>JACEFZ010007529.1:227500-500000 GCA_014155875.1 Cepaea nemoralis
TTTATATTCAAAGGCATGTATGCTCTTTCAGCTTGTTTAGTAAGTGTCCTGGTCTCACAGGCGTTTGTTGCAGTATGGCACTACAGTGACTAAATAAAGGTATAATAACAGATTAAGAAGACTCAAAATAATATATTCCCTTAGTAAATCTAAACACACAAGCCACAAACAAAACAAAAAATTGTAACATTTATTTCCATGCATATTTCGCTGCATCTTTTCTAGTACATACAAAAGAGTTATATATCATATAGAATCGAATATATGAATAATATTTTGGCTGAAATGCTAACACATATAGTCACTGATTATGCTCGAATATGGTGCATTTCATATCCACACGGTAATAGCAGATTTACTACAAAGTCTTTCTGTATAAGACAGGGTTCAGATGCCCAATGGCCATATATCTGCATATTTACATAATTGTTTATTGTTCGTCGCATACAGTTTACGAAAGGCTTTTCTTTGTTAACTTTATGTCTTTTATTTAGCAGTTGTTGAGAGATGGTTCGGGTTGGACTTTTATAGCCTGTAGACTGCACGGGGATTCCCGAAGACTGATTAACTGTCTTTACCACCCATACTGGTGTATGTTCGGATAACAGTTTTAAAAGTTAGTTGCATATCCTTTACAGGAGGTTGCAGTCAACACCAGCATTTTTTGCTATTGTGATATCTTGGAAAATTTACGTTCAGTAGTTTGCCATTGCATTGTGAACGAGACACACCCATGCTATTTTCTAAAAAACCAACGCAAGGCGATCTGCTGCCAAATCTCCCGCAACTGTGTTTCGAACGCGGGTATACGGGATTACAAATTTCGCCCGTAACACTTTCGCCATGGGTACCGTCGTATGTTCGGATGCCGATTTGCTATTTCTAGTTCCGTTCTACCTACGTAAGTTGCTTGTCACTCACACTGAAATTGATAAATACAATTTGATTTAGTGTTTGGAGACAAAAGTTCGTTTCACAAATGGTGTAGATATCGGAGTGGTTTTGTATCTGATAATTGATTCAGCAGTAAAGAGATTTTGATTTACTAGTGTTTTAAGGCGTTTCATTATACATTGTCTCCTCGAACGGTTAGCTGAGGAAACAGTTTAAGTTTGGGAACCGAAGATTCTTTGGGGGTAGGTTCGGGTGGCTGGTAGTGACTCTTGATGAAGCCGGTTATGTGCATTATCTTGTTTTCCCGCCCTTCTCTGCTCGACTGTCAGTCTTCATACACTAGCTCCCCCGTCTCTGCAGCCAAAATGAACCACTTTGTCAGTGTTGAAACCCCAACAACGTGCCAGATTTGTGCTTGTCACATGTTGAGATACCCTCTCACAGACAATCACTCATAAATCTGCTTCCAAATCGCCCAGGGGATAATTTCGAACCTGACGGATTGTCAAACTGCTTTCTCTGCGTCTAAGCCACTGACGCCGGTGTAGAGTGGAAAGGCAGACATAATTCCCGAGGTAATATCATGAAAGATTGGACAGGATGTAATATTCCCTCAGCTGATCGTGTTGCCGAGATAAGGGGACGTTGGAAGACTATGATTTGTTTCCTGCATGACAAACCCAGGCGCCATTTCTGGTGTTACAGGATGAGATTATATTTTCTTTTGGATTGTGTTCTCTCGCTTTGAACTCAAACGTAGTCCATACACGTGCTACTACTTCAAGTGTACTGGGCTGATTTTTGCGTTTGGATTAGCTTTCCCTGTTACCAGTGTCACTTGCCATCGGGCGAACCCACCACGACTTCTGAGGTACTTGTAATTTACGTCCACAAGTCAAGGACGAGAAGTCAACATTTTAGTCAAACTGACCGGGGTAGGGATTGAACCAGCTACCTCGTCATCAGCACACTAAGAGCGAGCAATCTTATCCATTCGGCCATGATGACCTCCCATTGCAATATATGGTCGGGGAGGAGTTAAAATAAAACCTGCGTGGGACATAACGGTCAGGCCAAGAGAGGTAAAAGCAGTCTGTTGATAAATCAACGGTTTAGGCAATCCTCAACAGAAGTAGGTGGGTTGAAGCAATATTCCACATAAGTAGGTGGGTTTATGCTTGCTCCGTGGCTAAGAGGTTACGGATGCGATTCGTAAGCCCGCTTATCCGCGTTCAAAACACATATGCGACTGATTTGTCAGCAGACCGCATTGAACTGGGTTTTACCGAGTTGGTTTGGGGGCCGGTTGTTCATAAATCAATGTCAAACTACTGAACGTAAACTTGCCAAGACATCAACAACAGCAGTAAAATGCTGGCGTTGACAGCAATGTCCTGTAAAAATGATATGCAACAAACAAACAAAAACCCAACCAAAAACAACACACCCAAAAAGATGGGTTTATGCAACATTCATCATCATCATCATCATCATCATCATCATCATCATCATCATCATCATCATCGTCATCATTATCATCATCATCATCATTATCATTATCTTCCACTTCTGCCGTCAAGCGACGTGGGGAGGAATAATTTGCACTCCACCCTCCGGTGGGCGGTACTTGATAGTGTCATTCCGTGTGGTTGTACAATGTCTTTGATGTTGTCAATCCATTTTCTTCTTGGACGTCCTCGTGGTCTCGTCGCAGATGATCTTTGATGTAAGGCCAGTGCTGGTAGTTGTTGGTGTTGCATTCTAACGACATGGCCAAACCACTTGATCTTCTGTCTTTCAATAAATGTGACACAAGGTGTTGATCCCACAGTCTGTCTGATAATAGCATTTCTTACTCGGTATGCAACATTAACATAATTAATTCCAGACAACTGCTACATTAAATTAATAACTGTACTTTTGAAAAGGAGTGAAAACAACAAAGGAAATACATTGGCTAAAATTAACACGTTAAAGTAATCCTGGTTCCGGTCCAGAGAGATTAGGTTAATTTAACAGACGGATACAACAAGCACTCTTATCATGGAAACAATAGCTGTAATGAAATGCACTGAATTGGTTCGGCACGCAAACATATTCACACGCAAGCATACCGGGTGACTCAATGAACACGCTCAAGAAAATCCAAACTGGCCTCAAACGACACGAGTGGCTCGGCACATTGAGCACGTCACAATTAGTCGCTTCAATTAGTCTAGCAGTCTAGCTAACTCAGGAAATAAATGACCGTAGACCCCTAGGTAGACCAAGAAGACGGTGGAGAGATAATACATATACAGACCTACAAGCACTTGGAATCAACGACTGGCAAGAGAAGGTCAACCAGAGAGACGAATGGAGACGGATTGTATCTGCAGCAAAGAACCTCAATGGCTCGGAATGCTGAAGAAGAAGAAGAAGAAGAAGAAGAAGAAGAAGAAGAAGAAGAAGAAGAAGAAGAAGAAGAAGAAGAAGAAGAACTGTCTTGTATATACTAGGGCAATCAGATGTGGAAGGCAACAATCGAGCCGATCATTTGGCGGACATGGCGGTGATTGAGGAAGGAAGGGCAATGGATGGGCCAGACATCATCAACGCCGTAAGAGATGCAGGACAAACCGATGACTTAAAGGACGCTTGATAATCTACTTCCTTGTCCAGAGTGAGGGAGATAGGAGTCAACCGGGGGCCTCCAGACATGAATCTTTTCTCATGGGTACAAGATTTTTAGTTACTCAACATAGAACTGGTACGATCAATCGATATGTGCTGGCGGAGATGTTAAGATGATCGCAGCACCTATGAAACTATCAGGAGTGAGCTGATGAAGGTCTTCACTAATCACTAACATGCAGGAGACACTGAAAGAGTTTCATCAGGTGGACTGTCTTGTACAGATCTCTCTCTCTCTCTCTCTCTCTCTCCCCCTCTCTCTATTCTCTCTCTCTCTCTCTCTCTCTCTCTCTCTCTCTCTCTCTCTCTCTCTCTCTCTCTCTCTCTCTCTCTCTCTCTCTCTCTCTCTCTCTCTCTCTCTCAAAAGTCTTTCGAAATGTCTCCATTATAAGCCAAATATCCGGACTCTGCAGCTGACATGCGACAATTATCTGTCTCTTTGGAATCCATCCAAGTTGTGGTCTCCCCTTTTCTCCGCCTCTCTCTCACACTTCCGTCCACAATTGTCTGTTCTAGACTTTCATGTCTTTTAACGTGTCCACAATATGTAATTTTCCTCATTTGTGTTTGCCTCCCCCCCCCCCTCCCCCTTCCTGTTCGCTCGCTTTGATCTCAAGCATTGTCCATAACATACAGGTGCCGCTTCTTCTAGTGCACTGGAATTGTTTTTGCGTGTGGATTAGCTTTCCCTATTACCTGTGTCCCTCGCCATCAGGCAAACCCACTCCGACATCTGAGATACTTGTAATTGACGTCCCCAAATCAAAGACGAGAAGTCAACATTTCAGTCCAACTGACCGGTGTAGGGGTTGAACCCGCTATCTCGGTATCAGCACACCGGATGTTTAAAAACGAACTCTCTTATCCATTCGGCCATACTGACCTCCTTTGTTTGTCTTCTTCAATACTGAAATCTTGTTGGACACATCTGTTCTCTCCGCCCAATAAGGTTTTAATACTTTACTAAAACATGTATATTCAAATGCGGATATGCACTTTTCAGACGATTGTTTAATATTGAAATTTGACACCCACATGTTGCCACAGGCTATAAGTGCGCTTTGTAGTCTGACTTTTGTTGGTCTAGCCGTTTCAACCCATAAGGATGTTAATCGCTTTATTTTTTGTTTAACAGTGTTTGTTAAGAAAAGTAAATTATGTATCGAGTGGAAATCAGCATGGCCGAATGGATAAGAACGCTTCCTCTTAAACTTACGGTGTGCTGATGCCGATGTAGCGGGTTCACGCACTAAACCGCTCAGTTGGACTAAAATGTTGACTTCTCGTACTTGACTTGAGAACGTCAATTACAAGTACCTCAGAAGTCGGAGTAGGTTCGCCTGATGGCCAGGAACACAGTAATTCGGAAAGCTAATCCACACGTAAAAATCAGCCCAGTGCACTAGAGGTCGCAGTACGTGTATGGACTGCATTTAAATTCAAAGTTAGCGAACGCAAAACAAACAACTGTATCCAGTAAACAATTTAACGCCTGCTGTGTTTCCTGGTACAGACGAATTAAGTAAAGAACACATTTCCCTGGCTTGGACATACTGGAGACATGGTGTTAGGACTTTATTTTTCAGCCCTATGGCCCAGTCAATTGACTGATGTAGTCTGTATCATGCCGGCCGCCTTGATTCTCCCAGAACATTTTCTAGCACCACTTTTATAAGGGATTGGGGAACCATGTGGTGGAGTAAAACAAATCCCTGCCCAGAAATATGGACAACAGGCGAAAGCGGTAGCCGCTGCCAGTGGGACGAACTAGTCCCGTAGGAGGAACGAGCTGTGGCTATGTCAAGTGTTCGGACCATCACATGTTTGTAGGACTCAGTGCTCGGTACAATAGGTGGTCAGTCTATTTCTTTCGTAGCGAACACAGAGAGGCACATTGCTCCCTTGTCTGACCGCTCTCATGCCATTGACAGTATATCGTCCTAACCGTTACGCCAACACGACCGGTACGGCGATATTATTACAAACTTAATCAGTTGCTGTAGACTCAGAGTAAGGCAAGAGAAGAGAAGAGAAGAGAAGAGAAGAGAAAAGAAGAGAAGAGAAGAGAAGAGAAGAGAAGAGAAGAGAAGAGAAGAGAAGAGGAGAGAAGAGAAGAGAAGAGAAACTCAGCATAAAACATGTGAAACCCCACACTCTATGAAGAGTCGATGTAAAATTAAATCTCCCCCCCCCCCCCTCAACCCATTATTCTCGTTTTCTACATCAATGTTCTAAAACATAATGTAATATAACAAAACTCGCTTTAAATCTAGATCAAATATAGGCACGGTGTTCAAGAAATGATGGCAGCCATAATGGTTTCTGGGAACCAGATATGAATGGGTGCATTATAGTTTGCAGAGTGAGGCCTGTTTTTGTGCTATATCCTCGGGAAGAAAAACTCAAACTGATATTTCTTATCTTGTCAGAAAGAGCACTTAAATCGACAGCAATGTGACGTGTATTGGGGTAGGCGTTTCTGAGCCACATGAAATCTGTTTGCGTTGTTCGAATTATACCGTGTTTGGCGTTGCGTTGTTCGAACTACACAATTTAATTATAATGGCTGTGATCAGATTTGGGTAAAGAAATTAGTTCAGCAAATTGAAACTCTGTGATCAAAGAGACGTTACGGGATAGTTAACTCCGATAGTATATTCATCAGTTAACAAAACACTATGCCGGCTCCATGGCCGAGTGTTTAGCAGCTTTCTCCGCTAACCCCGAATACTGTCGTCACGTGACGCGACGAGAATTAGCAGTGGTTCGAATCGCAAAAGTGACTTATGAGAGTATGGAGCCCGTTGCTCAGAAAGTCGATGAGCGTAATCTAGCCTAGGAATCAACATACAGCTGAAAGATGCTGGTGTTGACCGCAATATCCTGAAACAGGATGGAAACGCGGGAAAAAAAAACAAAAACACTATAATATATTCTTCAAATTCGCGACGAGTCGCCTGTTTAAAAATTGTCTTCGGCTCCCAGATCGACCCAGTCTAAAATGTGTACTTGGAGTAGTCGTGGGAGGTCAAGACGATTCACGTGACATTGATCACATCAACTCATCCGGTGCCGTTTGGTCTATTCAAATATGGAGCTAGCACCACATACCACAAACACCCCACGCAATATAAAACGGGTATTTTACTTGTTACCTATTATGTATCAGGAGCGTCTGGGAGAGTGGCTAGAACGGCGGAATTCCATTCGGGAGATAACCCTGACGTGCACAGTTCGCAGCGCCTGCACTAGCCAGGCGGATTTAATTCCCCAGGCTTAATTCTCCCCCCCCCCCCCCCCCCGGGTCCCCCACCATCACCTCTACATCGCAAGGTACTATAATGAGTAATGACACATATTGACCTATAATGTATTGATTCACTTTTTCTGTGAACTTCGCAGTTGTATCTATCTATTTTCGGTTTTAGCTATGCGGATAATATATTTGTGTACATAGATACATAGTATTATCGCCTTGAAGGTTCCAAAATACCAACTCTTGAGGGACTGTGTTGATGAACTCTACTTCCCCTCTCCAAACTCACAAAACCTTGCGTCCTTGTTATCGTTCAGCCGTGGCAGAAAGTTACGTTGTCCTCCACAGACGACTGAGTTCGATCCCAGCACAGGGCAGGTAATTTTTCTAAGAATCTGTGGTATCCAATGATATCACCCCGCCCCCTTTCCCCGAATCTTTGGGTAGTGAGATCCGATACCGAGCAGGGAATGAGGGCTAAAAAATAGAGATCCTTCCATGTCCAAGTTGTGAACATTCAAATTGCCATGGAAGTTTGAAATCGCAATGAGTAGGTGTTAAGACTTCTGCCCTGGCAAAATTGTTAGAGAACAGAAAACACACCCACGGGAAGACAGAGCCAGAAAACTCCGATGGTATGTGTCTAGAGGAAGCAGATCTTAAACATGATAACATGCCAAAGTCAGACACACCACATTAGAGCTGCATAACTAAGTGGGGTGCATCCCCCGCTCCCTCCTTTTTTTGTTTTTTCAAAAGGGGAACGCAGAAGGCCAAGTTAAGTGTTACATGAGCGGTTTCCTGTAGATGGACGGGTCAAGTGGAAGATTAACAAATTGATATCACAATCTCCCAAGAAAGATTACTTGATATAGCTCGAGAAATGTAATGCTGAAAATAAAAACCTGCAGATATCTGCCTAATAGGCGGGAAGAGTGGAGAGGGGGGGGGGGGGGGGTGGTGGGGCTGTGGGTTGGGGGGGGGGGGGGGAGACTCAGAACATGAATATATGATATGAACCCATCTTGTCAGTTGATGACAGGGAATGAGTGAGTAAGTCAATCATTGTATGAATGAGTGGCAGTTTTTATTTTTTTAATTTTCAGCATTAAATTTCTCGAGCGATATCAAATCATCTTTCTTGGGATGTAGTGTTGTCAATTTGACAATTATTTAACACTGAACTTGTTCTTCGGCTTTCCTGTTTCGAGGGGGATTCGTTATACTTGGTTGAATTAGTGAGAGAGTAAGCACGTGAATCAACGCGTGAATTAGTGAGTGAATTAGTGAGGGAATCGGTGAGGGAATTAGAGAATCACTAAGTGAATCAGTCGTTGAGTTCATCAACGCTTGAACCAGTTAAAAAAAGGATAAGTGGCTAAATAAGTGTTTGACTGAACATGTGATTTAATTTAGTAAATCAATGAGTTCATGAATAAGTTGTTAATAATATACCTTACTAGGCGGTTTAAAAGTATTTGGGTGACAATGAGTAAAATTGAAAGTCAGTGAATGTTTGTTAGTGAATGAGTGAGTGAGAAAATGAGTGAGTGAGAGAATGAGTGAATGAGAGAATAAGTGAGTGAGTTAATATAACTGATTGTGATTTACTGGTGAGTGTATGAGGGTAAACGGCTAAAAGTTAGTCAAGCGTGACTGAGTTTATAATTCGATGAGTAAGAGAATTAATGAAAGAATGAATGAAATAGTGTATTATTATTATTTGTTTGTTTGTTTGTTTTGTTCGCATATTCTTTACAGGACATCGCTGTCAACATCAGCATCTCTCAGCTGATTGTTGATTTCTTAGCAAAATTACGCTCAGTAGTTTGCCATTTCTATCTGAGCGACCAGCTCACATACCCCGTAAGTTACCGACGCGGAGAAAACAGCTACCGATTCTCGCGCAACGACACGTTACTCACGAGAGTATATGGGATTACGGAGAAAGTCGTGTAATCAATAGACCAGAGAGACCGGCTGTGTATTAATACGTGATTGAATTAGTGAATGCGTTGACTTCTAAGTGGTTCAGTTGTGAGTGAATAAGATTTAGTCAGTTTCTGAGTGGATTAGAGAGTGAATGAATAAGATAGTTAATAGGTGATTGCGGTAGTAAATGTCTTCAATAGAGTATGTTTCTGCTGTGAGGAAATGCGATTGAGTCAGTTCATGGGTCAGTGAGTGAATAAATGAGGGAGTGAAAACACCAGTGATTGAATACAATTGAGTAACTTTATGGGGCAGTTAGTGGCTGAATATATGAACGAGTGAATACATATAATACATCAATCAATCAATCAATCAATCAATCAATCAATCAATCATTCATTCATCATTCATTCATTCATTCATTCATTCCATTCATTCATTCATTCATTCATTCATTCATTCATTCAGTAGCATGTTCTTTGCAGGACCTCGCTCCCATAACAACCTTCTGGAAAACCTCTCGATCATAAGCAAGATGTCCCTCTCCCGTTACACCCATCTGGAGATCATCTGCCACATCCTGCACCCATCTTCTCTTTGACCTTCCTCTCTTCTCAGGCATATACTCTTCCATTATTGTTCTCTCCAAACCGTAACGACGTTTCAAGTGACCAAAATATGTCAATTTTCTTTGTTTTATCGTCTTTGACAGCCAACCTTCTTCAATATTCAGCTCTTGAAGTAAGGATGCATTTGTTGTTTTCTTTATCCAAGATATTCTCAGAGCTCGTCTATAACATTTTTATCCAAAGACATTTATGCGCTGTTCAGCTTGTTTAGTAAATGTCCAGGTCTCACAGGCGTATGTCGCAATATGACACTACAGTTACTATATTAAGGCATAATAACAGATTAAGAAGATTCAAAACAAAATCCCCTTAGTAAATCTAAACATAGAAGCCCCAAACAAAAGGTTGTAAAATTTATGCCCATGCATATTTCGCTGCATCTCTTCTAGTGCATACAACCGAGTTATATACCATACGAATCGCTCGATTCTGCTCGAATATAGTGTATGTGTTATCCCTCACGGTAATCGCAAATTTACCACAAAGTCTTTCTGTCTGTATAAGACAGGGTTTAGATACCTAATAGCCATATCTCTGCATATTTGAGTAATCGTTTATTGTTCGTCGTATGCACATTACGAAAAGCATTTTCTTTGTTAACTTGATGTCTTCAATTTAGCAGTTGTCGAAAGATGGTTCAGGTTGGACTTTTATAGCCTATAGACTGCATGGGGCTTCCCGAAGACTGATTAACTCTCTTTCCCACCCATACTGGTGTATGTTCGGATAAATGTTATAAAAGTCAGTTGCACATCCTTTACAGTACGTTGCAGTCAGCACCAGCATTTTTCGCTGTTGTGGTCTCTTGGCAAGTTTACGTTCAGTAATTTGCCATTGCTTTATGAACGACCGGCACCCATGCCATTTCGTATAAAAATCAACGCAAAGCGATCTGCTGTTAAAATCGCCCGCAGCTGTGTTTCGAACGCGGGTAGCCGGGATTACGAACTACATCCGTAGCACCTTCGCCACGGAGAACAGCGTATGTCCGGATACCGATTTGCTAATTCTAGTTCCGTTCTACCTTTGTCAGTTGATTGTCACTCGCACTGCAATTGATAAATACAATTATGTTTAGTGTTTGGAGACAAAAGTTCTTTTCACAGATGGAGTACAAATCAGGGTGATTGTATATCTGATAATTGATTCAGCAGCAAAGAGCGTTTGATTTACTGCTGTTTTAAGACGTGTCAATACATCGTCTCCTTGAATGGTTAGCTGAGGAAACAGTTTAAGTTTGGGTAAAAAAGATTCTTTGGGGGTAAGTTCGGGTGGCTGGCACTCTTGCTAAACCACTCTTGATGAAACCGGCTATGTACATTCTGTAGTTTTCTCGCCCTACTCTACCCGACTGCCTGTTTTCATACACTACCACCCCCTTTCCCCCGCCCCCACCCCCTTTCCCCCGCCCCCTCCCCCATCTCTGCAGGCCAAAATGAACCACTTTGTCAGTGTTGAAACGGCAACAACGTGCCAGATTTGTGCTTGCCATATGTTGAGATACCCTCTCACAGACAATCACTCATAAATCTGCTTCCAAATCGCCCGGGGGATAATTTCGAACCTGACGGATTGTCAAACTGAAATAACTGTGTATAAGCCACTGACGCCGGTGTAGAATAGAAAGGCAGACACAATTCCCGAGGTAATATCATGAAAGATTGGACAGGATGTAATATTCCCTCAGCTGATCGTGTTGCCGAGATAAGGGGACGTTGGAAGACTATGATTTGTTTCCTTCATGACAAACCCGGACGCCACGTCTGCTGTTACAGGATGAGATTAAATTTTCTTTTGGATTGTGTTCTCTCGCTCCCTCGCTTTACCTCAAACGTAGTTCATACACGTCCTACTACTTCTAGTCTACTGGGCTGCGTTTTGTTTTTAGGTTAGCTTTCCCTGTTACCAGCTTCATTCGACATCGGGCGAACCCACCACGACTTCTGAGGTACTTGTAATTTAGGTCCCCAAGTCAAGGACGAGAAGTCAACAGTTTAGTCAAACTGAACGGTGTAGGGATTGAGCTCGCTATCTCAGCATCGGCACACCGGAAGTTTATGAGCGAGCGATCATGTTGACCTCAGATTACAATATATCTGGCAGAGATTAAAATAAAAACTGCATGGGACATAACGGTCAGGCCAAGAGGGGTTTGATTGATAACTGCCTCAGAGTCCGTTGATAAATCACACAAATCGACTGAAAGAGGTTTTGTTTTCTTTCTCTCTCTCTTGATCTTGACTTGACCTCGAGCGTAGACCACGCACGCGGTACTGCTACTAGAAGCAGCCAACACTGAGAGCACAGGATAGTTAGCTTTACTTTTAACCATTGTCCCTCGCCACCAGGCTACCCTCTCCGACTTCTGAGTGACTTGTAATTTACGTCCCCAAGGAAGAAAAGATGTAAGTTCAACCGACCAGCGTGTGGACTGAACCCACTGCGCCGCAGCCGTAAGAGACAGTTTTAGTGCGTTAAGTCTTTCAGCCACGACGACTTCCACAGAAGTAGTTAAGACAAAGCAGTATTAACTTCCTCAATTCCAGACAACCGCTAAATTAAATTGCTGTCCCGTTCACAAGGAGTAAAAGCAACAAAGGAAATACATTGGCTAAAAGTAACAAATGTTAAAGCAATCAAGATGCTAGCCCAGAAAGATTTGGTGAATTTAACAGACGAATACAATAAGCAGCACTACCAAAACAAAACAAACAGCTGTAACATATGCCCTGATTGGCTTGGCACGCAGAAGTATTCACACGCATGCATACTGGGGGACACAATGAACATGTTCAAGAAGATCCAGGCTGGCCTCATACGACACGAGCGATTCGACACACTGAGCACATCACATTTAGTCCAGCTAAGTGTCATCTATATACTGGTAACGATCGAACCGATCATTTGGCGGACATGGTGGTGACTGAAGAGGGAAAAGCAATGGATGGGTCAGACATCGTAAAGAGATGCAGGACACACCAAGATCGTCAGTGGCGTCAAGATCGCTATAACAGATGGAGGACACACCGATGACATTAAGGACGCTTGGAAATCTGCTTCCTTGTCTAGAGTAAAGGAGATAGAAGTCAACCGGGGGGGGGGGGGGGCGCTACCAAATATGAACATTTTCTCAAGAGTACAAGACTTTTGGTTAATCTCCACAGCACTGGTACGATCACTGGTACGAAGAAGATCGCAGCACCTATGAACCTATTCAGAGTTAGCTGATGAAAGTCATCACTAATCACTAACAGGGAGAAGATACTGAAGGAGTTTCATCCAGTGGCCTATCTTGCTTGTGCATCTCTCCCTCTCTGTCTCTGTCTCTGTCTCTCTCTGTCTCTCTCTCTCTCACTC
Source organism: Cepaea nemoralis (assembly GCA_014155875.1). NCBI lineage: Eukaryota > Metazoa > Mollusca > Gastropoda > Stylommatophora > Helicidae > Cepaea > Cepaea nemoralis. The sequence goes on from JACEFZ010007529.1 coordinate 240,242, forward strand.
ACACACACACACACACACACACACACACACACACACACACACACATTCTCTCTCTCCTAAATATCTTTCGAAATGTCTCTATCATAAGCCAGATGTCCAGATTCCGTAGCTGACATGCGTCAATTATCAGTCCATTGATTGACCGATAAGTCTGAAAAATAAAGTCATATCACCTTGTCACCATTATGTCAAGGACAGGGAAACGTAATTACGTTGTTTTACGTAATTCGTCTTTGCCAAGAAACACAGCAGGCGTTAACTGGTTACTGGATATTTTTATATATATATATATATATATATATTTTTTTTTTGGGGGGGGGGGTGTTCAATAGCTTTGAACTCAAGCGTAGTTCATACACGTGCTGCTACTTCTAGTGCAATGGACTGATTTTTGCGTGTGGATTAACTTTAATGAAGCAGGTCAATGACAGCCTATTAAGAGAGGTGTGAGACAGGGATGTGTAATGTCTCCAGATCTTTTTCCCTATACAGTGATAATATTTTCAGAAATATTGAAAATATGGAAGGAATCAACATTGGGGGACGATGCATCAATAACATTAGATATGCAGATGATACAGTCTTGATTGCAGACAATGAACAGGACCTGCAAAATTTAGTAGATGCGGTTGTTACACACAGTGAACAACTAGGGTTAGAATTAAATTGTAAAAAGACACAGATTATGATCGTCACTAGGAAGAAATAAATACCACAATGTAACATACAGCTGAAAGATGCTGGTGTTGACAGCTAAGTCCTGTAAATGGATATGCTTAAAAAAAAACAAAAAACAAAAATATATATATATATACAAGTAAATGGGAATATTCTTCAAGAAATGAATAGGTACAATTATCTCGGAACAGTCATAACATCTGATGGGAGATGCCTTGAAGAGATTAGATCAAGAATCGCCATGGCAAAAGTAGCATTTAGCAAGATGAAAAACATACAGACCAATAATAAGATATCAATTGAAACGAGAAAAAGGGTGTTGAAGTGCTACATAGTATCTGTACTTTTATATGGATGTGGGGCGTGGACAATGAGCAGTCAAGCTGAAAAACATCTGATGGCTGTGGAAATGTGGTTTCTGAGGAAAAGACAAAGAATACCATGGACAGATAGAAAAACCAATGGACAAGTCCTTCAAGAAACAAATGAAGATCGTAAACTGATTAGAGTCGTTAGACGTAGACTTAGTCAAAATTTTACGCGCATGTTATGAGAAGAAATGACTTGAGAACTCGGTGACAACTGGCAAGATCGAATGGAGGAGAACAAGGAGAAGACCAAGAATTAAATACCTGGATAACTTGGCCACGTGGCATGGTCGAGACAGAAACACGGAGCTGATCCACGACTCTGGTGATCAAGTGAGATGGCAGAACATGACCGCCCACGCTTATCGGTATGGCACATAATGAATGAATGAATGAATGTATTTACTTTCCTATTACCAGTGTCCCTCGCCATCAGGCGAACCCACTCCGACTTCAGAGGTACTTGTAATTTACGTCACCAAGTCAAAGACGAGAAATCAACATATCAGTCCAACTGACCGGTGCAGGGGTTGAACCCGCTACCTGTACATCAGCACACCGGATGTTTAAGAACGAGAGTTCTTAACCATTCGGCCATATTAACCTCCTTTGTTTGTCTTCTTCAACACTGAATTCTTGTTGGACACATCTGTTTGTTGTTTCCGCCCAATGAAGTTTTAATACTTTACTGAAACATTTATATTCAAATGCCGATATGCGCTTTTCAGACGTTTGTTGAATACTGAAGTTTGACACCCACATGTTGCCACAAGTTATGCATGGGCTTTGTAATTTGACCTTTGTTGGTCTAGCCGGTTTAACCCATAACGATTTTAATCGCCTTTATTTTTTGTGGAACAATGTTTGTCAAGAAAAGTAAATTATATATCGAATCGAAATTAGCATGGCCGAATGGATAAGAACGCTCGCTCGTAAACTTCCGGTGTTGCTAATGGTGATGTCGCGGGTTTATCCCTGTCAAAGACTGCGTTATAAGGGCTGGAGGTCTGCCCCAAGATAGAACACCAACGGGAAGAGTGGTCAACCTCAAAGAGAATAGAGGTGATGCAGTGCCCCGATATAGGGGCAGGGTAGGGGAGAGAATGGGGGACTATTAACTAGTTCTCTCATGAGACACGGAGACGTTGACCAGATAGTCAGCACTCTGGTCACGACAGAATCACGCCTACATAATAGCCACGATTGCAAATCACCAAGAGACAGCTAATGTAAGCGTGCCAAGCATCACGGCACGCATAAGCCGAAGGACGTGTCAAGGTCCTTCCGCGTGGTGTGTAACCACGGGAAGCCAACTAGTCAGACGGGGACTGACATTGTAGAGAGCAGATCGTTAGATATTGATAGGAGTTTTTGTGTAACCAAATAGATAGAGATTAGCGATTAGAGTTTAGGAAACTAGTGATAGGCAATTCTGTGGCTTTGTGTGTGGTTTGATAGCGACTGTTATGTACTTGTAAAGAGCCTACGGCAATAAATGTACCATGTAATTCCTTTCACACGACTTGCAAGTTTCTTGTGTGGTGTGAAAGAAGTAATCCGATGATGCCTGTCACATGAGTTGTTGACAGGCAAGGATTAATGTGGTGTCAGAAGTGTGGCTTGGACGAAAGTTCAAGCTAATACACTCACCCACGGCTCTTGACTAAGGTTACAAATAGTGAAGTAGTGAATTTAATTTGTGTCAGTAACGATGACGTGTGCAAACTAGGTCAAGTTGCTAACGAAACAGGTGCCTATCGTGACGAAATATTGTTTATTTGTGTTTACTTAAAATATTATTATACTTAAATTATGTGTTCTTCAAAGTTGTAAGTATTGATATTATTATTTTCTTTCTTTATTCATGTAATTATTCATGTAATTATGTATTTATTTATGAATAACTATCAACTATGATTCATGGCGGAGCGATACACAGCCAGCAACAGTATCGATTTGTGGAAGCTAAAAATAGCGCTGCGCCTCTGACGTATTCCGACTGACGAACAGTTGGTCTGCGCCATTTGCATTCAGCGTCTCACTGTTTACAGATTTCCAAGCTGCTGCCCGCCTGAATCTTTACTTTATACAACCTATTATTTGTTTATTTCAAGTAGTAATTGAACATATTTATTTATTTAAACAATATTATTATATTTTTATTTATTTCAAAACAGTTATTGAATGTTTTTTTCGTACTTTTTCTTGCGTTTACCGTCACGAGGGTACTACTTTCAGGCAGGCGGGTTAGACTTGGTCTGCACAACGCTTACATAGATTAAATTAGGTCAGTGACGAAAGGCATAAATAAAATTTAGAACGAAGACAGGACATTGACAATTTAATATTAAGTTAACTATATTCTTTTTTGTGTGGGTATGTCATTGTCATTGTTCTAAGTTGTCGAATAATATGTCGGTTTACTATGTGTTAATTGTTGCTGCTCTGTAAACCAGGGTGAACAACATCTGAATAGAAGATTCGTGTGTGTGCGAAGTACCAAACAGGTGACCTAATTAGAAGACTCGTGTCTGTGCTGAAGTGGCAAACAAGGTGACCTGTGTTACCGGATTGTTGTTCCCTGATTCTCGGGAACATTAAGTTGAGTATACTCAATATGTTTGGCATGCAATGTGATTAATAGTGCATCTCTTTTTCAGCTTGTGATGCATTAGCATACTTTTGTGCTCTATTTTTTCAGGATTAAATTTTTCAGGTATATATAAAAAGTGCAAGTTGCGGTGCTCAGATATTAAGTAACATAACATAACATAGCAAATAAAAATAAGTGATTAGAGAGTTCAGCATAGGTCAACGCTAGCTAATTACCTAACAACATGGCAACATTAGAAGACTTTATAAAAACTGGTAAGCAATTACAATACACAGGTAAAGAGCTGGAACAATATGCTGATCAGAAATTTAAAGAAGCAAAAGATGCTGAGACTGCTGAACGTATACGAAAAGAGAATGCAGAAAGAGACGAACGCGCACAAGAAAGACAACATCAGAAAGAACTAGCTGAAATAAATAAACAAAAAGAATTAGAAACAAAACAGAAGCAGTTAGAACATGATAAGGAGATTAAGCTAAAGCAATTAGATCAGGAGAAAGAATTAAAACAAAGGGAATTAGATCTAAAGGAAAAACAAATACAAGTAGAATCAGAGACACAATTAAAGATGAAAGAAATGGATGTAGACTCACACGCAGAGACCTCTGCCACTATACTAAAAAGTCAACAAGAAGAAAATAAGTTCAATAAATACAAAAACTATTATCAAACCATATTGTAAAGATGATTCCATATCAGCCTGGACAGAAAATGTCGAGTATCAATTTAAATATCACCAAGTTCCAATAGAAATGTGGGCTATGATTTATATGAAGAACCTGAGTGGTGAGCCCCTTAAAGTGATAGAGTCTAATACCATCTGATCTTAGATCTAACTATCAGTACATACATGATAGGATAATGCAACACTTTTTACTTGATGCCCCTGGATATCAGGTTCAGTTCTCAAATTTAAAACCTAAACCTAGTGAGACTTTCATTGATTACGTCTCAAATGTTCAGAGTGTACTAGATAGATGGCTTAAAGCAGCTAACATAGGAAAAGACTTTGATAGACTGAAAAATTTAATAGCCATGGATAAAGTCATATCCACTATACCATCTCCTTTTGCTAAATTTTTGCAGCAGTCAGACATTGAGAACATAGAGCAGTTCGAAAAGAAAGGATCTGCATATTTTTCTTCTAACAGAGATATTTTTAAGACTTCAAATGACTCTGAAGTAGTTTCTTTTGTGAAAGACCAACCTAAAAACTATCAGAGTAACAGAAAACCCTTTCAGAAAACTGACAAGAAAGATAGAAAAGTGTCAAAATGTATGTACTGTCAACTTTTGCATGACACTTATTCTATGTGTGACAAATCGCCAAATTATCCGGCGCATCTTGAAAATATTATTAAGAAGCAACAAAACAAAAGATCTGCATACAGGCGTGCAATCAAATGTTTTTTTTTTGGTTCCAGCTATGGCCATTATTCAAATAAGTGCCTGGGCCGTCAACGTATGAAAGCCAATAATGCTATTTTGATTGATACATCTTCTGATAGTGGTAGTGAGACTGAGTGTGAGATTGAAAATACTTTACCTTTTAAACAATCTGAAGATGTGTGTTGTGTAAACGATATATTAAGTTTTGACAGTTGTGAACGATGTCACCAATTTCATGCAGACGGAAAATTAGAATGTGGACATACAGTACCATTCTCAACTGAGAATGTCAATGCAGCATTAGCCTCCAGAGGCAATTTGGTGTTCCACAATGCAATGGTCAACGATAGACCATGCCAATGTTTGCTGGACAGCGGCAGCACCCTTATTGGTCTTAGAAAGGAACTGGTGAGTCCAGATGACTATACAGGTGACTCTGTCAAATGCCGAACCTTTTCGGGTAACATTGAAATTTACCCTTTGGCCAAAGCCCGTATTAACACTCCTTTCCTTTCGGGTACCTTTACTTGTGCAATACTTGACAACCCTTGTACTGATTTGATTTTGGGTTGCTTACCCCAACTGAAACAATGTACTAGCGATGAAATAGCTGCATGGGAAAGATTAAATGCAGCTAATGCAACTACTAGAGCAGACACTGTAAAACATCAAGACACACTACAAGATGAGAGACTACTGTTGCTTTCTCCAACTGGCACAGATGATACCAACAGACAGAAATTCATAGAACAGCAGAAAGCTGATCCTAGTGTGTCTCCATATTTAAAATTATTAAAAGAGAGAGCCAAAGTGACCAAAAATGCATCATGGTTCTTTAGGCTTAACAATGGCATTCTTACTAGATATTACACAACTGATAACCATGAGATTCAGCAAACGGTGTTACCTGTACAACACCGCCTTACTGTGCTAAAGATTGCACATGAGTCACCGTTTGCTGGTCACCTTGCATACGACAAAACCAGGGCCAGAATTCAGGCTCATTTTTATTGGCCAGGTTTTTGCAATGATATAAAATTATTTTGCCGTTCTTGTAATGTCTGTCAACAATTAGTACGTAAGGGTAAACATCCTACAGCTGAAGTACAACCTTCTACACTGGCTTCTAGGCCATTTGAGAGTGTGGCGGTAGATATTGTTGGACCCCTGAATCAGGTGTCCAGCAAAGGAAATCGCTTCATATTAACGATGGTCGACCTTTGTTCAAGGTGGGTCGAGGCAGTAGCTTTGAAATACATCACCTCCAAAGACGTTGCCAATGTATTTCTACACCTGTTCTCACGATTCGGATTTCCACGGACCATATTATCCGATCGTGGAACTAAATTCATATCGGCTGCAACGCAAGCCCTTACAAAAATGTTAGGTATTAAACAACATTTTACAACAGCATACCATCCAGCCAGCAATGGAATAGTAGAAAAAATTAACGGAGATCTTAAGCATATGCTGGCTAAAGTGACAGCAGAAAACCCAGCTGATTGGGATACACTGTTACCAACAGTGCTGTTCGCTTATCGGGAGATTCCCCATTCAAGCACGGGTTTCTCACCGTTTGAATTAGTGTACGGGGCTAACCCACGTGGACCCCTAACCATTTACCATCAGGCAATAACTAATTCTATCGAAATTCCCACACCAAAAACACCTTACGAAATGGTGACAGAAACACGAGACAAAATCATGAAATCGTGTATTATAGCTAAGGCAGCTTTGGAGAGGAAGGGTCAAATCTACCGCCAATATGCAAACAAAGGTGCAAGAACAATTGATCTTGAACCAGATCAAGACATACTTTTGTTACTTCCAGACAAACGAAATTTATTATTGACCTCATGGCAAGGGCCATTCAAGGTGGTACGTAAAATTTCAGATGTTGACTATGAAATATCAATAAACGGACACTTAAAGATATTCCATGTCAACATGCTGAAACCTTACTTTTCACGACAAGAGACAGAAGTAGAGACAGACAAACACAGCGCACCCACATCTAGTGATCAGACGACAGACGTACACAACGCAACTACACTAGTTAGCGAGACTGGCAAATCCGACGATATCCATACACCTAGTGAGCTTACAGAATACGCACTTAGCACCACCACCGTACTGAATCAGGTAGACGACGACGGTAATGGAACTACCCTGTTCCCATTGTAGACAAGACTGCGACATTAGATAGCATACAGTATAGAACAGGGACTAACAGACAGTCAACGACGACAACTTAGTAGAATTAGTGAACAGAATACAAAGACATATTCTCTGACATTCCAGGTAGGACGGACAGAATCGAACACTCCATTCTTCTTTCGGACTCTAAGCCTATTAAATGCAGGCCGTACTCTATCCCACTCAGCTATAGAGAAAGTCTAAATAAGGAAATTCTTAATTTAGAAGCTAGTGGGATTATCCAGAAATCTACATCTGAGTACTCCTTTCCAATCGTCCTAGTTAAGAAAAAAGACTCCACAATTCGTCTGTGTGTGGACTATCGAAAACTCAACAACGTCACTAAGATCGACGCAGAACCAATTCCTTCCTGCGAAGATCTTATCCTTGACATGTCCACCTCCAAAATCTTTTCTAAATTAGATCTTACTAAGGGATATTGGCAGGTCCCTATGCAGACTGAATATATTCATCTGACTGCGTTTTCAACTCCTTTAGGACTATACGAGTGGCGTTTTCTTCCTTTCGGACTTCGAAATGCTCCTGCCACTTTCGTACGCTTAACTAGAGATCTACTGCATGGAGTGACGAATACAGTGACTTATATAGATGATATATGTGTCCATACTGATGACTGGACAACACACTTACTGAAACTAAGACATGTCTTTGATAGGTTGCGACTCTTCGGTCTCACTGTCAAACCGAGCAAAGTTGAATTGGGCCTAAAAGAAATTGACTTTTTGGGCCATGTCATTTCACAAGGTCAACTTAAGACTGACAATAGAATTATTACAAAAATTATGAACCTGACCATGCCTACCACAAAGAAACAGGTCAGAAGCCTTTTGGGGCTAGTAAATTACTATAGTAAATTTATACCAAATTTAGCGGAAATTACAAGTGTATTTTCCAATGTTTTAAAAGCATCTGTAAAATTAGATGTCAAAGATGCATTATTAATTTCTGCATTGTCAAAATTGAAAATCCTTTTTAGTAATGTACCAATCCTCCGCTTGCCTAATCCTAGGCTCGTTTATTATCTTAGGACAGATGCCAGCAGAATCTCCATCGCTGCAGTACTAGGCCAATTTTATGAGGGCATCTTCCACCCGATTTGCTACGTGAGCCGTAAGATCACACCTGCTGAGTCCAGATATTCCATATCAGAGTTGGAAGCCCTAAGCGTCATCTATGCGGTGAGAAAGCTCCATCGATTTCTGGCGGGTGTGCACTTCATTGTCCAGACTGACAACTCCCCAATCACGGTCATACAAACGGGTGTCCATCGGAATGACCGTATATACAGGTGGTCGCTGATTCTTCAAAACTATACTTTTAGTATAGAACATATTAAGGGTAAGGACAACATTCTGGCTGATACCCTTAGTCGACCATCTGAGGTAGAAATACCAGAGATTCCACATAGGTGTGTAGAGTAATAATTGTTAAAATTAGTACAGTATAGTATTCTATGTAAAATAGTGTATGAATACATAGACATTGTGTGCTAAACTATGTACTAAGAACAGTGATCTACCATGTGTCCGTAGACATCAAAAGAAGAACTGTGCTCCGAAAAACAAATATATCACCGTGTGAACTGGAACAGCTCGTTAATGACTAAGCTCCATATGTGTCCGGTGAATCATTTGTGTTAAGCAAAGAAAAACTGTGTCAGAACTGTCCATAAATACAGACACTAAGAATACGGGTCTACGACACAAGCGAACTCTACAGATGCCATACCAATAGGACACAATTATGACTGTGTATTGTATTTAATATACCCAGGACAAATGTAATTATACAGTATGCCAATGAAAGCAATTTCTGAACATTGGGGCAACAACTAACCTGGGGTATTTGAATACTATGTATATAAATACTTATTGTGATATGTATTATAATATTTTAATAGTGTGATAAATTATAGGTAGAATAGGTAACTGTAATTTACACTTAGAGTTAGGAAATAAAATAGTTTTTATTTTTGTTTAGTAGTTTACATAAATCATTACTTTACCCACCTACTTACTTTAAAAGTAGAATAGATAGTAGTTTGGGTAGAAATAGTACCATTTAGGTTATTACATTCCACTTTGTTTCATTTCAGTTGCTTTCATTCCATGAACCATTCCATTTAACAAACATCATCAGTTATTATTATGATTAATTTACACCATAATAGGATAAAAATGTTAGACAATTAAATATACATCATTTACACCATTTAGATTAAGAATATCAGTCATATATTTTTTTTGTTTAATGAAAAACATCATTTATAATTTTGTCATATTTCAAATTACCCATGTTAGAAAGGTACATAATTTATTGTCACATTACCCATTTTAGAAAGGTACATAATTCATTACATTTCACAGTACCCATTTCAGAAAGTTACATAACTCATCTCACATCAATTTCATTTTAAATAATTAGATTACATCCCTTAAATTAGATAAATATTAGTATTAATGTAAGCATATCTTAGGATTAATGTGGCAAAATAAATTAAAATAGTTAACACATTAAATACACATTTATAGAAGTAGTAGTAGTGTCAGTAGTTAGAGTATGATTACAGTAAAATATAGTTGGTCACAAGACCAAGGGTATAAACCATCAACCCTTTGTACTTACATGTAAATATGTTGTATATATATGACTCGTGCAGCGATTTACGCACAGTCATTGAGCTCAACTTTCTCAAACTGAGCCGAACTTGTACAGTGTCACTCCAAGGTTTTTAAATAATTGGGAGGGTGAAAGATGTGTGACATAAGTGTGAAAGTAAAAAGATGTGTGACAGAAGTGTGAATGTGAGAGCGAATGTAAAATATAGAAGAGAGAGTGAGATTGGTCAGCGGATTTTTCTGCCGCTCAACGCGACTTTTTATTTTTTGTCTGCGTCAAATATTTGCGTTCAATGTTGAAAATGTGCTGTGATGAATGTGTTGTGTGTAGTTTAGTTTAGATCTTAGATAAAGTATTTTAGGTCTCATAAGACGGAAACGTAGTCACGAATTAGTGTTATACACTTGTTTGTGGCCGCATTTAACCGAATTATGGCACTTGAAAAACTAACTTACATACACATTGTCAGGATCTTATATTCGGCTCGTTGGCTAACACATGTGAGACAGTACAAGTACAACGTAATTCGACGTAAGACACAGCAACACAAGTTCAATGGATTTATTACCACATTAAATACATAACAATAGTTACAGCAATGTACAACATATAACTCACAACCACAATACAGCTCATAGGTCTGACGCTCACGATATCAGTCGTTCAGCTCACAACCACGGAGATTCACACAAACGCCTTGCTCTCGACACACACGTCCGTTCAGATGTCCAGTCCCCGCCTGGTCTGAGATTAACACACACACTGTCCACTGCCTCTCGTGGGGTCACGTGGCTTTGCGTGCGTCTGTCGTCAGCGCTGGTCGCGTGTCAGGTAAGAATCTCGCCAGCCGACAACTCTTGTCCGCCGGGTGCCGTAACGATGTTGCTGCACACTTAGGCTCTGACATTCTCCCCGGGTACTTCAATGAAAGATGCCATCTTTCATTCATGATGTATGTATATACTGGGGTAGTGTTAATTTCATGTCAGAGACTACTCTTTCCCAGTGTTATGCATGAAAATACATATAAGGCATAGAAATATATACACAAAAAATGTAAGTTGTACTGACATGACAAATGAAGTACAATTTTTAACACAATTCAGGTTTCATCCCCCTGATGCCTGGTTACCTTCATTGCAATAATACCCAGTCAGATCAGTAGCACCAGCTTCACGCATCTACCTCGCAGCTATTTGAAAAAAAACGTAATAATATGATTGTTTTGCAACAACCATCTAGCCAGACTGAAATACGGCTTTGTATTAGTCGTATTAAACACTTAAACTCTGCCCTCATTTGGTCAGGAGCTCTTATGTTGGTTTGCAATGTTGGCAGCTCTATGACATGCTTGGAGGACGCCTACCTGCTGTGCCAACCATTTGAGCAACAAAATGTCTATCTATACAATACACATTAATGAATATGTTTCAAATTATGGCCCTTGATGTAATTCACAAATGCAAGGGAAGTAATTTTGACAATAAAGAAATTCTATACATTGCAATAATTATTTAATTTCTTAGCGTCATTGCTTGACGTTTCTTCATATTGACGAGAAAAAGTCGGTAATATGAATACATTAATCAAGATATGATTCTAAGATTACACTAATCAAAATAAATAAGTACCAAATTGGTATATTATATTTTATAGATTCAAAAGGATTTTACAAGTGTCATAAATTTTTGAAATTTTGTATGTCGTCTGCTAATTTTGCTAGACTTTTTAAATTACACCGGAAATATATACGAAACGCAAAATTTGGTTGATGTTACACTTTCTGAACACAAATGATCCGGTTTTATTTCGGAACGGATAGTAAAATGTTCTCACAGTTCGTGTTTGATGTTATAGTATCACAACGGATTATGATGGAATGTTCTTATTTCCGATGTGTTCACAACTTCTGGATAAAGATCGACTGTTCTTATTTCTGATGTTAAACGTCGAACAATTTGGATTACATTAGCTGCAGAGGTGGTGTAGGAGTCAATGTTCGGTCCACATTTGCACATGTCGTTAAAATATGACGGTGAAGAAAATCACTCACAGTTGTCACAATGGTAAAGTTCGCTTCTGGTAAGTGGTTAAGCGTCTGTGACATTGTTCTTGGTGTATATATACAATTAATATTGTTCTCATTCTAACACACACTACACAATTATACTACACTCATTACATGACTTGTTTAAAATACGTATATTATACATGTCGGTTTCTTAACCGTATCACACTTTTAATTATAGACCTTACACAGTAGGTGAATGGAGAAAATTCACTACATTGGTGGCTGTGTTGGGCTGAGTGTAATATTACACAGTGCACTCAGACATTGCTTACTGGGTCTGTCGGACAACGGGACAAAAGGTCGGCGATTGTATTCATTCTGCCGGGAATATGGCGAACTTCAAAACTGAAATTCTGAAGCTTCAAGGACCAGCGAGCAATCATAGTTATTTGATGGTACTGCTGGAATTGATATACCTTAATGGACTGTTGTCAGTTTCGATGATAAAGTGACGTCCTAGAAGATATCTGGACAGCTTTGTTACACTTTCTACTAAGGCCAATGCCTCTAACTGCGGAATGGACCAGGCCCGCTCTCGGGGTCTTAGTTTTCTTGATAGAAAACAAACGGGATGCAGGATGTCGTTGTATTCCTGCAATAGGACTGCACCGATCGCAATGGAGCTAGCATCTGTTCTCAATCTGAAAGGTAAACGAATGTTGGGCAATTTAAGGATGAGATTAGGTGTATTCTTATCAGAAAAGTGTGCCAAAACTTTATCAAATGCATTTCGTAGGCATTCATCGTTTACAACTTTTTCGGGTTTATTCTTGGTTAGTAAGTTAGAAAAAAAACCTCAGTCAGTTCTGAAAAATCAGGGATAAAGTTTCTGTAATAATTAATAAGTCCCAACAAACTGCGGACTTGTTTCTTATTTGTTGGAAGTGACAGTTTTAGAATTTTGGAGACAATTTTGTTGTCTGTCATGACAAAGCCATTGGATATTCTGTACCCAGAAATGATATCTCTTGGTAAGCCATGCTCACCTTTGAAGGCTTCACTGTTAGTCAGTGCTGTCTGATACTAGGTAGTAGTAGTAGAACGTCCTGTCCAGGTGTCAATGTTATAGTTTCGTCGTTGTCTCTGTATGGACACAGATGTCGTCAGCATAGTGAATGATATTAGGAATGTCAGATAGGAGGAGTCGTATGGCAGACAAGGCCAGTCTGGAGTTAATGGATCTAAAGATATAGAGTGGGTTACGGTTAAAATCTTCCAAAAGGATTTTTAAATTTCATGTTGATATCATTTTGAGTGCTATCTCCAAACCTGCACTCGTACATGTGTGTATACATTCAATAGTTCAAACAATAATAATACACCATGTATAGTTGTGAAATGTAATCGTGCATGTTTATATGATCTTTTGCAATTTGTGTATATTTTCCAAAATATGTAGGGTAATTTGTTGCTGATTTTTGTCAGTAATTCCACCGACTGATGTTTTACATTGTTCAGCATAGGTATTCGTATGCGTTGATTTAACATAGAGCTTATGAGTGGCAGTAACAAAATTTGGTTCAACAGTAATGACATAAGTAACAAAGTCTGCTGGTTTGTCATGAGTAATATCATCTGTGTTGTGTCATGATGATGTGGAAATATAAATGTTTGTGAAGAAATTTGTTTTGTATTTACAATCAGTAGTGCAAGTATAACTATCCACTGTGTGCACTTGGTTATGTGTGTAGTTAACAGAGAGTATAGGAGGTATAGTATATACCATGATGATTTGTGATCTTTCATCGCTGTTGTGAACTGTTTGTTTTCTGCACCTTTTTCTTTATGCTGATACACACCAGTTTCTGTTTCTTCTTGTTTTGAGATGGTAATCACGTTGGTATGGTGTGGTATCTTGGTCTGTTCATCATGTTGTTGTATGATGAGTGGGGTAGTTAAGGCAGTATTTGTTGTGGTGTTAACTTTTTGCTTTGTGTGAGGTTTGGACTCTGTGTAATCTGTCACATTTGATACATTTCCAATTAATAAATCACAACATGGATTGTCTAATAAAGCACAAGTTACTCTGCCTGATAGGAAAGGTGATTTTATATTGGCCCATGCCATGGGATATTTCTCTACTGTCCCTGAAACAGTTTTGCAATAGATGTACTCATCTAGGTAGTCTTTAGGATCAGCTAAGGTCTTTCGAAGACCGATAAGACAGGACCCTGTGTCGCGTACACATGTGCATACTGTGTCATTGATGTAACCTTTATGGAATGTTAATTTTCCTAACGACAGTTTTGAGGTTTTGTTCAATTCCTCACTTTCTTGTTGAGCATTGACCTCTTTATATAAAGAATGAGGTTGAGTGATGTTAACAACATTATTACAATATGGTACAAAGTCTGGTGTTGTCTTGATGTCTGTGATGTTCACTTTTCTTACGTTCTTTGCTGAACTGCATTTTGAGTCTATTGCCAAGTTAGCTTCCTCATTGGCAATAGGGACGGCGTGCCCGCATGTTAAGGTACCATTTTCATTGAAGGTATTACAGACAGTGCATTTGTTGGCACTAAATACATCACAAGCCTGTGCTGCATGTACAGGATGTTTTTCTGGATTTTCGTCTTCTGACGCTGAGCTATCGAACAAGGCGGCATTGGCTTTGTTGGTCATCTGCCTGCCTCTACAATGCATACGATAGTGACCGTAAGCCTTGCAGAGAAAACATTTACGTAAACTTTTGAACGATCTACGTTCTATGTCTTGTCTGTTTACCATATTTTGCAAGTATGTTAGGTACCCTGGGTTTTTATCGCACATCTCGTTCAAATGGTGAGACAATTTACAGTGAGTGCATTGTCTAACTCTATCAGAGGTAGGCCTGTGTGGTTTTTGCCTACTATAGTTGTTCTCATAGTTGGCTGCTGCTACCCAGTTACTGTCAGTAGCTTCAGTGGCAAAACACTGTTTATTTGCCGTATAATAGGCCGACCCACGTTTTTCCATTTCTTCCACACTTGTGCATTCATTCTCCTGCAAGAACTTAGAAAAAGATGGTGGGATAGAAGAAATAACTTTATCTCGAATAATGAGATCTTCTAATTTATCATAATTTTTGTTAATTTTGGCTGATGAAGTCCATTTGCTGAAAATGTCTCGGACTAAACAGAGGTAGTCAGAGAACGTTTGAGTTGATTTTGGACTCAGTTTACTGAATTGTTCTCTGTACCCTGCCTTCAGTCTAACATGAAATGTGCCATTATTTTAGATTTAATAGTAATGGTACTCTTTTCTGAGGTCTTTGGGGATGGTTTCAATGACTTTCAGAGGTTCCCCAGATAGACTCCTCATATATAAAATATTCCATTCCGAAAGTGGAACTTGGTAATGTTCCATTAATGTCTCAAAATTTTGGGTAAAGGCTGCTATGCAGTCACCCGAGGTATAGTTACGAACGATACCTTGGTACTTCTTATACTGGTTTTCTTTTTCCAGTCTTTCAGATTTCTTTGACTCTTTATTCATTGCAGTCTCAGTGTCGAGTTGTTTAATTTTCAATTGTAATTCAAGTTCTTCTTTCTTACTCTGAGCTGCTATTTCTGCTTTCTTAAGTTCACTGTCTATCTCAGCTTGCTTTGTCTTTGCAGCCATTTCTACTTCGGCTTGCTTCAATGCTGTTTCAATCTCTGCATGTTTCAAGGCTGTTTCTGCTTCTATCTGCTTGGCAGCTTTTTCAACTTCAGCATGTTTCAAGGCTGTTTCTGCCTCTGCTTGCTTGGCAGCTCTTTCAGCTGCTCTATCTTCGCGTTCACAGTACTCAGCGTATTTCTTCTCACTCCATTGTGTTAATTCATCACCTTCTAACTTTAATTTTAAACCCATATCGATGAAATCAAATAATGACGACATGATGGAGAAAATATGTCAATGGAAATCAACCACACAAAATATGTTGTAAATGGTTAGTAGAAAAATAACTTACAATTGATTTGACTATACGATGCGTGCCCACTAATGCATACGTAAAGTTAAAGTGAAGAAAAATATACTCAAGTGCCCTTGGATATGGTGACGAATGGTTGGGCAATCGGGCTAGAAAACTGTAGGGTCGTACTTCAGAACCACTAATGACCTCTACGGCAGGGTTTACGGATGGTACGAAAAAAACCTGCTTTGTTTTTGGAGAGAAATAAGTTAGCGTGTATTTGTTGGTGTGTGCCTGTAAGTCACTAAGTGTTGATTTGGTTTGGATGGCGTTGAGTATAATTGTATGTCGTAAATTTGTCGTCAACAGTGTTTCTTTCAACAGAAGTTACACTCTTTCCAAAACTCTTTGCGTTCCACAAACTCAATAAACAAAGACAATCTATCTGTATTTGAACACTCAATAACATTGATGACACATCACTTACATCAAGATGACATTCAGTAAGGACAAAGACATCAAGTTTACAAGATGGCGACAAGGTCAAAATGGCGGCAAAATCACAATGTTGACAAGGTCAAACGGTGACAATTTTCACAAATCACAACTGTTTAACACGTTTACAGGATCAAACAATATGTACTGTACATTTACTAATGATCTTAAACATATTTAGACAATGTAGTAATGGATCACACTGAGACTTTTCCGATCACATGTACATCACTATAACCTTGACAAATTTTACAAGTACAAGCATTATAGTTTTAAATAACAAAAACGAGTAACACACGTCTAAATATATTAGGTTCTTAAATAAAGACGAGCCCCCACGTCCACACATGTCAGGATCTTATATTCGGCTCGTTGGCTAACACATGTGAGACAGTACAAGTACAACGTAATTCGACGTAAGACACAGCAACACAAGTTCAATGGATTTATTACCACATTAAATACATAACAATAGTTACAGCAATGTACAACATATAACTCACAACCACAATACAGCTCATAGGTCTGACGCTCACGATATCAGTCGTTCAGCTCACAACCACGGAGATTCACACAAACGCCTTGCTCTCGACACACACGTCCGTTCAGATGTCCAGTCCCCGCTTGGTCTGAGATTAACACACACACTGTCCACTGCCTCTCGTGGGGTCACGTGGCTTTGCGTGCGTCTGTCGTCAGCGCTGGTCGCGTGTCAGGTAAGAATCTCGCCAGCCGACAACTCTTGTCCGCCGGGTGCCGTAACGATGTTGCTGCACACTTAGGCTCTGACACACATGATGGATAGATATACATGTTAGAAGGTAGACTATATTAGTAATTACATCCAAACACGCAAACAACCAGAAAAACAAACATATAAATTGCAGACATATTTCATAGATCAAAGGGAGATAACTTCGGATCAGGGGACATAATAGACAACAAAACACTAACTTAACAGTGAAAGATAACTTTACACGCGGAAGCGAAATAGGTAAAGCCTGTCGCACACAGCTTGGGTAATGGTTGTTTGATATTATATGGGGGACATGAAGCAATTCATGTGTTGACCCTAAGAAAGTCAACTTTGTGGGGTAGTAAGTTAATTTACTATTGGAGGGCAGGTCTTATAAGACAACGGTCCGGTTCAGACATACCTCTAATTAATATAATATTGCGATTGAGAAGAGGGCTCACGCCAACCAGACAAGTTTGTGGCGATTGCCAGTAGCCAAGTAAAGTCATACTACATTGTGACATTAGTCAGTAGAAGTCTATGTAGTTACCCAAAGCCAGGTTATGTACAGTCTTTGACAAAAAAATTAGAGACACTAATTTTTTAGAATCCTCTTGCGTCACAACCAATGACTCAAAGTTGATGACGCAACACAGGAGGGGAGGGTGTGTGTCAAAGACTGCGTTATAAGGGCCGGAGGTCTGCCCCAAGATAGAACACCAACGGGAAGAGTGGTCAACCTCAAAGAGAATAGAGGTTATGCAGTGCCCCGATATAGGGGCAGGGTAGGTAAGAGAATAGGGGACTATTAACTAGTTCTCTCATGAGACACGGAGACGTTGACCAGATAGTCAGCACTCTGGTCACGACAGAATCACGCCTACATAATAGCCACGATTGCAAATCACCAAGAGACAGCTAATGTAAGCGTGCCAAACATCACGGCACGCAGAAAGCCGAAGGACGTGTCAAGGTCCTTCCGCGTGGTGTGTAACCACGCGAAGCCAACTGGTCAGACCGGGGACTGACATTGTAGAGAGCAGATCGTTAGATATTGATAGGAGTTTTGTGTAACCAAATAGATAGAGATTAGCAATAGGGTTTAGGAAACTAGTGATAGGCAATTCTGTGGCTTTGTGTGTGGTTTGATAGCGACTGGTATGTACTTGTAAAGAGCCAACGGCAATTAAATGTACCATTCAATTCCTTTCACACGACTTGCAAGTTTCTTGTGTGGTGTGGAAGAAGTAATCCGATGATGCCTGACACATGAGTTGTTGACAATCCCCTACAACGCTCAGTTGGACTGGAATATTGACTTTTTGTCCTTGACTTGGGGACGTCAATTACAAGTACCTCAGATGTCGGAGTGGGTTTGCTTGATGGCCAGGGACTCTGGTAATTGGGAAAGTTAATCCACATGCAAAACTAAGTCCAGTGCATTGAAATAGCAGCAAATTTATAGTTAAAAGCGGGCAAACGCCCCCCCCCCCCCCCCCCCCCCCCCAAAAAAAAAAAATAAAAATCCTCCCGTAACAATTTAACGCCTGCTGTGTTTCCTGGTACAGACGAATTAAGTAAAAACCACATTTCCCTGGCTTGGACATACTGGAGACATGGTGTTAGGACTTTATTTTTCAGCCCTATGGCCCAGTCAATGGACTGATGTAGTCTGTATCATGCCGGCCACCTTGATTTTCCCAGAACAATTTCTAGCACCACTTTTATAAGGGATTGGGGAACAATGTGGTGGAGTAAAACAAATCCCTGCCCAGAATATGGACAACGGGTGACAGCGGTAGCCGCTGCCAGTGGGACTAACTAGTCTTGTAGGAGGAATAAGCTGTGGGTATGTGAAGTGTTCGGACCATCACATGTTTGTAGGACTCAGTGCTCGGTAGAATAGGTGGTCAATCTATTTTTTTTTTTCGTAGCGAACACGAGAGCCGACACTGATCCCTTGCACGACCTCTCTCATGTCATAGTCACTATATCGTCCTACAATGCAACCGCTACGCCGATATTTATTTCCCGCATATAATAATACAGGTTACCGCTGTAAACACCAGCATTTCACCGCTGTTGTTGATTTCTTGGCAAGATTACGCTCAGTAGTTTGCCATTGCTTTCTGAGCGGTCGGATGACATATCCCGAAAGTAACGGGCACGGCGAGAACCGCTACCGATTATCGCGCAGCTGCGTTTGCTCACTTGGAAAAACGGGATTACGGAGAAAGTCGCTAGCATAGATGCCATTTGCTGCACTCTTAATCACTTACCGTACACTATGAGTGATATAAGGGAAGTGAAAAGAAGACAAGAGAAGAGAAGAGAAGAGAAGAGAAGAGGGAAGGGAAGGGAAGAGAAAAGAAGGGAAGGGAAGAGAAAAGAAGGGAAGGGAAGAGAAAAGAAGAGAAGGGAAGAGAAGAGAAGAGAAGAGAAGAGAAGAGAAGAGAAGAGAAGCATAAAACATATGAAACCCCACACTCTATAAAGAGTCGATGTAAAATTAAATCTCTCCCCCCCCCCCCCACCCCATTATTCTGGTTTTCTAAATCAATCTTCTGAAATATAATGTAATATAACAAATATCGCTTTAAATCTAGATCAAATATAGGCACGGTGTTCAAGAAATGATGGCACCCATAATGGTTTCTGGGAACCAGATATGAATGGGTGCATTATAGTTTGCCGAGTGGGGTCTGTTTTTGTGCTATATCCTCGGGAAGCAAAGCTCAAACTGATATTTCTTATCTTGTCAGAAAGAGCACTTAAATCGACAGCAATGTAACATGTATTGGGGTAGGCGTTTTTGAGCCAAATGAACTCTTTTTGCATCGTTCGAGGTTTGCCATGTTTAGCGTTGTTCGAACTACACAATTTATTTATAATGGCTAAGGTCAGATTTGGGTATAGAAAATAGTTTAGCAAATTTACACACAGTGATCCAAGTGGCGTTACACTGGAGATAGTTAACTCTGATAGTATATTCATCGGTTAGTTTAATTTAGTGTAGTCGACGGATCAACATCATGGCACACGGCTGTAACCCATAAGTGCTCCGTTCTACTCCTAACTCAAGCGTGAGTCCGGAGAATCTTAGTTAAGTGCACGAACTCCGTAGCACCGGCGAGTATCCTGAAATACTTTGGGTAGATTTTTAATTCGACATTTTGCCCGGGCAGCGATGTTAGGCTATTCTTTTTCGATCTCCAACTGCCAAGGGATCTTTTACGTGCGCAACAATACACACGGGCGTCCGATCTCACTACCCAGAGACCAGGGAAAATTTTATTAATAGAAGTCCACATGAAAAAATCCCGGCCCTCACTGGGGATTGAACCGGGGACCTCCAGCACTCGATGCTGACACCATACCTTTTTTTTATTCTATTTTATTTATTATACCTATATTTATATTCATATTCATCAGTTAACAAAACACTATAATGTATTCTTCAAATTCGCAACGAGTCGCCTGTTTAAAACTTGTCCTGGGCTCCCAGATTGACCCAATCTCAAATGTGTACAAGGGCGTGTCTTGGGAGGTCAAGGCGATCCACGTGACATGTGACATTGATCACATGACCCCTCCGGTGCCGATTGGTCCATACACATATGGAGCTAGCACCACATACCACAAACACCCCACGCAGAATAAAACCGGTATTTTACTTGTTAACTATTATGTGTGAGTGGCGCTTGGAAGAGTGGCTAGAACGTCGGAATCCCATTCGGGAGAACTGGGTTCGAATCCTACATAAGGTAATTATTTTTTTAATAGCGGGGGGGGGGGGGGGGGGGGGGCAGATAAAACTAACGTGCACAGTTCGCGGTGACTGCACTAGCCAGGCAGCTTTAGTTTCCCATGCTTATTCCCCCACACCCCCACCACCACCTTCCTTGCCCTACACCGCAAGTACAATAATGAGTAATGACTATTTTTTTTAAAGTTTGTTGCGTATCCCTTACGGGACGTTGCATTCAACACCAGCATTTTCAGCGGCTGTTGATGTACTAGGCATGTGTTACGTTCAGTAGTTTACCATTGCTTTCTGAACGACCGGCTCCCATACCAGCACGTTATAACACAACGCGACACGGTCTGCTGCACAAATTGGTCGCAGCTGAGATTCGAACGCCTGGTACCCGGTTCACGAACCGCGTTCGCAAGCCTTTAGCCACGGAGCACGATAATGACTATAATGACCTAAAATTTATTGATCTTTTCTGTGAACTTCGCAGTTGTATGTATCTATTTTCAGTTTTGGCTATGTGGATAATATATTTGTGTACCTAGATATATAGTACTATCCCCTTGAATGTTCCAAAATACCATCTCTTTTTTATGTGATGACGATCTCTACTTCCCATCTCCAAACAAACAAAACTTTTGAGTCCTTGTTATTTTCAGAGAGCCGAGGCAGGGATGTTACATTGTCCTCCACAGACTCATGGGGTACTTGGCTCCATCCCAGCAAAGCGAAGGGATTTCTCCAAGAACATCTGGTATCCAATTACATCACAGGGCCCCCTGAACTCTGGGTAGTGAGATCGGATACCTAGCAGGGGATAATGACGTGTCCAGGCTGTGAACGTTAAAAATACCACAGAAGTTGGAAATCGCAATGAGTAGGTGCTAAGACTTCTGCCCTGGCAAAGTTGTTAGACAATAATACACAGCCACGGGTAGACAGAGCTCAGCACCTCCGATAGAATGTATCTAGAGGAAGCAGATCTTAAACACGGATTCATGCCGAAGTCGGTCACACTCACCTTAGAGCTGCATATCTATGTGTGACGCATTCTAACAAGGGGCACGCGGAAGGGCAAGTTCAGTGTTACATGAGGGGTTTCGCGTGTGTAGGTGTGTGGATGCATGGGTCAAGTTGTTGATTAACAAATTGATAGCACAATCGCCCAGGAAAGATGACTTGATTTAGTTTGAGAAACAACCTGCAACTATCTGCTTAATAGAGAGGAAGAGTTGGTTGGGGGTGGGCGGGGGGGGGGCTCAGAACACGAATACATGATATGAACCCATCTTGTGAGTGGATGACAGGGAATGAGTGAGTCAATCATTGTATGAATGAGTGACAGTTTTTTATTTTAATTTTCAGTGTTAAATTTATCAGGCAATATCAAATCATCTTTCTTGGGAGAAAGTGTTTTCAATTTGTGCAGGTCCTAAAAGAAACAAATGAAAACTTTAAACTGATTAGAGAAATTAGACGTAGACAGTCACACTTTTTGGACACGTTATGAGAAAAAATAAATTGGAGAAATTGGTGAAAACTGTCAAGACTGAGGGGAAAATAACAAGGGGAAGGCAGAGAAGTAAATACCTGGATGGCTTGCCCACGTGGTATGGTCGAGACAAAAACACAGAGCTGATCCATGACTCTGGTGATCGCGTGAGATGGCGAAACATGACTGCCCACAATTTAAGTATGGTACATTATGATGGTGATGATCGATTTGACAATTATGTAACGTGAGTTTGCTCTTCTGCGTTCCGCTTTCGGGGGGGGGGGGGCGGTGTGTGCGCCACACTTAGTGGAATAAGCGAGAGAGTATGCATGTGAATCAATATGTGAATTAGTGAGAGAGTAAACACGTGAATTAATATGTGAATTAGCGAGAGAGTAAGCAAGTGAATTAATATGTGAATTATTGAGTGCATGGGTGAGGAATGAGTGAATTGGTGAGTAAATGAGTGATTGAGTAAATCAACGCTTGAGCCAATTATTAAAAGCATAGGTGACTAAATAAGTGTGTTATTGAACACGTGATTAAATTTAGTAAATCAATGTGTTCATGAATAAGTTGTTAAAAATATAACTTAATGAGTGGTTGAGAAGTGAATGACACTGAGTGAAATTGAAAGCCTGTGAATGTTTATGAGTGAGTGAGTGAATGCCAGTGAAAATGGCACTAATGGTGACTTACTGGTGAGTGCATAATGGTAACTGGCTAAAAGTCAGTCCAGAGTGACTGAGTTTATAATTCATTGGGTAAGTGAATGAATGAGTGAGTGAGTGAGTGAGTGAGTGAGTGAGTGAGTGAGTGAGTGAATGAATGAATGAATGAATGAATGAATGAAGTAGTGAATTAATACATGATTGGATTGTAGATGTGTTGGCTGCTAAGTGGTTCAGTTGTGAGTGGATAAGATTGAGTCAGTTTCTGAGTGGATTAAAGAATGAATGAATGAATAAGTTGTGAATAAGTGACTGAGTTAGTGAATGTCTTCGATGGGGTGTGTTTCTGCTGTGAGTGAATACGATTGAGTCAGTTCATGGGTCAGTTAGTAAGTGAATAAATGACTAAGTGAATAAATAAATGAGTGAATAAATGAGTGAGAGAATAAATGAGTGAGTTAATATGATTGAGTCACATTATAGGTCAGTTATTGAGTGAATAGCTGAGTGAGTGAATACATGAGAGTGAATAAATTAGAGTGAATAAATGAGAGTGAATAAATGAGTGAGTGAATAAATGAGTAAATGCATAAATGAGTGAGTGAATAAATAAGTGAGTGAATACGATTGAGTCAGTTCATGGGACAGTTAGTGAGCGAATCAATAAGTGAGTGAATACAATCGAGTTAATACGAGAATGTCAGCAATTTTGCGCATGTGTGATTGAGTCACGGTATACGCATGTATGTGTAAACAAGCCTGTGAACTAGTCAATCAGTGGGTGAGTGATTGAGTGAAACAAGCCTGTGAACTAGTCAATCAGTGGGTGAGTGATTGAGTGAAACAAGCCTGTGCACTAGTCAATCAGTGGGTGAGTGATTGAGTGAAACAAGCCATGTATAAGTGAAGATCTCGTGAGTGAGTGTACTGGTGGGTCTCACAAGGCTTCATAACAACAGAAATTAATAGAATATTTTTATCTCATTACCATACTTACTAAACGTCAATGAATTTCCTTATACATTCCAATGCTGAACACAATAAACACAGAATACACGAGACACAGCCGTGCTGAGTCAAGCCACCCATAGAATGACAACATGTGTGTCAGTATCACCGAGTAATTCACAGCTACATTAGCATTCACGAGTCAATGAGTGGGTGAGTGTTTGAGAGAAATAAACGATGTATAAGTGAAGATCTCATGAGTGAGTGTACTGGCGGTTCTCACAAGACTTCACGAATAACAAAAGAACATAATAAAATATCACATAACCATACTTACTAAACATGATTGAATTTCGCTACAAACGCCAAACGAATCCTACATAAGGTAATTATTTTTTTAATAGCGGGGGGGGGGGGGGGGGGGCGGGGGGGGGGGGGGGGCAGATAAAACTAACGTGCACAGTTCGCGGTGACTGCACTAGCCAGGCAGCTTTAGTTTCCCATGCTTATTCCCCCACACCCCCACCACCACCTTCCTTGCCCTACACCGCAAGTACAATAATGAGTAATGACTATTTTTTTTTAAAGTTTGTTGCGTATCCCTTACGGGACGTTGCATTCAACACCAGCATTTTCAGCGGCTGTTGATGTACTAGGCATGTGTTACGTTCAGTAGTTTACCATTGCTTTCTGAACGACCGGCTCCCATACCAGCACGTTATAACACAACGCGACACGGTCTGCTGCACAAATTGGTCGCAGCTGAGATTCGAACGCCTGGTACCCGGTTCACGAACCGCGTTCGCAAGCCTTTAGCCACGGAGCACGATAATGACTATAATGACCTAAAATTTATTGATCTTTTCTGTGAACTTCGCAGTTGTATGTATCTATTTTCAGTTTTGGCTATGTGGATAATATATTTGTGTACCTAGATATATAGTACTATCCCCTTGAATGTTCCAAAATACCATCTCTTTTTTATGTGATGACGATCTCTACTTCCCATCTCCAAACAAACAAAACTTTTGAGTCCTTGTTATTTTCAGAGAGCCGAGGCAGGGATGTTACATTGTCCTCCACAGACTCATGGGGTACTTGGCTCCATCCCAGCAAAGCGAAGGGATTTCTCCAAGAACATCTGGTATCCAATTACATCACAGGGCCCCCTGAACTCTGGGTAGTGAGATCGGATACCTAGCAGGGGATAATGACGTGTCCAGGCTGTGAACGTTAAAAATACCACAGAAGTTGGAAATCGCAATGAGTAGGTGCTAAGACTTCTGCCCTGGCAAAGTTGTTAGACAATAATACACAGCCACGGGTAGACAGAGCTCAGCACCTCCGATAGAATGTATCTAGAGGAAGCAGATCTTAAACACGGATTCATGCCGAAGTCGGTCACACTCACCTTAGAGCTGCATATCTATGTGTGACGCATTCTAACAAGGGGCACGCGGAAGGGCAAGTTCAGTGTTACATGAGGGGTTTCGCGTGTGTAGGTGTGTGGATGCATGGGTCAAGTTGTTGATTAACAAATTGATAGCACAATCGCCCAGGAAAGATGACTTGATTTAGTTTGAGAAACAACCTGCAACTATCTGCTTAATAGAGAGGAAGAGTTGGTTGGGGGTGGGCGGGGGGGGGCTCAGAACACGAATACATGATATGAACCCATCTTGTGAGTGGATGACAGGGAATGAGTGAGTCAATCATTGTATGAATGAGTGACAGTTTTTTATTTTAATTTTCAGTGTTAAATTTATCAGGCAATATCAAATCATCTTTCTTGGGAGAAAGTGTTTTCAATTTGTGCAGGTCCTAAAGAAACAAATGAAAACTTTAAACTGATTAGAGAAATTAGACGTAGACAGTCACACTTTTTGGACACGTTATGAGAAAAAATAAATTGGAGAAATTGGTGAAAACTGTCAAGACTGAGGGGAAAATAACAAGGGGAAGGCAGAGAAGTAAATACCTGGATGGCTTGCCCACGTGGTATGGTCGAGACAAAAACACAGAGCTGATCCATGACTCTGGTGATCGCGTGAGATGGCGAAACATGACTGCCCACAATTTAAGTATGGTACATTATGATGGTGATGATCGATTTGACAATTATGTAACGTGAGTTTGCTCTTCTGCGTTCCGCTTTCGGGGGGGGGGGGGGGGGGGGGGCGGTGTGTGCGCCACACTAGTGGAATAAGCGAGAGAGTATGCATGTGAATCAATATGTGAATTAGTGAGAGAGTAACACGTGAATTAATATGTGAATTAGCGAGAGAGTAAGCAAGTGAATTAATATGTGAATTATTGAGTGCATGGGTGAGGAATGAGTGAATTGGTGAGTAAATGAGTGATTGAGTAAATCAACGCTTGAGCCAATTATTAAAAGCATAGGTGACTAAATAAGTGTGTTATTGAACACGTGATTAAATTTAGTAAATCAATGTGTTCATGAATAAGTTGTTAAAAATATAACTTAATGAGTGGTTGAGAAGTGAATGACACTGAGTGAAATTGAAAGCCTGTGAATGTTTATGAGTGAGTGAGTGAATGCCAGTGAAAATGGCACTAATGGTGACTTACTGGTGAGTGCATAATGGTAACTGGCTAAAAGTCAGTCCAGAGTGACTGAGTTTATAATTCATTGGGTAAGTGAATGAATGAGTGAGTGAGTGAGTGAGTGAGTGAGTGAGTGAGTGAGTGAGTGAATGAATGAATGAATGAATGAATGAATGAAGTAGTGAATTAATACATGATTGGATTGTAGATGTGTTGGCTGCTAAGTGGTTCAGTTGTGAGTGGATAAGATTGAGTCAGTTTCTGAGTGGATTAAGAATGAATGAATGAATAAGTTGTGAATAAGTGACTGAGTTAGTGAATGTCTTCGATGGGGTGTGTTTCTGCTGTGAGTGAATACGATTGAGTCAGTTCATGGGTCAGTTAGTAAGTGAATAAATGACTAAGTGAATAAATAAATGAGTGAATAAATGAGTGAGAGAATAAATGAGTGAGTTAATATGATTGAGTCACATTATAGGTCAGTTATTGAGTGAATAGCTGAGTGAGTGAATACATGAGAGTGAATAAATTAGAGTGAATAAATGAGAGTGAATAAATGAGTGAGTGAATAAATGAGTAAATGCATAAATGAGTGAGTGAATAAATAAGTGAGTGAATACGATTGAGTCAGTTCATGGGACAGTTAGTGAGCGAATCAATAAGTGAGTGAATACAATCGAGTTAATACGAGAATGTCAGCAATTTTGCGCATGTGTGATTGAGTCACGGTATACGCATGTATGTGTAAACAAGCCTGTGAACTAGTCAATCAGTGGGTGAGTGATTGAGTGAAACAAGCCTGTGAACTAGTCAATCAGTGGGTGAGTGATTGAGTGAAACAAGCCTGTGCACTAGTCAATCAGTGGGTGAGTGATTG
This sequence comes from Cepaea nemoralis, assembly GCA_014155875.1. Lineage (NCBI taxonomy): Eukaryota > Metazoa > Mollusca > Gastropoda > Stylommatophora > Helicidae > Cepaea > Cepaea nemoralis. Next base: position 267,613 of record JACEFZ010007529.1, read on the forward strand.
AGTGAAACAAGCCATGTATAAGTGAAGATCTCGTGAGTGAGTGTACTGGTGGGTCTCACAAGGCTTCATAACAACAGAAATTAATAGAATATTTTTATCTCATTACCATACTTACTAAACGTCAATGAATTTCCTTATACATTCCAATGCTGAACACAATAAACACAGAATACACGAGACACAGCCGTGCTGAGTCAAGCCACCCATAGAATGACAACATGTGTGTCAGTATCACCGAGTAATTCACAGCTACATTAGCATTCACGAGTCAATGAGTGGGTGAGTGTTTGAGAGAAATAAACGATGTATAAGTGAAGATCTCATGAGTGAGTGTACTGGCGGTTCTCACAAGACTTCACGAATAACAAAAGAACATAATAAAATATCACATAACCATACTTACTAAACATGATTGAATTTCGCTACAAACGCCAAACGAATCCTACATAAGGTAATTATTTTTTTTAATAGCGGGGGGGGGGGGGGGGGGGGGGGGGCGGGGGGGGGGCAGATAAAACTAACGTGCACAGTTCGCGGTGACTGCACTAGCCAGGCAGCTTTAGTTTCCCATGCTTATTCCCCCACACCCCCACCACCACCTTCCTTGCCCTACACCGCAAGTACAATAATGAGTAATGACTATTTTTTTTTAAAGTTTGTTGCGTATCCCTTACGGGACGTTGCATTCAACACCAGCATTTTCAGCGGCTGTTGATGTACTAGGCATGTGTTACGTTCAGTAGTTTACCATTGCTTTCTGAACGACCGGCTCCCATACCAGCACGTTATAACACAACGCGACACGGTCTGCTGCACAAATTGGTCGCAGCTGAGATTCGAACGCCTGGTACCCGGTTCACGAACCGCGTTCGCAAGCCTTTAGCCACGGAGCACGATAATGACTATAATGACCTAAAATTTATTGATCTTTTCTGTGAACTTCGCAGTTGTATGTATCTATTTTCAGTTTTGGCTATGTGGATAATATATTTGTGTACCTAGATATATAGTACTATCCCCTTGAATGTTCCAAAATACCATCTCTTTTTTATGTGATGACGATCTCTACTTCCCATCTCCAAACAAACAAAACTTTTGAGTCCTTGTTATTTTCAGAGAGCCGAGGCAGGGATGTTACATTGTCCTCCACAGACTCATGGGGTACTTGGCTCCATCCCAGCAAAGCGAAGGGATTTCTCCAAGAACATCTGGTATCCAATTACATCACAGGGCCCCCTGAACTCTGGGTAGTGAGATCGGATACCTAGCAGGGGATAATGACGTGTCCAGGCTGTGAACGTTAAAAATACCACAGAAGTTGGAAATCGCAATGAGTAGGTGCTAAGACTTCTGCCCTGGCAAAGTTGTTAGACAATAATACACAGCCACGGGTAGACAGAGCTCAGCACCTCCGATAGAATGTATCTAGAGGAAGCAGATCTTAAACACGGATTCATGCCGAAGTCGGTCACACTCACCTTAGAGCTGCATATCTATGTGTGACGCATTCTAACAAGGGGCACGCGGAAGGGCAAGTTCAGTGTTACATGAGGGGTTTCGCGTGTGTAGGTGTGTGGATGCATGGGTCAAGTTGTTGATTAACAAATTGATAGCACAATCGCCCAGGAAAGATGACTTGATTTAGTTTGAGAAACAACCTGCAACTATCTGCTTAATAGAGAGGAAGAGTTGGTTGGGGGTGGGGGGGGGGGGGGGGGGGGGCTCAGAACACGAATACATGATATGAACCCATCTTGTGAGTGGATGACAGGGAATGAGTGAGTCAATCATTGTATGAATGAGTGACAGTTTTTTATTTTAATTTCAGTGTTAAATTTATCAGGCAATATCAAATCATCTTTCTTGGGAGAAAGTGTTTTCAATTTGTGCAGGTCCTAAAAGAAACAAATGAAAACTTTAAACTGATTAGAGAAATTAGACGTAGACAGTCACACTTTTTGGACACGTTATGAGAAAAAATAAATTGGAGAAATTGGTGAAAACTGTCAAGACTGAGGGGAAAATAACAAGGGGAAGGCAGAGAAGTAAATACCTGGATGGCTTGCCCACGTGGTATGGTCGAGACAAAAACACAGAGCTGATCCATGACTCTGGTGATCGCGTGAGATGGCGAAACATGACTGCCCACAATTTAAGTATGGTACATTATGATGGTGATGATCGATTTGACAATTATGTAACGTGAGTTTGCTCTTCTGCGTTCCGCTTTCGGGGGGGGGGGGGGGCGGTGTGTGCGCCACACTTAGTGGAATAAGCGAGAGAGTATGCATGTGAATCAATATGTGAATTAGTGAGAGAGTAAACACGTGAATTAATATGTGAATTAGCGAGAGAGTAAGCAAGTGAATTAATATGTGAATTATTGAGTGCATGGGTGAGGAATGAGTGAATTGGTGAGTAAATGAGTGATTGAGTAAATCAACGCTTGAGCCAATTATTAAAAGCATAGGTGACTAAATAAGTGTGTTATTGAACACGTGATTAAATTTAGTAAATCAATGTGTTCATGAATAAGTTGTTAAAAATATAACTTAATGAGTGGTTGAGAAGTGAATGACACTGAGTGAAATTGAAAGCCTGTGAATGTTTATGAGTGAGTGAGTGAATGCCAGTGAAAATGGCACTAATGGTGACTTACTGGTGAGTGCATAATGGTAACTGGCTAAAAGTCAGTCCAGAGTGACTGAGTTTATAATTCATTGGGTAAGTGAATGAATGAGTGAGTGAGTGAGTGAGTGAGTGAGTGAGTGAGTGAGTGAGTGAGTGAATGAATGAATGAATGAATGAATGAATGAAGTAGTGAATTAATACATGATTGGATTGTAGATGTGTTGGCTGCTAAGTGGTTCAGTTGTGAGTGGATAAGATTGAGTCAGTTTCTGAGTGGATTAAAGAATGAATGAATGAATAAGTTGTGAATAAGTGACTGAGTTAGTGAATGTCTTCGATGGGGTGTGTTTCTGCTGTGAGTGAATACGATTGAGTCAGTTCATGGGTCAGTTAGTAAGTGAATAAATGACTAAGTGAATAAATAAATGAGTGAATAAATGAGTGAGAGAATAAATGAGTGAGTTAATATGATTGAGTCACATTATAGGTCAGTTATTGAGTGAATAGCTGAGTGAGTGAATACATGAGAGTGAATAAATTAGAGTGAATAAATGAGAGTGAATAAATGAGTGAGTGAATAAATGAGTAAATGCATAAATGAGTGAGTGAATAAATAAGTGAGTGAATACGATTGAGTCAGTTCATGGGACAGTTAGTGAGCGAATCAATAAGTGAGTGAATACAATCGAGTTAATACGAGAATGTCAGCAATTTTGCGCATGTGTGATTGAGTCACGGTATACGCATGTATGTGTAAACAAGCCTGTGAACTAGTCAATCAGTGGGTGAGTGATTGAGTGAAACAAGCCTGTGAACTAGTCAATCAGTGGGTGAGTGATTGAGTGAAACAAGCCTGTGCACTAGTCAATCAGTGGGTGAGTGATTGAGTGAAACAAGCCATGTATAAGTGAAGATCTCGTGAGTGAGTGTACTGGTGGGTCTCACAAGGCTTCATAACAACAGAAATTAATAGAATATTTTTATCTCATTACCATACTTACTAAACGTCAATGAATTTCCTTATACATTCCAATGCTGAACACAATAAACACAGAATACACGAGACACAGCCGTGCTGAGTCAAGCCACCCATAGAATGACAACATGTGTGTCAGTATCACCGAGTAATTCACAGCTACATTAGCATTCACGAGTCAATGAGTGGGTGAGTGTTTGAGAGAAATAAACGATGTATAAGTGAAGATCTCATGAGTGAGTGTACTGGCGGTTCTCACAAGACTTCACGAATAACAAAAGAACATAATAAAATATCACATAACCATACTTACTAAACATGATTGAATTTCGCTACAAACGCCAACTTTGAACGTAACACAGAATACGCGGGACACACCAATACCGAATCAAACCACCCATAGACTGACAACATAAGCGTCAGCAGTGCTGAGTAATTCACAGCTGTATTAGCATTCACGTGAAAGTGGATATGGCGAAAACGCACCCTATCCATGTTTACTAATTGCTTGTGATAACTGTGTACTTACCCTGCTGGGGCGAGTCGGAGTCTCCATCCAATATGTCGGAACCAGAGTCTACATCAGTCATTGTTCCTCGAAATCAAACTGTGCAGGAACGATCCAAGGGAACAAACGTTTCGTAAACAGAAAGTGTAATCAGGTGTGATAATTTGAGCTAGTCGCTATTCGGGGGGAAAATCAATGTATCACGGACGTAATTACACACACGAGAATTATAATGCTTTTATCGTGTTGATTGAATTGTAACATGTTTGTCATTGTTCGAAATATAAAACTTAACTGAATTATAGAAAAATAGATTAAGAGATTCAGAACCAAATAAAAAGTAGTTTTGCACCAAACAACAACTGATGTTAGAAAATAGGAAGTAGGGGTGTGTCACAGCTATGACTTAAAAGGTGTTAATATTGTAGCAGACATGTGTTATAACACAATGAGAACATTTCTACAATATATAAGCCCGTGACAGATAGGAGACGTCCCATAAGACAATTAATCATCCCATGGCACACAAATAGTTAACAAATATGATAGATTCTGATCCAACGAACACGGCTGGTGAGTTATGTCAAGGACTGTTGAGTTTTAACTTGTATAAGGCCGATGCACTGACACTCAGGCCGTCCCAGTCGCGATGAGGACTTGATCTATCGGAGTCAGGTTAGTATGGAGACTTCTCACAGCCAGGTTCAACAATGCCACCTCTACGGGAGCTGTGTTGCAGAATTTTGCTTCCCCTCTCCAAGCTCAGATACAAACAAGGTGCCAACAACTAGTTAGTTTTAATCGATAGATCAACATCCACGGCACACGGGTGTACCCCATAAGTGCTCCGTTCTACTCCTGTTGTTTGTCCATCAAGAATGATGATGACCATTCATTTCATCCAGTGGGGTTAATGGTGTGGAGCCGTGGGTTCTAAGATGGCTGATAAGGCCTATTTTGGCTCGAAATGTTCTTTGACAATGTGGGCAAAGAATGCTTGACGTCTCTGGAGGAGGATTTCCAGCAGTGGTTTTTCTGTCCTGAGTTTTCTTCACAGCTCTTGCAGTCCTGGTTGCCTCACATATGACTGCACCTTTGTGCAATGATACACGCCACGAATTTCGGTCTCTGGCTGCAGCCTCCCAGGTGTCATGATGAATTCCAAAAGCATTCAGTGAAATTTTCAGAGTGTCTTTAAAACGTTTCCTCTGGCCACCTTGGGAGCGTTTACCACAACGCAGTTCGCTGTAGAAAATTCGTTTAGGGAGCCTGTGATCTGGCATGCGAGTCAAGTGACCAGCCCAGCGAATCTGATTCTTCATCAGTAGAGTGTGGATACTGGGCATGGATGCTCTTTCTAGGACTTCAGTATCTGGAATCTTGTCTTGCCATTTAATCTTCAGGAGCTTCCTTAGGCAGACTGTGTGGAAGTGGTTTAATTTCCTAGCGTGTCGCTGATAAACAGTCCAGGTTTCACAAGCATATAGCAGTGTGGATAATACAACTGCTTTGTAGACTTTTAGCTTTGTTTGCAGGCTTATTCCAGTTCTGTCCCATACATTCTTGTACAGTCTGCCAAAGGCTGCACTGGCCTTGGAGATTCTTGCATTCACTTCGTCATCGATTGTGGCAGCTTGTGACACGGTGCTGCCAAGATAGGTGAATTTGTCCACAACACTTAGTCTATGATCATTCACTTTGATATTCGGCACAGTGTGATTATTCCCTGGAGCTGGCTGGTACATAACTACAGTCTTCTCCAAGTTGATATTGAGCCCAAAGTTGGCACAGGCATGTGAGAAAGCTGAAACATTATGTTGCATGTCCGTCTCTGAGTTGGCGTATAGAGCGCAATCATCAGCAAACAGGAGCTCTCTGACGGTGCCGCTGTTAATTTTGGTTTTAGCTTTCAGCCTTCTGAGATTGAATAACTTTCCATCCATACGGTAGTTGATGTCTATTCCAATGTCGTCGTTCTCGAAGGCATTCATCAACATGGCTGAAAACATGAGGCTGAACAGTGTTGGTGCCAGGACACATCCTTGCTTCACTCCATTGGTGACAGGAAAGGGTTCAGACAGTTCACCATTTTCCTGTACTCTTGCCTGCATGCCGTCATGAAATAGCCGCACTATTTGGACAAACTTTCGTGGACAGCCATATTTTGCCATGATCTTCCACAGTCCTTCTCTGCTGACTGTATCAAAAGCCTTGGTAAGGTCAATGAAAGTGGAGAACATTTCGCAGTTCTGTTCCTGACATTTCTCTTGCAGCTGCCTTGCAGCGAAAATCATGTCAACAGTTCCACGTTCTTTTCTGAAGCCACATTGACTCTCAGGAAGAAGACCTTGATCGAGATGGGCTGTGAGGCGATTGAGAAGAATTCTGGCGAGTATCTTCCCTGCAATTGAAAGCAAGGAGATGCCTCGGTGGTTGTCACAGGATTGGCGGTTTCCTTTACGTTTGTAAAGGTGGACTATTGACGCGTCCTTAAAATCTTGTGGCATGGTCTCGTTCATCCATATGTTTGTGAAGACTTGGTGAAGCTGCTCTGTTAGGACCGGCCCACCTGCCTTGTATATCTCTGCTGGGATGGAGTCAGGACCAGGTGCCTTGCCGCTGGAGAGTTGCTGGATGGCTTTGTTTATTTCCACTATGGTTGGCAGGTCATCAAGTGTCTCATTGGTGGGAACTTGAGGAAGGCAGTTGATGGTTTCATCATCGAAGAAGGAAGTTGCGTTTAAGATTTTGCTGAAATGCTCTGCCCAGCGTTGGAGGATTTCTTTCTTATCGGTGAACAATGTTCCCCCGTCTGCACTGAGGAGGGGAACTATGCCTGGTGATGAAGGACCATAGACCGCTTTCAGTGAGTCGTAGAAGTTTTTCATATCATGTCTGTCAGCAAAGCCCTGAATTTCATCAGCTTTGCTGCTCAGCCAGGAGTCCCGCATGTGCCGAAGTTTCTGCTGCACTACTCTCTGAATGTTCTTGAAAGCATCTTTTTTTTATGTTGACTTTGGGTCATTCAAATGTGCCTTGAGGAGAAGATGTTTCTCGGCCAGCAATTGGTTGATGTCTTCGGAATTTTCATCAAACCAGTCTTTATGCTTTCGGGGGGCTGGCCCCAGGATTTCCATAGCAGTATTGTAAATGGTGTCCTTTAGGGCTCTCCATTCTGTTTCTGTATCCTGTTTAGCTTCAGCATTGGGCTTGAGGCGGTCTTCCAGCATATTTTCAAATGACTGCTGCATTTTCTTGCTGTTTAGGCGGGTGACATTTAGCTTTGTTTGCATTTTCGCCCCTTGAGGACGCCGTGGTGGCCTGATGTGGATGTTCATTTTCGAGACAATGAGACGATGGTCTGTCCAACATTCGGCACCACACATGGATTTTGTCACTCGAACGTCTTGTCTGTCACTCCTCCTGACGATGACATAGTCAATGAGGTGCCAGTGTTTCGAGCGAGGGTGCATCCACGATGTCCTATTTCTCATGGGGAGACGGAAAATTGTGTTCGTAATCAGGAGATCATGTTCGGCACATGTCTGAAGGAGGCGGAGTCCATTGCTGTTACAATTTCCGACTCCATGCTTTCCAATAATGCCACTCCAAGAGGTGGTGTCCGTGCCTACTCTGGCATTGAAATCCCCAAGGAGTATAAGTTTGTCTCCTTTGGGAACAGATGTTAATACATTGTGCAGGTCCTCATAGAACTTGTTCTTGACATCATCTTCGTTGGTCATAGTTGGTGCGTAGACACTCACAATGGTTGCGTGCTTCTTTCCATTCAGCAGAGGCAACTTCATGGTCATGAGCCTGTCGTTTATAGCCTTTGGAAATCCAGCTAATTTGCCGACCAGGGCTGACTTAATGGCAAATCCCACACCGGATTGGCGTCTTTCCTCGCTTTTCCTTCCACTCCAGAAAAATGTGTAGCCGGCACCAATTTCACAGATTTGGCCTTCTTCTGCAAGTCGTGTCTCGCTCAAGGCTGCAATGTCGATGTTGTACCTGCCCAGCTCTCTCCCAATCAGTGCTGTTCGTCTCTCTGGACCCGACGCGCCGTCTCTGTCAAGTAGGGTGCGTACATTCCAAGTTCCAATTGTTAAGGGAATATGGTTTACTCTTTTAGCTTTGCTTGTTTTATCTTTCTTTGTATGTCGACCGCAGTTAGGGTACCCACCAACCGCGGCTAGCTGGTTAGGTAGTGATGAAGCAGACAATGTTTAGGGCACCTTTTCTAGCCCCTTCCTCATGCTATGGAGGTGAGCAGTGTGTTCCTATAGAGGGCTGCTCAGTCGCTCAGGGGGCTGCCGAATCCCACTGCTGCTCCGGTCAGTAGAAGACGACCATATGGCCTGAGCCGCCTGTGTGCAGGTCTGCGACTACGGCTGCCAGCGTACCCACGCCTGCCGCTTTGCCGCTCGCCCATCGCCACAGGGCTTGAAGGTGATAAGTGACGTTGGATGAAGAATGACTTGCGCGATGACTTGGATTAAAGTGAGGAAGAGTTGCGCAATTCGTCGACCTCACTCTCTCGCCTGAGTCCATCTGAATCCAGTGGCAAGACAAGTCGAGACGATTGGAGACGAATACAGGTGCAGTGGATGACCAGGGCGCTCTACGTGCCTTGCCGTGCTCATTACGTTCCACAACGCTTTGCAGGTAAACGCCGTCTTGCCCGTTGAATCAGGAATGATTTCTTCCGCGCAGTCTGCCGAATCCTGTCTTCACATGCTGGGTAGGCATACCCTAGTTTACCTCTTGGTTTGACACCAAATCGGATACCCATGCCTGGTTTAGCCAGCCTCTCACAGCTGTTGCCAGGGGGGTGGCCGCTGTCGCATGCTGACAGCTACTAGGAGCCACAGGCACGAGCTGGGTGTCAGACTTGGACCAGTGGGGGATGGGTCCTGAAAGGACATGAGAGCCATCCTTACCAAAGGTGCTACCAATGCCTGACACCCCGTACCCCCCCTAACTACTCCTAACTCAAGCCTGAGTCCGGAGAATCTCAGCTCAGCGCACCGGCGAGGATCCTGAAATACTTTGGGTAGATTTTTCACTCGAAATTTTGCCCAGGCAGCTCCGTTAGGATACTCTTTTTCGATCTTCAATTGCCAAGGGATTTTTTTACGTGCGCAACAATACACACGGGCGTCCGATCTCACTACCCAAAGACCAGGGGAAATTTTATTACTAGAAGTCCACGTGAAAAAAAAAAACCCGACCCTCACCGGGGATTGAACCCGGGACCTCCAGCCCTCGAGGCGGACACCATACCTCGAGACCACTCTGACGCTTAGGTGCCCAAAACTGGCAGGGAATATCATATCCGCGGCTGTGAGATCATGATTCAGCACAGCACGTACGGAGTGGTTGGTATTAGACCTGGGTTTATGTTTCATTTACCTATTTTATTGTCAAATGACGCCAACCCAACCTAATGCCTTGAAGATATCAGGAATAGATATAACGCATACATACCACAGGCATTTTGATATATGCTCATCAGTAAACAAAAGTGAAAACACCAAATATTTCATTGCAGTAGCGAAGAGGGATCAACTATGATCTCTAGTGTGATAAAGTCAGCCAAAGGCTAAACATTTCGCACGCCATGAGATTACAAAAGTGTCAGAGCAATTTCCCATGTTGATAGTGAATGATCAGCCTCAGCGTTGTACATACCCCGGGAATAGAGCTCACGACTATGGTTTTAATGAGTGTATTGCTTGTCTACCGGGATGAAAGCAAGCCATCACTAGTTTCTGTTTCCACGAGTTCTTACGGGAGTCAACAACTTCTTATGACAGAAATCAACAACTTCTTATAGCGATAGTCAACAACTTCTTATGACAATAGTCAACAACTTCTTATGACGGGAGTCAACAACTTCTTATGACGGGAGTCAACAACTTCTTATGACGGGAGTCAACAACTTCTTATGACGATAGTCAACAACTTCTTATGACGGGAGTCAACAACTTCTTATGACGGGAGTCAACAACTTCTTTTGACGATAGTCAACTTCTTATGACGGGAGTCAAAAACTTCTTATGACGGGAGTCAACAACTTCTTATGGCGGGAGCTAACAACTTCTTATGATAGGAGTCAACAACTTCTTATGACGGGAGTCAACAACTTCTTATGACGGGAGTCAACAACTTCTTATGACGGGAGTCAACAACTTCTTATGACGGGAGTCAACAACTTCTTATGACGATAGTCAACAACTTCTTATGACGGGAGTCAACAACTTCTTTTGACGATAGTCAACTTCTTATGACGGGAGTCAATAACTTCTTATGACGGGAGTCAACAACTTCTTATGGCGGGAGCTAACAACTTCTTATGACGGGCGTCAACAACTTCTTATGACGATAGTCAACAACTTCTTATGACGGGAGTCAACAACTTCTTATGACGGGAGTCAACAACTTCTTATGACGGGAGTCAACAACTTCTTATGACGATAGTCAACAACTTCTTATGACGGGAGTCAACAACTTCTTTTGACGATAGTCAACTTCTTATGACGGGAGTCAAAAACTTCTTATGACGGGAGTCAACAACTTCTTATGGCGGGAGCTAACAACTTCTTATGACAGGAGTCAACAACTTCTTATGACGGGAGTCAACAACTTCTTATGACGGGAGTCAACAACTTCTTATGACGATAGTCAACAACTTCTTATGACGGGAGTCAACAACTTCTTTTGACGATAGTCAACTTCTTATGACGGGAGTCAAAAACTTCTTATGACGATAGTCAACTTCTTATGACGGGAGTCAACAACTTCTTATGACGATAGTCAACAACTTCTTATGACGGGAGTCAACAACTTCTTTTGACGATAGTCAACTTCTTATGATGGGAGTCAGCAACTTCTTATGACGGGAGTCAACAACTTCTTATTGCGGGAGCTAACAACTTCTTATTGCGGGAGCTAACAACTTCTTATGTCAGGAGTCAACAACTTCTTTTGACGATAGTCAACAACTTCTTATGTCAGGAGTCAACAACTTCTTATGACAGGAGCCAACTTCTTATGACAGAGTTCAACAACTTCTTATGACGGGAGCTAACAACTTCTTATGACGGAGTTCAACAACTTCTTATGACGATAGTCAACAACTTCTTATGACGATAGTCAACAACTTCTTATGACGGGAGCCAACAACTTCTTATGACGGGAGTCAAAAACTTCTTATGACGGGAGCCAACCTCTTATGACGGAGTTCAACAACTTCTTATGACGGGAGTCAACAACTTCTTATGACGGGAGCCAACCTCTTATGACGGAGTTCAACAACTTCTTATGACGGGAGCCAACAACTTCTTATGACGGGAGTCAACAACTTCTTATGACAGGAGCCAACTTCTTATGACAGAGTTCAACAACTTCTTATGACGGGAGCTAACAACTTCTTATGACGGGAGCCAACAACTTCTTATGACGATAGTCAACAACTTCTTATGACGGGAGTCAACAACTTCTTATGACGGGAGCCAACAACTTCTTATGACGATAGTCAACAACTTCTTATGACGGGAGCCAACAACTTCTTATGACGGGAGTCAACAACTTCTTATGACGGGAGCCAACAACTTCTTATGACGGGAGTCAACAACTTCTTATGACGGGAGCCAACAACTTCTTATGATGGGAGCCAACAACTTCTTATGACGGGAGTCAACCTCTTATGATGGAGTTCAACAACTTCTTATGACGGGAGTCAACAACCTCTTATGACGGGAGTCACTAACTGCGTATGACGGGAGCCAACAACTTCTTATGACGGGAGCCAACCTCTTATGACGGAGTTCAACAACTTCTTATGACGGGAGTCAACAACTTCTTATGACGGGAGTCAACAACCTCTTATGACGGGAGTCACTAACTGCGTATGACGGGAGCCAACAACTTCTTATGACGGGAGCCAACCTCTTATGACGGAGTTCAACAACTTCTTATGACGGGAGTCAACAACCTCTTATGACGGGAGTCACTAACTGCGTATGACGGGAGTCAACAACTGTTTAGACGGGAGTCAACAACTTCAACAACTTCTCATGACGGGAGTCAACAACTTCTTATGACGAGAGTCAACAACAACTTATTACGGGAGTCAACAACTGTTTAGACGGGAGTCAACAACTTCAACAACTTCTTATGACGGGAGTCAACAACTTCTTATGACGGGAGCCAACCTCTTATGACGGAGTTCAACAACTTCTTATGACGGGAGCCAACAACTTCTTATGACGGGAGTCAACAACTTCTTATGACAGGAGCCAACTTCTTATGACAGAGTTCAACAACTTCTTATGACGGGAGCTAACAACTTCTTATGACGGGAGCCAACAACTTCTTATGACGATAGTCAACAACTTCTTATGACGGGAGTCAACAACTTCTTATGACGGGAGCCAACAACTTCTTATGACGATAGTCAACAACTTCTTATGACGGGAGCCAACAACTTCTTATGACGGGAGTCAACAACTTCTTATGACGGGAGCCAACAACTTCTTATGACGGGAGTCAACAACTTCTTATGACGGGAGTCAACAACTTCTTATGACGGGAGTCAACAACTTCTTATGACGATAGTCAACAACTTCTTATGACGGGAGTCAACAACTTCTTTTGACGATAGTCAACTTCTTATGACGGGAGTCAAAAACTTCTTATGACGGGAGTCAACAACTTCTTATGGCGGGAGCTAACAACTTCTTATGACAGGAGTCAACAACTTCTTATGACGGGAGTCAACAACTTCTTATGACGGGAGTCAACAACTTCTTATGACGATAGTCAACAACTTCTTATGACGGGAGTCAACAACTTCTTTTGACGATAGTCAACTTCTTATGACGGGAGTCAAAAACTTCTTATGACGATAGTCAACTTCTTATGACGGGAGTCAACAACTTCTTATGACGATAGTCAACAACTTCTTATGACGGGAGTCAACAACTTCTTTTGACGATAGTCAACTTCTTATGATGGGAGTCAGCAACTTCTTATGACGGGAGTCAACAACTTCTTATTGCGGGAGCTAACAACTTCTTATTGCGGGAGCTAACAACTTCTTATGTCAGGAGTCAACAACTTCTTTTGACGATAGTCAACAACTTCTTATGTCAGGAGTCAACAACTTCTTATGACAGGAGCCAACTTCTTATGACAGAGTTCAACAACTTCTTATGACGGGAGCTAACAACTTCTTATGACGGAGTTCAACAACTTCTTATGACGATAGTCAACAACTTCTTATGACGATAGTCAACAACTTCTTATGACGGGAGCCAACAACTTCTTATGACGGGAGTCAAAAACTTCTTATGACGGGAGCCAACCTCTTATGACGGAGTTCAACAACTTCTTATGACGGGAGTCAACAACTTCTTATGACGGGAGCCAACCTCTTATGACGGAGTTCAACAACTTCTTATGACGGGAGCCAACAACTTCTTATGACGGGAGTCAACAACTTCTTATGACAGGAGCCAACTTCTTATGACAGAGTTCAACAACTTCTTATGACGGGAGCTAACAACTTCTTATGACGGGAGCCAACAACTTCTTATGACGATAGTCAACAACTTCTTATGACGGGAGTCAACAACTTCTTATGACGGGAGCCAACAACTTCTTATGACGATAGTCAACAACTTCTTATGACGGGAGCCAACAACTTCTTATGACGGGAGTCAACAACTTCTTATGACGGGAGCCAACAACTTCTTATGACGGGAGTCAACAACTTCTTATGACGGGAGCCAACAACTTCTTATGATGGGAGCCAACAACTTCTTATGACGGGAGTCAACCTCTTATGATGGAGTTCAACAACTTCTTATGACGGGAGTCAACAACCTCTTATGACGGGAGTCACTAACTGCGTATGACGGGAGCCAACAACTTCTTATGACGGGAGCCAACCTCTTATGACGGAGTTCAACAACTTCTTATGACGGGAGTCAACAACTTCTTATGACGGGAGTCAACAACCTCTTATGACGGGAGTCACTAACTGCGTATGACGGGAGCCAACAACTTCTTATGACGGGAGCCAACCTCTTATGACGGAGTTCAACAACTTCTTATGACGGGAGTCAACAACCTCTTATGACGGGAGTCACTAACTGCGTATGACGGGAGTCAACAACTGTTTAGACGGGAGTCAACAACTTCAACAACTTCTCATGACGGGAGTCAACAACTTCTTATGACGAGAGTCAACAACAACTTATTACGGGAGTCAACAACTGTTTAGACGGGAGTCAACAACTTCAACAACTTCTTATGACGGGAGTCAACAACTTCTTATGACGGGAGCCAACCTCTTATGACGGAGTTCAACAACTTCTTATGACGGGAGCCAACAACTTCTTATGACGGGAGTCAACAACTTCTTATGACAGGAGCCAACTTCTTATGACAGAGTTCAACAACTTCTTATGACGGGAGCTAACAACTTCTTATGACGGGAGCCAACAACTTCTTATGACGATAGTCAACAACTTCTTATGACGGGAGTCAACAACTTCTTATGACGGGAGCCAACAACTTCTTATGACGATAGTCAACAACTTCTTATGACGGGAGCCAACAACTTCTTATGACGGGAGTCAACAACTTCTTATGACGGGAGCCAACAACTTCTTATGACGGGAGTCAACAACTTCTTATGACGGGAGCCAACAACTTCTTATGATGGGAGCCAACAACTTCTTATGACGGGAGTCAACCTCTTATGACGGAGTTCAACAACTTCTTATGACGGGAGTCAACAACCTCTTATGACGGGAGTCACTAACTGCGTATGACGGGAGCCAACAACTTCTTATGACGGGAGCCAACCTCTTATGACGGAGTTCAACAACTTCTTATGACGGGAGTCAACAACTTCTTATGACGGGAGTCAACAACCTCTTATGACGGGAGTCACTAACTGCGTATGACGGGAGCCAACAACTTCTTATGACGGGAGCCAACCTCTTATGACGGAGTTCAACAACTTCTTATGACGGGAGTCAACAACCTCTTATGACGGGAGTCACTAACTGCGTATGACGGGAGTCAACAACTGTTTAGACGGGAGTCAACAACTTCAACAACTTCTCATGACGGGAGTCAACAACTTCTTATGACGAGAGTCAACAACAACTTATTACGGGAGTCACAGCATGAGAGTCGTAGTATATGTGTGTGATTATGACATATATGGGAACATTCACTTGGTGTACTTCTTGTAATGTATTTTATAGTAGGGTAGTATAGTGAAGTGTAATGTGTTGTGAAGTTCACACCACCAAACGGTACTGTCCTGTACTGTACTGTACTATACCATGCCCTGCCATGCCATGCTATGCTATGCTATGCTATAGCGTAGCGAAGCATATTATATTTTGTTATGTTATGTTATGCTATGCTATGCTATGCTATGCTTCCACATAGAGGACAGAGATAAAGATCACTGACATATCGAGAGGAAGATCATCAACATAAAGAAAGATCACCGACATAGAGAAAGATCATCGACATAGAGACAGATCATCGACATAGAGACAGATCATCGACATAGAGACAGATCATCGACATAGATGAAGATCATCGACATAGAGACAGATCATCGACATAGATGAAGATCATCGACATAGAGAAAGATCATCGACATAGAGAAAGATCATCGACATAGATGAAGATCATCGACATAGAGAAAGATCATCGACATAGAGAAAGATCATCGACATAGAGAAAGATCATCGACATAGAGAAAGATCATCGACATAGAGACAGATCATCGACATAGAGACAGATCATCGACATAGATGAAGATCATCGACATAGAGACAGATCATCGACATAGAGACAGATCATCGACATAGATGAAGATCATCGACATAGAGAAAGATCATCGACATAGAGACAGATCATCGACATAGATGAAGATCATCGACATAGAGAAAGATCATCGACATAGAGACAGATCATCGACATAGAGACAGATCATCGACATAGATGAAGATCATCGACATAGAGACAGATCATCGACATAGATGAAGATCATCGACATAGAGAAAGATCATCGACATAGAGAAAGATCATCGACATAGATGAAGATCATCGACATAGAGAAAGATCATCGACATAGAGAAAGATCATCGACATAGAGAAAGATCATCGACATAGAGAAAGATCATCGACATAGAGACAGATCATCGACATAGAGACAGATCATCGACATAGAGACAGATCATCGACATAGATGAAGATCATCGACATAGAGACAGATCATCGACATAGAGACAGATCATCGACATAGATGAAGATCATCGACATAGAGAAAGATCATCGACATAGAGACAGATCATCGACATAGATGAAGATCATCGACATAGAGAAAGATCATCGACATAGAGACAGATCATCGACATAGAGACAGATCATCGACATAGATGAAGATAATCGACATAGAGAAAGATCATCGACATAGAGAAAGATCATCGACATAGAGAAAGATCACCGACATATAGACAGATCATCGACATATAGACAGATCATCGACATATAGACAGATCATCGACATATAGACAGATCATCGACATAGAGACAGATCATCGACATATAGACAGATCATCGACATAGAGACAGATCATCGACATAGAGACAGATCATCGACATAGAGACAGATCATCGACATATAGACAGATCATCGACATAGAGACAGATCATCGACATAGAGACAGATCATCGACATAGAGAAAGATCACCGACATATAGACAGATCATCGACATAGAGACAGATCATCGACATATAGACAGATCATCGACATATAGACAGATCATCGACATAGAGACAGATCATCTACATATAGACAGATCATCGACATAGAGACAGATCATCGACATAGAGACAGATCATCGACATATAGACAGATCATCGACATAGAGACAGATCATCGACATAGAGACAGATCATCGACATAGAGAAAGATCATCGACATATAGACAGATCATCGACATAGAGAAAGATCACCGACATATAGACAGATCATCGACATAGAGAAAGATCATCGACACAGAGAAAGATCATCGACATAGAGAAAGATCATCGACATAGATGAAGATCATCGACATAGATGAAGATCATCGACTTAGAGAAAGATCATTGATGTAGAGAAAGATCATTGATGTAGAGAAAGATCATCGATGTAGAGAAAGATCACTGACATTGAGAAAGATCACTGACATTGAGAAAGATCACTGACATAGAGAAAGATCATCGATGTAGAGAAAGATCACTGACATTGAGAAAGATCACTGACATTGAGAAAGATCACTGACATTGAGAAAGATCACTGTCATTGAGAAAGATCACTGACATAGAGAAAGATCACTGACATAGGGAAAGATCACTGACATAGACAAAGATCATTGACATAGACAAAGATCATCAACATAGATAAAAGATCATCGACACAGAGGAAGATCATCGACAAGGGCATTTTAGAGACAGTAATCAGCGTCTCATGCAGTTAATCCATAGCCAGAAAAGCTGGAAGCAATTCTCCAACCTGTCACGGAACGAGTGTTACGTGTAGCAACTATTTCCATTTGGTAAATAATCTGGCAGCAGATCAATACAGACGCCGTGATGCTTCCAAGAGGACTTGCTTGCCGACAACTAGACAATAATATGAGGATATCCCAAGGCAGAATAAGGTGAACGGTGAAATAATTACACTCCAAGTGGGGCCCCGATTTGGGAGTTTCTAAAGAGAGTCTTAACTGTAATTTATTTCTTATGTGAAAAAGCATGAGTAGTCTGCTTTTTACAAGCTAAATGATACCATTACAATCATGCAGTTCCAAAAAATTCCTAAAATGTATCCGGTATTCATTTCATGAGGCTGATTCGATCCCAGAAACGCAGTTTCGGAAAACGGAACGCTACCACTGCCGGGGATTGCATCTGGACCACTGTCTTGATGAACAACCAGACAAGCCACTCTGATACTCTGGCTCCAATTTATTTTAACCACTATATGAATTGTTACTTTAACTCTTATCTGTCCCATAGTATTGTACCAAACATATATTACTTTACAGCAAACTCCCCACGAAAGAAAATTATAAATAGGCAACTGTCTGTGACAGAATCATGATCTCATCTAATCTCATCTGGTTCCTCTTCTACCTTACAGTGTTGAGGTGAAGCATAAACAGTGGGAGAGTGTCCGTTAGTACGCTTCATACATCCAGATTCCCATGGACTGTTATTCCTTCTGTCCATCGTTTACATGGTCGGCTTCCTCTTCTGGTTCCATTTGATCTGCACACCACTGCTTGGTGTGGTGTACTGTCAGCCGGTAGCCTAGTTATGTGGCCGAACCATTTCACTTGGGACAGGGTACGGTCTGGAAATAAGTCCAATTTTGTGTCCTGAGATGTGCTTAAAAAACAAAAAATTAAGTTGCATGTCCTTCACGGGACGTAGCAGTAAACCCCAGCATTTTCGCTGTTCGTGATTCCTGGGCAAATTTTACGTTCAGTAGTTTGCCATTGCTTTCTGAACGACCGGCTCCTCACAAACCGCGTTCGCAGGTCTTTAGCCACAGAGACCGACCGAGATGTGCTAGAGCAAACAAAATGACGACTGTCACAATATTAGTTTTGCTTTTAATTGCCACAACCTTAGCTTTGCTTCTCTTTTATTCTTGGTAAGAAGAATTGAATATTAAATGTTACAGATTTTATTTATAAATTTACAAATAATATTTTTATTACACAATCTTCAAAGGCCTAACTTTCCTTCAACGTATTGTTGTCTGGTCGGGGTGTCTTTCCATCCTTCGTGTAATTTAGCGCATCCTTAACTTTTGCAGCAAATGTTTGTGGACCTTCACCTTTTGCTTTGAATATTTACACCCGATCTCTTATCATCATAAAGCTCTTCTATGTAAACTGTCCATCTTTTAATTACATTATTTTGCCCCATTAATATTTCCCATTGTTATATTTTCAACACAAAATGGTATTTCGTGCTTTCCTACCTGTTATGATTTGTTGGTGTATAGAATTTGAGTCTTTCCTTTATTTATTCCAACTTCTGCATGTCTACATTGGCTTACTATTTCTTTATATATTCAATTATATTCTTCCTTATATTTTTTGTTTCTTCCTTATTTCATTCATTATCTGCACAATTTCACGTGTCATCCATTTATGTTTGCAATTCCATTTAGAGAAGGAATTATGCCTTTTGTGCCTGATGTGTTGACTCGTGCAACTGAAACTATTGTTCGTCAATATTCGGTATGAGCTCCACGACATTATATCTGTTATGCAGAGAATCGTTGCATATTTCAATAATTGCATATTTCCATAATTGCATATTTCCATAATTTATTTGTCTGTTTTAAGTAATTCTAGATCTAATTTGGTGTTCTGTGAGGTCTTCTTCGTGGTCTTAAGTTTCAATGTTCTTATAGGTATCTGGAATATGATCATTATGAAGTCTATTCCTGGTCTAGTTTTTGCTCTCAGTAAACTGCTTTTTAAATTCCTTTGGATCAATATGTAGCCAATTTAATTGCGAACATTATCACCCGGGCTTTTGTAAATACATAATCGCCGAGAATGGTGTTTGTACCAGGTGTTACAAATTATCATATTGGTGTCTGCCGACTGTATTATTCTCTCATTTCGTTTATTCCTTTCACATAGGATCAGCCATCCGTCACTCCGTTCTTCTTTTCATTACTTATGTTTGCATTGAAGTCCTCGAGTATTAATTTTATTTCAAAGATTTTTCAGTGGTTCAAACTCTTGGGTAACTCATTACGAAAGACACGTATGTTGTTTCTGAGCTACCTGCTGTTGGTTCATATGCATGCAGTATACTAGTATGAGAGGTTTGCCATGGAGTTTCACTAGTTGTTTTCTAAATGAAATTTTCAAAACTCTTTAGCTGTTTTTGCACTTGTTGATCTAAAATTACGCCAACTCATCTTGCATATTCTTTCTCTCTTGAGTAAATAAATCTATTTTCATCTAAATATTTTTCTCCAGCACCTGGCATCGCATTTTACTAATATCTAGTATACTAACATTCGTTCTGTCCTTTTAATTGTTTTCCGGCTTTCCATTTTGCTTAAGTCTTCTGATATTCCATGTATCACCGTTTAAGACATTTGTAACTTTTAAGTTTTAGACATCTCAAAGTGTTTAAATAAGGATGAACTACGACAGGCCAAACAAATCGGTAGTGAATGTATTTATTCATGTACTTAAAACTTAATGACAAACTGAAAGAAAACCGTGACTCAATCAGCGCTCACATCAGAAACACCGAGCAAGCGAACAACAGCTAAAGTAAGTTTTCGGCCATCTCATTAGAATACAACACCATCAACTACCAACAATAGGGCTACATCAAAGAGGACCTGATACGAGAGCAAGAGGACACTTGAGTATAAAATAGGACCTGATACGAGAGCAAGAGGACACTTGAGTAGAAAATAGGTTGACGACATCAATGGTATTGTACAATCACTTGGAATGACGCCAGTGCCAGTACCACCCATCGACATAGATCGCTGGAGCGTCAACTATTTCTCCCCGCGACGCTTGATGGCAAAAGTGGAAGATGATGATTTTGTATACAGTAGCATGACGACTGTCGGGTAGCACCTGATGCTCCCTACCGTTAGGGTGTTAACTGTATCCAGTTGGCAAAGAAACATGTTTTATATGGGATAAATAGACGCGGGGTTTCCCACACAAGGTTTGCGTATTCTTTGATTCCATAGACTTTGTCTAAAACAAGACGTGCAAAGTAGGAAGACAAGAGGTTACGCGTGGTGCCTCGTATCCGCAAATGGTCATTTCACAGAGCTATGCGGTGTTTTATAGATACAGTCGCCCCACCAACTATCTCGCCTTCTCTCAATGACAACTGCTTGTTCAACATGCTTGCGGCTAACGTATATATCCAAGAAGGCACTCACTCCACCAACAGCAAGTCGGTGAACGCCCCTTATAGTTGGACAGGCTCCTATCTTAGGAAATGATCCTTGACGTTTCACATAATTCACATATGATCCTTCACATTTCACAATTTCATGTGATATGTATTTTATGCTCATTATCTGCAAGTTTTGCCGGATGTCAGCTTCCGCTGTTGTCGTATATAAATTATCTATTATATAATGAATTCATCTAAATTGTGTCTCCCTCTGTTCAGCTTCCTCTGCACACCTCCCTTCGTGTTAATCTTTTCGAAACATTTGTATCATTTTGTATGCCCAAAATACTTCATTTTCTTCAGTTGTATTTGTAATAATAATCAATCCTCCTCAAAACTGACTTCTTGTTGGACAGATCTGCTTGTTCTCTATTCCGTCTAATGAATTGTTAACACTCATCTATAGCACTTAAACGCGTATATCTGATTGTTCTATATTCCGTCTAATGAATTGTTAACACTCATCTATAGCACTTAAACACGTATATCTGATTGTTCTATATTCCGTCTAATGAATTGTTCACACTCGTCTATAGCACTTAAACACGTATATCTGATTGTTCTATATTCCGTCTAATGAATTGTTCACACTCGTCTATAGCACTTAAACACGTATATCTGATTGTTCTATATTCCGTCTAATGAATTGTTCACACTCGTCTATAGCACTTAATGTAAACACGTATATCTGCTTGTCAGAGTATCTGGTCTTAGTCAGATGCGACAGAAGTACCTATAACAGCAGATGGTATTAATTGCTTTATGTTAGCCGTGAATGATGGGAGGAGCTCACCAAACACAACAACCCACATTGTAATAAAGGCTTCGGGCGAAGGAGCGCAATTGGGAGGGTACAAGCCTTACCGTATTATTACGAAATATAACCTAACGACTAAATGTTATGACAGGACAGGCCAGGCCCTACGCCTTGGTGGGCAACTGGTGTAGGATCGAAGCTCTGACAAGCGGAGAGTTAGAGCATTGCATTGCTGATCCGGCAGCTTCTGCAGCTTGTTTTATTCCAGATGTGTTGGAGTTATCTTTCCTCTGGAGTAAACTAGGCAGGCCAAGATAGGGCTCATGCTGCATGGGCAACAAATGGTCTCTACAATTCAATATATGGATTTGTGCTATGGGGACGTATAACCCCACCCCTGGTCCCCGCTATGGATTGTGGTTGGTGTGCCTTCCTTGAAGCAAAATATAACAAACTATCGTACGCTAGGACGGCAAGGTACCTCTAATTAAGTAAGCTTTTCAACTGATTTATTAAATAATCAAAAATTCACACCAATATTTAGCCACAGGAAATATGCAGGCTCCTAGTTTTGTTGTTCTGCCTGTTAAAATTCCTTAAACAGTTTTGACTGCTTTAGTTTTTGCAGAGCAATATTCGATGTTTTCTATCAACGCCAGCAGTGAATCTAGATATGCAGAATCGCTCACTTTCTATAATTTCTATTCGTTTACTTGTCTTGATTCATTTGTTATATTGACACTCATTATTATTATTTGTTTGTTTCGTTGAGATATACATTTTGTTTTTACTTTGCTGTTTCACTCACTCATTTTTATTAGTTAATCTATTCCAATGTGTGTTGTTTCCTATTTTTGTTGTACTACTGCGTAGTCGGTATATTTTAGTGCGGGTATTTCTAATTCTAAGTTTACGAAACGATCATACAGTTCCTTGACAATACACTCTCTAATATTGTTCACGAGATTAAACATTATACACTAGTCATATTATTTTGCCCACTTCATAATCTCACATAATTTATATACGACTTAACATATTTCATATTAAAGATAGACAGCCCCAGAGAACTGCGAAGAAAGATTAAGAAATATATCACAGCAACAATAATTTCTATACAGGAGATCAATAATAATAATTTAAAAAAAAATACAATAGAAATAATTTAAGCCACACATTGAAAGGCTGTAAATACACTGGCAGGCGTTAAGAGAGAAATTACAATATGAATATCACTATATGAATACCGCAATATGAATATCGCAATATGAATATACGAAAAACTGCCTGAAAGATATGACTGCATGGTCCATACAGTATGAAACAGCAGAAGTATCAGTTATAAAAACACAAATATCCATTATACGAAACAACAATAGACACTATATATTCCACTTATCACCCAGAAGGGTTGAACAGCATATTGTTATTATAAACACAACACAATGTCAACCAGTTTATATATGATCGTACAATTGTCACAGTCTCGGGTCACAGTCTGACGAAATGACCCACACACTCCGCTCGCACTACATTTACCCAGTGTCCACATTTCCTCACGAGAACCGATTTATGTCAGCAGTTATACTTAACTCTTTCTAGCTTAGGCAGTTAATATCTGAAAGCAGTACACGTCTTCTTTAGGAAAAGCTTGATCAATCAGTTATATAGGATGTACGAAGTTGTAATAAAAAATGTGTCAACATGGGTTTGAGTAACAACTGTTTGGGGACAAAACGAACTGAAGTAATGGACAAAACCCATTTGGTTAATGTAACGACAGGCTGAGACATAAGGGGTTAATCGCCTACTACATGAAATCCGAGTTACAGCTGTTACACATTTCTGGATAAGTATTTGCTTAACGGTTAAGCAATATTTCGTCATTGGGTCGCTTTTTTTTTCGTATAGTCTGTAATGTTAGCCTATAGTTTGTATCTAGTTAATGCAACTAAAGTAGTTCTCTTTTCACGTTGGATTTATTGGGTTTCTGTGAATGATCTATAAGGTGTCTCGTATATTACCACAGAACATGCAATCTCATAGCAAATACATGTCAGGGCGATGTACAATGTTAATAATTTCACATGCGCATGATGTGACCTCATTCTACGAGCTAGCTTCGAAGACATTCCGTGTGTTGTTTATTGTATACACATAAATGGCAACACAATTGTTTACGTTGGATCTCCTTTAATATAGTTCCCTTTGCCTACTACGCCGGCGTCTGTATCCTGGGGGTTAGTGAAATGAATGACAAATAATAGTGACACAATGCAGGAAATTATAAGACGAATACCTATTGCTCTTCGGAAACTAAAGCAACTGAATACATTGTGGAGTGGAACAGATAGAACAACAAAAATTAGATTTTTAAGAGCATCTTTCCCATTGCAATATGCGCCCGTGAGACCTGGACACTTACTAAACAAGCTGAACAGCTCGTAAATGCCTTTGAATATAAATGTTATAGACGAGTTCTAAGAATATCTTGGATACAGAAAAGAACAAATGCATCCATACGACAAGAACTGAATATTGAAGAAGGTTGGCTAGTAAAGACGATAAAACAAAGAAACTTTAAATATTCTGGTCACTTGAAACGTCATGAAAGTTTAGAGAGACCAATAATGGAAAGGTATATGCCCGTTCAGAAAGCAATGGCAAACTAATGAACGTAAACTTGCCAAGATATCACGAAAAGCCAAATAATGCTGAGATTGACTGCAACGTCCTGTCCAGGATATGCAACTAACTTTTTTTGTATATGAGGGGAAGAGAGGAAGAGGAAAGCCAAAGAGAAGATGGGTGCAGGATGTGGCAGATGATCTCCAGATGGTTGTATAAGACGCGGGACATCTTGCTTATGACCTAGACGTTTTCCGAAAGGTTATTATGGGAGCGAGGTTCTGCAGAGGTCATGCTACTGGATGAATGAATGACACTTGTTCTATTGTGAAGTAAAGGGGTCAATTGGAGGTTCGAGTTCAGTGTGTCTACAGATGCCACAGTTTGTGTTGTCCGGTGTGTTCCACCCAGTTCTTCTCCTCTCGAGGGTTTGTATCAGTAAAGAACATTGTCCACATCTTGAGGCGCACTGGCTAAGTTGTGCTAGTCCAATATTGTTGAAGACCAATCGGCACTCGATGTGATCAATGTCATACAGGCCGCACTTACTTCCAAGAGTGGGACACAGAGGTGTTTCCAAGGCACCTACTAACACGTCCTAGTAGTGTGTACTGGGCAACAGGTCCCTTCCGGGTCCTGGCTAACATAGTAGGATCGCTGATTCTTCCGAAGTCGGAGAGTATCTGCCTGCGCGGCGAGGAACCACCAGTCTGCACACCAATAAGCCAGACATGGGACAACGGATACTCACACAAACCTCAGTCCGGTATGACATCACATTGATGTTGGACAACAGGATGTCTTCATCCGACATACAGGACTTTACGCTGGAGTTCACAGCCAGCGAACGCAAGCAGACAAGCAAGCAACTTCCAAGAGTATTTCCTGGTGCCAGTGTAAGCTGCGTCGACATGGGAAAGAACTAGACATATTTCAGAAAATCACGAGATGAGGGAACGAAACTTGCGACGGATAGGCACATACTGAGAAAAAAAGGAAAGTAGTTTAGCTAGAAATCTTGTCCTAAGGAATTTCCATATAACAATCGAAATATCAAGAGAACGAAAAACACACGGAGAAGACTACTGGAAACATGGATGAATAATTATAATACGAGGTGGCTTCAAAGGAAAATCTTAAATGTTTTAGGTTTTGGTGAACATGTTCTGAAAAAGTAGAGAACAAATGTTATCAGTTTTCGATGTAGTCACCACTGCGTTCAATGCAAGTCCTCCAGCACTGATAAAGTGCATGGATTCCTGTAGGGGGGAAAACATTATTTTGGTCGTGTTTGTAACCGCTCTCTACTGTACCTCTTTACAGAAGTCACGCCGTTTTGTAATTTCCTAATCTACTCAGACACACTGACATACTGGGCCTTCATTCATACACTTGCTGGACTGACATACTGGGCCTTCATTCATACACTTGCTGGACTGACATACTGGGCCTTCATTCATACACTTGCTGGACTGACATACTGGGCCTTCATTCATACACTTGCTGGACTGACATACTGGGCCTTCATTCATACACTTGCTGGACTGACATACTGGGCCTTCATTCATACACTTGCTGGACTGACATACTGGGC
The DNA here is from genome assembly GCA_014155875.1 of Cepaea nemoralis. Taxonomy (NCBI): domain Eukaryota; kingdom Metazoa; phylum Mollusca; class Gastropoda; order Stylommatophora; family Helicidae; genus Cepaea; species Cepaea nemoralis. Next base: position 293,751 of record JACEFZ010007529.1, read on the forward strand.
CTTCATTCATACACTTGCTGGACTGACATACTGGGCCTTCATTCATACACTTGCTGGACTGACATACTGGGCCTTCATTCATACACTTGCTGGACTGACATACTGGGCCTTCATTCATACACTTGCTGGACTGACATACTGGGCCTTCATTCAAACACTTGCTGGACTGACATACTGGGCCTTCATTCATACACTTGCTGGACTGACATACTGGGCCTTCATTCATACACTTGCTGGACTGACATACTGGGCCTTCATTCATACACTTGCTGGACTGACATACTGGGCCTTCATTCATACACTTGCTGGACTGACATACTGGGCCTTCATTCATACACTTGCTGGACTGACATACTGGGCCTTCATTCATACACTTGCTGGACTGACATACTGGGCCTTCATTCATACACTTGCTGGACTGACATACTGGGCCTTCATTCATACACTTGCTGGACTGACATACTGGGCCTTCATTCATACACTTGCTGGACTGACATACTGGGCCTTCATTCATACACTTGCTGGACTGACATACTGGGCCTTCATTCATACACTTGCTGGACTGACATACTGGGCCTTCATTCATACACTTGCTGGACTGACATACTGGGCCTTCATTCATACACTTGCTGGACTGACATACTGGGCCTTCATTCATACACTTGCTGGACTGACATACTGGGCCTTCATTCATACACTTGCTGGACTGACATACTGGGCCTTCATTCATACACTTGCTGGACTGACATACTGGGCCTTCATTCATACACTTGCTGGACTGACATACTGGGCCTTCATTCATACACTTGCTGGACTGACATACTGGGCCTTCATTCATACACTTGCTGGACTGACATACTGGGCCTTCATTCATACACTTGCTGGACTGACATACTGGGCCTTCATTCATACACTTGCTGGACTGACATACTGGGCCTTCATTCATACACTTGCTGGACTGACATACTGGGCCTTCATTCATACACTTGCTGGACTGACATACTGGGCCTTCATTCATACACTTGCTGGACTGACATACTGGGCCTTCATTCATACACTTGCTGGACTGACATACTGGGCCTTCATTCATACACTTGCTGGACTGACATACTGGGCCTTCATTCATACACTTGCTGGACTGACATACTGGGCCTTCATTCATACACTTGCTGGACTGACATACTGGGCCTTCATTCATACACTTGCTGGACTGACATACTGGGCCTTCATTCATACACTTGCTGGACTGACATACTGGGCCTTCATTCATACACTTGCTGGACTGACATACTGGGCCTTCATTCATACACTTGCTGGACTGACATACTGGGCCTTCATTCATACACTTGCTGGACTGACATACTGGGCCTTCATTCATACACTTGCTGGACTGACATACTGGGCCTTCATTCATACACTTGCTGGACTGACATACTGGGCCTTCATTCATACACTTGCTGGACTGACATACTGGGCCTTCATTCATACACTTGCTGGACTGACATACTGGGCCTTCATTCATACACTTGCTGGACTGACATACTGGGCCTTCATTCATACACTTGCTGGACTGACATACTGGGCCTTCATTCATACACTTGCTGGACTGACATACTGGGCCTTCATTCATACACTTGCTGGACTGACATACTGGGCCTTCATTCATACACTTGCTGGACTGACATACTGGGCCTTCATTCATACACTTGCTGGACTGACATACTGGGCCTTCATTCATACACTTGCTGGACTGACATACTGGGCCTTCATTCATACACTTGCTGGACTGACATACTGGGCCTTCATTCATACACTTGCTGGACTGACATACTGGGCCTTCATTCATACACTTGCTGGACTGACATACTGGGCCTTCATTCATACACTTGCTGGACTGACATACTGGGCCTTCATTCATACACTTGCTGGACTGACATACTGGGCCTTCATTCATACACTTGCTGGACTGACATACTGGGCCTTCATTCATACACTTGCTGGACTGACATACTGGGCCTTCATTCATACACTTGCTGGACTGACATACTGGGCCTTCATTCATACACTTGCTGGACTGACATACTGGGCCTTCATTCATACACTTGCTGGACTGACATACTGGGCCTTCATTCATACACTTGCTGGACTGACATACTGGGCCTTCATTCATACACTTGCTGGACTGACATACTGGGCCTTCATTCATACACTTGCTGGACTGACATACTGGGCCTTCATTCATACACTTGCTGGACTGACATACTGGGCCTTCATTCATACACTTGCTGGACTGACATACTGGGCCTTCATTCATACACTTGCTGGACTGACATACTGGGCCTTCATTCATACACTTGCTGGACTGACATACTGGGCCTTCATTCATACACTTGCTGGACTGACATACTGGGCCTTCATTCATACACTTGCTGGACTGACATACTGGGCCTTCATTCATACACTTGCTGGACTGACATACTGGGCCTTCATTCATACACTTGCTGGACTGACATACTGGGCCTTCATTCATACACTTGCTGGACTGACATACTGGGCCTTCATTCATACACTTGCTGGACTGACATACTGGGCCTTCATTCATACACTTGCTGGACTGACATACTGGGCCTTCATTCATACACTTGCTGGACTGACATACTGGGCCTTCATTCATACACTTGCTGGACTGACATACTGGGCCTTCATTCATACACTTGCTGGACTGACATACTGGGCCTTCATTCATACACTTGCTGGACTGACATACTGGGCCTTCATTCATACACTTGCTGGACTGACATACTGGGCCTTCATTCATACACTTGCTGGACTGACATACTGGCCTTCATTCATACACTTGCTGGACTGACATACTGGGCCTTCATTCATACACTTGCTGGACTGACATACTGGGCCTTCATTCATACACTTGCTGGACTGACATACTGGGCCTTCATTCATACACTTGCTGGACTGACATACTGGGCCTTCATTCATACACTTGCTGGACTGACATACTGGGCCTTCATTCATACACTTGCTGGACTGACATACTGGGCCTTCATTCATACACTTGCTGGACTGACATACTGGGCCTTCATTCATACACTTGCTGGACTGACATACTGGGCCTTCATTCATACACTTGCTGGACTGACATACTGGGCCTTCATTCATACACTTGCTGGACTGACATACTGGGCCTTCATTCATACACTTGCTGGACTGACATACTGGGCCTTCATTCATACACTTGCTGGACTGACATACTGGGCCTTCATTCATACACTTGCTGGACTGACATACTGGGCCTTCATTCATACACTTGCTGGACTGACATACTGGGCCTTCATTCATACACTTGCTGGACTGACATACTGGGCCTTCATTCATACACTTGCTGGACTGACATACTGGGCCTTCATTCATACACTTGCTGGACTGACATACTGGGCCTTCATTCGCCGATATGTTTCTATAGTTTGACCCCTTCACTTATCAAAAACGGATAAAATAACGCCGCTCATCTTTGGTGCATGTCAAAAGTGGGGCGACCATCTATAAACTGTCTTTATGAAGTCGCCGTATTCGTCTCCACTGTGATGTCACTTGCAAACACTCGTGACATCCTTAACAATAATATTGACATGTTACAAGATAATGGCATGGTTATTATAATTTATATCACACTTTTAAGGTTTCGATTTGAAACATCCTCGTATGTTGAAGGCATGGTGCTAGCTGCAGGAGATTGGCATAAGATGGGACGGCGTGGCCTGGGTTGGTTGAAGGCCTACGCCCCAGGAGGGGATAAACTGCAGAAGGAAAACGTGTGAGGCTGTTTCTATCTGGGAGCCTAATTTAGTGTTTAGAAGCAAAGCCTGCCTCGAAGGAGGTTCAAACACATGACCGTCAGACCTTCAGAAAGTGTGCTGGCCTCTACCCTACCGAGGTTCGCAACATTTGATATATGTACTCAAATATCGTCTTGAGAACCTCCGTGTTGAGAGTAGAATGTGGATGCAGATTGGTGTAATAGTCATTTCAGACCCACTGCTCTAGATTGTCTGTCAACAGAAAATCTGACACACATTATCAGAAATACTGTTACTATGAGTTATTACAACCGACAGTAGATGGTATCTGATGATGATGATGATTTACAATTAAAGATCCAGAGTTGTTTTAATGACTGTGCAGTGTTTGAAAATATTGCCCGTCCAAGTTTTGTATTCACCTATTATGTTGCATGAACTTTACAGAGGGTGAATACAAAACTTGGACGGGCAATATTTTCAAACTCTGCAGTCATAAAAAATACACCCTATATTTCATAAACAAATCACATTAGATGGCGCTATAGCATTGGCGTTCCTATAGAAGACTCAAGCTCAGAAGACATTCTGTAAACATTATGACAAGAAAAAGGCTACAACATATTGTAACAACCGGAAAGATTAATGGGAAGAGAAATAGCAGAAGACAGCTAGAGAAGATTCTAGACGGCACGTCATCATATTTTGAAATAACGTCAACACACGAAATGAATGTTCTGTTGGGTATCATGAAATATGGAGAATCATAATCACCCACGCCTGTCGGCCAGGCATTTCAATATGCTGAAGAATAACAGACGCACATTGGAAAATGTCGCATATTTACGTTCACAGCTGTTGCAGCAGACAAAATACATATCACTTTATTATTAGATTGTTTACAAATAAGTGGAGAGACCGGTGGGGGTGGCAAACAACAGGTAATTCTTTTCTTCCTCTGTTAAACAATGTTTTATGCTTCAGTGTTCTTTCTATATATATATATATATGTAACTGCAATCACACACATACATATAAACATGTGTACACAAGGGTATGCGTGGGCAGATATCGAATGTATACATCCACCCCCCCCCACACACACACACACCACACACACACCACACACACACACACACACACCAAACACACATACACCAAACACACACACACACACACCAAACACACATACACCAAACACACACACACACACACACACACACACACACACACACCAAACACACATACACCAAACACACACACTCACAAGCTGTGAAATTTCCATTCATCAGAGGATGTGATATTTCAACTCTTCACAGGCTGTGATATTTCCATTCATCATAATCTAAAACAAAAGTGGCGGGCAAGAGACAAAGAGTCGTGGGCCAGTTCCCAGGCAAGTTAGTTGCATAACATTTACAGGACCTCGCAGTCAACCCCAACATTTTTTTTTGGCTGTTTGTGATTCCTTGGCAAGTTTACGTTCAATAGTTTACCATTGCTTTCTGAACGATCGGCACAAATACTATCGTATGAAAACTAACGCAAGGCGGTCTGCTTACAAATATCCCGCAGCAACCGAACACTCTCATGTAAACCAATCTGTTGAAAGCTAACTCTTTTAGTGAGAGATTCAAGTGTTAAATCTATTAGGGGTAGGGTCACCAGGTGTGATCCCCTGGTTATACTGTCTAAGACTCTGTTTTTGTGCCATAGGAAGTCTTCTAACAGCAGTATTTTAGTAGTTTTCCGGTAATTGTCTTTTCTTTTTTAATTTGGAAAACTTGAACTCGATATCCCGTCTTTCCTCGATCGCTAGACTGATCCATCTTGTCTGATGACTCCATTCGCCTGGATCAGATTACATCAAATAGCTGTTTACGACAGAAAGAGATTAGATACTTTTCATGATAGAAGACACGAAATAAATAACAAGGATAGTTAAAAGTTAGTGCATATTTTTTAAAGGACGTCGCTGTCAACCCCAGCATTTTTTTACTGTTCGTGATCTCTTGGCAAGTTTACGTTCAGTAGTTTTCCTTTACTTTCTGAACGACCGGCACCTATACTATTCCGTAAAAATCCAAAGCACGGCGGTCTGCTGCTAAATCGGCCGCAGCTGTTTCGAACTGCGTCCGTAACTCCTTCACCACAGAGCCGGCAACAAAGGACAGTTAAGTTAGTTGCATATCCTTTACAGGACGTCGCAGTCAACACCAGCATTCTTTGCTGTTGTGTTCTCTTGTCAAGTTTACATTCAGTAGTTTGAACAAGGCCAGAGTTAGTTAAAATAAGTCTAGACTAGAAAGAGTTCATCTATCCAATGATCCTATGGTAGCCCTAGCTTTCTTTATTTCTTTTAACTTATAACTTCATCTGTACTAGTGACAAGGGCAAAGCTGGACTAACCAAAACACCCGACATTCCCTATTTCGTGCCTCAAATGCAGCATGAAGCCTACTCATCCATGTGTGAATTAGACTCACGAAATGTGGAAAGGAAAACTCACGGAAGGGAATACGCGTGTATGCTGTAACACAGGCGAGATTTTCTTTTGCTTCATAATTCAAACAACGCAACCGGTGGTTGTGACGGAAATGATAAATATAAACAAAAGTAGGCAGTCAACCTGACATTAGGAATAATATTACTATATATCTTCTTCTTCTTCAGCGTCCCGAGCCATTGAGGTTATTTGCTGCAGATACAATTCGTCTTCATTCGTCTCTCTGGTTGACCTTCTCTTGCCAGTCGTTGATTCCAAGTGCTTGTAGGTCTGTATATGTATTATCTCTCCACCGTCTTCTTGGTCTACCTCGGGGTCTACGGTCATTTATTTCCTGAGTGTAAGCTAGTTTTGTTTCCCTATTATCTTCCACTGTCTGTATGAACGCGATCTCTCTCTCTCTCTCTCTCTCTCTCTCTCTCTCTCTCTCTCTCTCTCTCTCTCTCTCTCTCTCTCTCTCTCTCTCTCTCTCTCTCTCTCTCTCTCTCTCATTCGTTCTGAACCTTGTTGAATGGGCCTTACGAATAAAGTCATCACTACCCGTACAGGCTGGGAGATGGTTCATACTAAACACCGAACACCGTGTCAATGTTTCAGGACTGACTAGACAGTAATTGACGATATACGTCTGGACGAGAATGTTTGATATTGGGCAACAAAATTATGAAGAAGCTGACGACATTCATTAAGGATTTGGTTTTCTGAGAACAATGTTAAAAAAGATGTTGAGAACGTTGAGAGTATTAATTCAGGATTTGATTGTTTTACAAGAATATTGAGAATATCGTGATCAGGGCATTCAATGAAGAATGTATTTTTTGAGAAAATGTTGAGTATATCGCGAACAGTAAGAAGAAGAAGAAACAACTGAAGTCAGTTACTAAGGATTCATTTTTTTTTATAGAAGAATGTTAAGAATAAATTGAACAATGAGGAGATGGAGAGGACGCCGAGGGCATTAATTGGCGATTTAGCTTTTTGAGAAGAATGTTAAGAATATCGTAAACGGTTGCCAAATAGCGACTGCGACGGAATGACGTAGTATGAATAAGGTAGAAATCCTTTACACCAAAAATGCTAGGAAAATAGAAGAGACGACATGACAACAACAAAACGTCACACGGAGAGGACAACAGTAACGGCAGACTTGCGGGGAGATTTGGAAGACGGCGGTACATTTTTAATGTCGGAGAATTTAAGTTGGCTAAGGATTAGATTGGCATCAAATCAGTGGCTTGAATAGTAACAGCAGACGGGAAAGAATAGCTGCCAAGAATGATACATAGTATCCAACGGATAAACGAACCTGCAAACGGAGAAATTAGTATATTGTGGCAGAAAGGCGAGACGCATACTTGATGGAGAGAAAGAAGAATCTCAGAGGACAAGTAGGGCAACATGTAAACATTTTGTGATAACACAGGTTGGTGATTTATCCTAATTAATCTCATTAATAATACTTACTGCCGGCCCTGGCAACACAGGCCCTGTAAGAGTTGAATATTATTCGTGATAATCCAACCTTGTACGCCATGGAAAATTAAATGGAGATTTTGTTGTTGAACGTCCAGGAATCGACTTTCGTCATTCATGTTAGAGTTAGCTCGCAGAGTTCATATTACTGTTACTTATTTTTGCGAGCCGCAGTTATTTAGTTATCGATTGTCTGTTAGATTTGATGAACAACCCGGTAGCAGTAATATGGCAACAGTGAGGAAAAGCAACGCTGAGATATAACCATAGACTTATACCACTTTCGACGAAGTAACGGCATCACTCATCAAACGCTGAGGAAAGGACAACTTAAATGTAAGGGGCAGGGGAACAGAATGAAAGAATAGCTAAATTAGTAGTATGAAAGAATACTAGGAACGAGAAGCAAACAATGACAGAGAAAGATGCACATGAAACAATTAAACTGCTGGACAACAAAAACAAGCAACATCAATTTAATTAAAATATTAGATAGCATCTTATGTGCTGATCCCATGGTAGTGAGTGCAACCTCTACACCGATCAGTTGGACTAAAATGTTGACTTCTCGTCCTTGACTAGAGGACGCAAATTACAAGTACTCCAGAAGTCGAAGTGGGTTCGCCTGATGGCGAGAGGGACACTGTTAATAGGAAAAGCTAATGCACACGCAAAAATATGTCCAGCGCACTAGAATTAGTGCCGCCCTCCCTGGTGAAGGTGTTAAGCACTTTGTTAGTAATCCCGTACACTCATTTACGAAACACAGCTGCGTGAGATTTGGCAGCGTATCACGTAGCGCTGGTTACTTGTGGAGGTGTGTGAGCCGGTCGTTCAGAAAGCAATGGCAAACTACTGAACGTAAAACTTGCTAAGACATCAATAGCAGCTGAAAAATGTTGACGTTGACTGCAATGTCCTGTAAAGGATATGGAAAAAAAATTAGTAGCACGTGTATGGACTACGCTTGAGTTCAAAGCGAGAGAAAAAAAAATCAGATGACTGAGAAATGGTGAGTCATGATCGCCTATGTTTGCCCCAGACCAGGCATCTGAAACAGAAACACGTATAGTTCTCATGTTGGGTAATCATAAACACGTTGTAGCTCAGACAATAAATCAGCTGCCCGCGATGGAAGACTCTCCAGAGTAAAGCTCTTGTTCTGTGCATGATGCATCGAAATGCATTAAGATCAATGCTCCACGATATAGGCGGGTGTTTGTACCGCTAGCACTAAGCAACTATATTTAATTCTGAAACGAGCTGAGTGTTTGATCTGGTATAGCCAGATTTGATCACACCTAGAAACCAGTAACAGTATAAACAGATGTGTTTAAAACACGAATAGTGAACAACAAAGCCACTATGGATCATGATGTTCAAACAATCCCTCTTCCTACTGGCATTCGCTATTTAGAAACGTACTTTAGATTTAATATATTTCACCAATAACCTATCCCACAACGAGCTTTCATCTTTCAAAAACGTCTACTCTACTCTAAAGCACATTTATGGTGCGTTTTTCTGATTTCTTTTTCTGCATGATATAAAGACTATTGATCTTACCAACAGGTCAGATGAGACCAAATTGAACAGCTACGTTCTTGAAAAAGTCAACAGCTTCACATACCTAGGAAGCAAAATGACATCCACAGGGGACTCAACACCAGAAATATCATCTAGAATCGCACTGGCATCTAGTGCCTTCAATAAACTGTCAAACATCTGGAAGTCAAAGACACTCAGCAAACACACAAAACTTAAAATCTTCAACTCTTGTGTGATTCCAGTGTTAACGTATGGATGTGAAAGTTGGAAATCAACGGTAGCTTTAGATAAAAAATTTGACAATTTTGAGAACAAATGTCTTAGAAGACTTCTAAACATCCACTGGACAGACTTCAGAACCAATTCGCAAATAAGACAAGAGACTAAGCAAGATACAGTATCCAATTTCATAAGAAGACGCCGTTGGAACTACATCGGCCATGTACTCAGAATGGACAAGACAAGACTCCCCTACCAAGCCCTCATATGGTCACCGGTAGGGAAAAGAAAACGGGGAAGACCAAGAGAGACCCTGCGTAGAACCATCATTAGAGAAGGCTCATTCAATGGCCAAGTAAATATCCAAGATCTACAACAGATAGCAGCGAACCGCCAGGCATGGAGAGACAGGACTTCTGCCCTATGCGCCGCCTTAGGCTCAAGAGGAAAGACTAACTAACTAACTAACTTTCTGATTTCATTCTTACCAAGGAACTCACGATGCTATACTGGCTGTTACGTCCATTTTATGTCTGTCTTGACTTCTTCTGGCCCGAAGATGTTTTTCTTGATGCCTCCGAGGCATAGATCTAGTTGTTCACCGCTTCATTAACGGATGGCTGGTTATGACCTAAGTACCTACCTAGTACACAATCGACTCCTCTTTCTGAACATTGTTTGTGAGTTCCCCCAAGCGATGACAGCAAGACGTCAGTCATGATTGTCTACCGTCGCCATGAGAAATTAATGAGACGTATCTTGCAGTCTCGTAGCGTGGAAAAGGTGAATCCACGGCAGGCTTACCATAGCGGAGACCGTGGTCGATATCATTTCGTTAACCAGACTTGTGTGTGCACAGGCTGTCGCACTGACAAGTTTCTGCCCAAGATGCCGCACAGACTGGTGTGTGCACAGGCTGTCGGACTGAAAAGTTTCTGCCCAAGATGCTGCTCAGACTGGTGTGTGCACAGGCTGTCGCACTGACAAGTTTCTGCCCAAGATGCCGCACAGACTGGTGTGTGCACTGTCGCACTGAAAAGTTTCTGCCCAAGATGCCACACAGATTGGTTTCTGCGTAGCATGACAGATTGTGATTCCTGGGAAATTTTACGTTCAGTAGCTCACCATTGCTTTCTGAACGACCGGCACACATACCATTGTATGAACACCAACGCAAGGTGGCCTGCTTGCACATCGCTCGCAGCTGTGTTTCTAACGCGGTGTGCAGGATTACGAATTGCATTCGTAACACCTTCATCACACAGCCAGGGGTTTGCCAGGGATCCCCTAAATACTGGTCACAGCCCACTGCCTAGTGTCATTCCAGGATGCCCCACAGGCTGGTGTATACCCAGGATGCCCACATTGAGGCGACGAGAGGCTTTGGTCAGTATAAATATTAATCGTCCGTGATAAGGTAGACGTGATTACGGCACTTGGATTCATGCACTATAGTCTGGAAGAACAGATAAATCGTCATAGTCTAGAGAGAATGGTGCGGCAGGGTGTAACCAGAGGACCTGGCTCACACTCAATAATCTGAGGAAAGGCCAGACGGAAAATAATGAGATTGCTATTAATATTGAAACTCTTCGCTAGATGTTGAAGATGGAGATGGAGCACGTACGGGCATGTCTCGAGAGCCGTGATGTCGGTTCTTGACTCAACTCAACTCAAAGCTGGCATATTAGCGCGTCTGCATCTTTTGTGACGTCTTAAAATGTAAAACCACTCTATCTCATTTATTAGTTTAACCTGCATGTCTTTGATATTATTAACTTCCTAAGACGAAAATTGTATTGCTTTACAGTAACAGCTGTTTAAAATAGAACGAGTTAAAGTGACAGCTAACTGGGATGCAAAGAGTTAATATTCTGTTACCACAGATCTGTTTGAACACTTGACCACAAACATTTATAGCAGGGATCACCGCCATTCATGACTTTCTAGGTCTACATATGAACATCTTTCAGCTCAAATTCTGTTATTATTGTGTTAACTGATTCAGTGCCATACAAAAAGTAGGTTTGCACCAAACGTGGTGCATAATCTTATGAACAAGTATTATAATGGAATTGTTGGTTCACTGTGCATTAAAATTGCGAAAGATACCGCGAAACAAAACAAATGAACACGATGACTCTAGTATGGCGATATATCATCCTGTTGTCGCTCTCCTTCGGGAGACCCGGGTTCGATCCCTCGGTAAGGTGTAGGATTTTTTTTCTGTCGGGGGCAAAAAGAAAATTCTAACCTGCACAGTTCGCGGCGACTGCATTAACCAGGCGGCCTTATTCCTCAGGCTCAAAGACCCCTCTGCCATACACAGCAAGGTACTATATTGGCAGTAAATGACAGTTGACAGTTGTCAAAATAGGAGGTCACATTTGGAGATATATTATCCTTCAGCACTAAATCAGTTCAAGCACACAATGAAAATGTTGTGTGTCTTCTGTTGATATATATCCCCCGTATGGACACAGGCGCACGACCACCTCAGGCCAGGCGCCCTATCGTGTGATATCTGCTGCAGACAACCCACATTGAAACAACTCACATTGAAACAGATAACTCACATTCAAACAGACAACACATATTAAAACATACAACTCACTTTAAAACAGACAACTCATATCAAACATGCAACTCACATTAAAACATACAACTCACATTGAAACAGACACATCACATTGAAACAACTCAAACTGAAACACCTCACACTGAAACAGAAAACTCGCATTGGCACAACTCACATTGAGACAGAAAACTACCGTTGACACAGACAACTAACACAGAGACAACTCAGATTGAGACAACTCACATAGAATCAACTCAAACTGAGACAACTCACATTGAGACAGCTCACATTGAGACAGCTCAAATTGAGACAACTCACGTTGAGTGAAACAGACAATTCATACTGAAACACCTCACATTTAAACACCTCAAATTGAAACAACACACATTGAAACAACACACATTGAAACAACTCACTTTGAACCAGACAACTCATATTGACGCAGACAACTCACGCTGACACACTGCATGCAAGCACAGACGCGGACATGAGACACCACTTGTGTGTTCTCGGGAAACACCACGGTGAATAAATCAAGATATCCTGACACAAGGGACGAGACTCCCTAATATCCCTCTAATGTTCTCAGTAGATCGGTAAGCAGGTCACGCTGGTTACACAATATATTGCTGATCAATAAACCATCACGTTCTCTTACTGCTTGCAAGCAATGTACTTAACTCTTCTGATTCAGTTGGCTGCATTAACCCCATTCTGTAATGTTAGTACTTTCACTCTTTATGTTGAGGACACACCTTACACTCACACACTGTGTCCCAGAGGTTTATTTCTCTCCTTTTAACCCACATATCGCTGGTGTGTTACTGGGTCTCTTATGAGAATCAAAGGATAGTACCACTGTAACCTAGTATGCATGACGTAAGAGGCGATTAAGTTAGGGTTTTGCTTGGGGATGGCTACTCATTCCTGTATTCAACTTCTGCTGGAAAATCCAATCACCCATGAACAAGTCTAAAAGAGGGCTTGGCGCCAGCTGGTGATTACATACATTCCACTGGGAGTAAATATGAATTAAATTGGTGAAACTGCAGTAAAGCTGTGGAAATTTATACAATATAAAATAACACAAAGTAATGCAGCTTTACAGAATACAATTACGAAACATAAAGGCCGTTGCGGCGACTAGCCTTCATCGGCAACGTCCTGTATGTTTCATAATTCTGTTCTGAAAAGCTGCGTTACTTTGTGTTATTTTACATTGTCCCCCCCCCCCCCCCCCCTTTTCCGGGCACATATCATTTACAGGACATCGTTGTCGACACCAGCATTTTACCGCTGTTGTTGATTTCTTGGCAAGATTACGCTCAGTAGTTTGCCATTGCTTTCTGAGCGGCCGACTCACTTGTCCCGTAAGTCACCAACGCGACGAGAACCGCTAACAATTCTCGCGCGCTGCGTTACCCTAAGTAGATAAACGGGATTACTGAGAAAGCCGTTTAACCTCTTGGCCAGGAAGCCGGGCTTTACATTGTTTACTGGGGAATAAAGAGTCATTTGTCTCTGTCTGCCTCTATCTCTTTCGCCATTGATTTTACCAGTCATCAATGCCTCCTTTCTCATTACATTACCAAAGAACACAATTTATCACTTTCTTATAATTGTGAATAATATTCTATTTCTATTAGCATCTTTCAGACAATCGATGTTGGTTACCCTGGCAGTACGGGGTATTGGCAACATTCGTCTCAGAAAGCACAACTCCGCCGCCTCCAATCTTTCAGACAATCGATGTTGGTTACCCTGGCAGTACGGGGTATTGGCAACATTCGTCTCAGAAAGCACAACTCCGCCGCCTCCAATCTTTCAGACAATCGGTGTTGGTTACCCTGGCAGTACGGGGTATTGGCAACATTCGCCTCAGAAAGCACAACTCCGCCGCCTCCAATCTTTCAGACAATCGGTGTTGGTTACCCTGGCAGTACGGGGTATTGGCAACATTCGTCTCAGAAAGCACAACTCCGCCGCCTCCAATCTTTCAGACAATCGGTGTTGGTTACCCTGGCAGTACGGGGTATTGGCAACATTCGTCTCAGAAAGCACAACTCCGCCGCCTCCAATCTTTCAGACAATCGGTGTTGGTTACCCTGGCAGTACGGGGTATTGGCAACATTCGTCTCAGAAAGCACAACTCCGCCGCCTCCAATCTTTCAGACAATCGGTGTTGGTTACCCTGGCAGTACGGGGTATTGGCAACATTCGTCTCAGAAAGCACAACTCCGCCGCCTCTAAGCTCTTCCTAACTCAAAGATCCTCTGCCATCAACAGAACAGCTTCTGTATAACGTTTCAGAATTCTCTTCCTTCTATGCCTTAGTGTGTAGTGAACGCAGTTTCACAATCCCGACACACCGGGTTCGAAGTCAACAGCAGATGGTTACTGAGGATATCACTTTTCGTTGAATTTCACACTGATATGAGCGTCGGCCGTTCAGACAGCAATGGCAAACTACTGAACGCAGAATTGTCTAGAAAATCTCAAGCAGCCAATAAGTGCTGGGGTTGATTTCGACGTCCTGTAAAGGACATGTAGCTAACTAATTCTCTTTCTGAATGATAGTGGCTCTTTCAATGATAGTGACTTTTTCAATGACAGTGACTCTTTCAATGACAGTGACTCTTTCAATGATAGTGACTCTTTCAATGATAGTGATTAACTGCATAAGTTTCATGTTCAAATATCCTAATCTACTTTTAATCTTTGTCACATCTTCCATCTCATGTTATTATTGCCTCAAGATATTTGAATGTATCAACTTAATTGATAAATTTCCCTTGTATTTTTGTCACATCTTGATGCTTATTATTATTATTATTATTTTTTTTTTATACAACCATTTTCCATTTCTTGATATGTAACGGGAGGCTTTTTTGCACTTTGTATTGCTCAATGTCCAACAGCTGTTGATGATTTTTTGCGTTTTTAATACTGTACTGCATAGCGTAGATTGTTTATATTATAACCTGCAACACATTTCCTCGCCTCCCTTTGACCTCTGTCATTATCACTTCGCTATAGAGAGGAAGAAATCCGCCGAGAAAACACATGATTGTCTTACTCCTTGCTTTTTCTGTCCATAATTGCCCTCTTTATTTCCCAATTTAATACATGCTGCTATTTGTGTCAAGTAACAATTTGTTTACTATTCTGAGATCTTTGCCAGCAATTTTAATATCTTCCAAAATTGTGATCTCTTTATCATGGTTCACTTTATCAAAGACCTTGGTGTAATCTATAAAGAATAAGTGTATGCATTTCTGTGTCTATATTGGTCTCTCTGTTAGTGTTAGTAATGTGTATAATACGTTGGTTGTATTCTTTCCTTCCACAAATGCAAACGGTTGTTCACTAATCTCCACCTACATGTTCCTTCTTGTTCTTCTCATTATAATTCTGATTATAAATCTATTGACATGGTTTACCAGGTTTATTTTGCGAGACTCTACGCTTACAATTGCTCCTAGTATTTATGATAGGGCTGAACTATTTCAGATTTCTGCATATCACTAGATATATATCCACTGTTGCAAATATAATTCAATAATTTGGTTAACATTTATAATCTTCCAGTATAATTCCTTTATTGTAATTCTATAATGGTCCGGCTCTTTTCCCCTCTTTCACATGTTGTCATAGCGTCAGTAATTTCTTTTAGAATGTGTGGGCCTTATAGATTGCTTTCTTCTGTTAACTCTGCTCTTTCTCCATCATATAACCAACCCTCTTGCCATCTCTTTATGAAAGCAGCTTTCCGTTAATACTTTTCCTGTTGTTGTTTTTTGTTTACATTTCAAACATCCTGTGTCTACCCTTGTTTTTATTCTTAACAACTCACTAATTTGTTCGTGTATCCTTTGCTGTTTCTTTAATTTAATTTAATTTTGTTGCACTGCTCGCTTAACCAATTTTATTTTGTCTTTACGCATTAGTATTATATTTATTTTTATTTTTTAAATCTTATTATATTCTTTTTTGTTACTTTGACTTTGTTTTCTTTTGTCCAACAACTTAAGATTTCTTCAGTCATCCATTTCTTCTTAGCTTCTTTTCCTTTTGGGCAATATCTCTTTGTTTGTTTGATCAATTGAGTTCATTGGCATTTCCCATTGTTCATCACTACTTTGTATTGTGGTTGTTGTAGTGTAAATTGTTTGTCACAATTACTTTGAATCTTGAATGTCTTCATCTGTTTTTGAAATATTGTTATCAAGTATCATATTCTTAAATTTTTTACCCCTGTTTCATTTGCACTTTTATTTGTCGACACAGTTGGACGTGATCACTCTTATAGAAAGAGGCATTATCTTTGTATTAGGGTCGTTCATTTGAAACCCGTTCCATTGGCTTTATTACAAAAGCATGAAAGAAACATTAACAGGTGTGGTAGAATTAAACAAAGCATTCATTTTGAATGAATTATGCACCATGGGTTGATCAGAAGAAGTCGCCGTAGGCATTCAGGCAAGTATCCCATTGCTTAGGTAGGCGGGAATGAAAAGGGTTGTGGTTGCTCACTGAACCAAGTTTTTACCGCGTTCATTACGTCTGCATCTGTGTGAAATTGTTGCCCCTTGAGAGCTTTTTTTTTAGAGGTCCGAACACATGAAAATCACATGGTGAAAAATCAGGACTAGAAGCTGGAAGTTGCAGAATTTCCCACTTCTTCCTTGCTATTGCTTTCTGCACAATCTTTGCGACATGCGGACGAGCATTATCGTGCAACAAAATCACACCGAGAGAAAGCATGCCGGGTCGTTTCGTTTATTCTTGATGGCTTTTTGCAGCTTGTCTAGTGTTTTCAAGAAGTGGGTAGAGTTGATGTTGACACCAGGTTCTTTAAAGTCGGCCAACAATAGCACTTCATGGTCAAAAAATGCGCTCAGCATAACCTTACCAGCGGAAACATGTAACTTGAATTTTTTGGCTTTTGGTGATCCAGCATGCTTCCATTGCATGTTCTCTCTTTTGCTGCTCGGCTCAAAGGGTGACACCATGATTCATCGCCTGCCACTATGCGGACGAGAAATGCATCACCCTCCACTCTGTAACGCAGCAAGGGGTTCAAACACCATCCAATGCGCTCCTCTTTTTGGTGGTAGGTCAACATTCGTGGTACCCACTATGAACACACTTTCGATATTGCAGTTTCTTACGCGCGACATTTTGAATTGTCCCAATTGACATATCAAATTCTTTCGATAGCGAACATGTGCTTCTACAACGTTTCATCTGTACTGCTGCATCAATTTTGGCCATGGTTTTTTTCTGTTGCAACAACATGCGCTTGACCCGGCCGTCAAAGATCTGTCGTGTACTGACGTCTTTTCCGAAACATTCGTGCCCAGTCTGTCACTGTTGTCTTCGACACACATTTGTTACCGTACGCTGCCTGCATTCTTCGATGAATGTCCACTGGTCGACATCCTTCATATGAAAGAAACTGAATGGCCGCTCTTTTAGCTTTTTTGGCCGGACTTAGGATCAAACCGGCCATTTTCTCAACGGTCAGAAACAGAACCTATGCTTCATGAGACGATAAGCACGTGCTCTTTTATTCATTGGTCAGTACTTATCACATGACTATGCCATGATCATGTTCAACGTACGCAATTACGCACGGATTTCAAATGAACGCCCCTTATATTTGTTACTGTATTTTGTATATCTTTTATTAATAATTATGTAGTCAGTATGCTTGACTGTTTTATTATTGGGCTTGTCCACGTGTAAAGGCTCTCTTATATTGCTTAAATCAGGTGTTTCCAACCATTATGTCATTTATGTTTTGCCCATTCTATCAGTTTTTTCCCTGTTTTGTTTCCTGTTTCCAAACCATAGTCACCCACTACAGCTTCCATTGTTTCCTTTCATACTTTTGCGTTAACATCTCCAAGTATTAACTTGATTACTTGTTTGATTTGGTTTGAGGAACTGCTGTTTCTGCTTCGTCATAAAATAGGCGGATTTCTTCTTCACTACTAATGGTTGTCGGTGTGTATACTTGTACAATAACTTAATGATTTGGTTTGGATTTTCTTAATCACTGTGACACTATACGCTATTGTATATACTCCAATAATCTTCAGTTGATTTGTCTGTTAATTCAACAAACAGTGACCCTACTTCTTTTTCGTGATATAACTTTCTGAAAATATTAGTACGTATGTGTCGTTTATGTGTTTGTCGATCAACAAATTCATTGGCATTTATTGCCACTCATGGAATACCTAGAAGACAACAATATATAATAAAGGACATATTATACTAGGAAAGCGTGTAAAAACTGGAGCCGCGACAAATTCCAATCTGCCAATAATACATGGCCGGCTGAGGGACAAATGTCCGGCTGAGGGACAAATGTCCGGCTGAGGGACAAATGTCCGGCTGAGGGACAAATGTCCGGTGACACTCAACCAGATAAACATTGATGGCCTCGTGAGCTTCTCGTATTTAAAAAAAAAAAAAATAAATAAATAATAAACGTTTCAGACTCCTTGTGTTTATTTGTATTTGTGTCATTTATTCCTTGCTACTCCATAAAGAAATATTGCGAAATACTGGGAAATAAAAGTATGGTGTTTCGTCCATATTTATTTACTTATCTCTCCATGTCAGACTTTCTTGTTGGTAAGAACACAATGACAGATGTCCACCATGTCTGACATTCTTGTTGGCAAGAACACAATGACAGATGTCCACCATGTCTGACATTCTTGTTGGCAAGAACACAATGACAGATGTCCACCATATCTGACATTCTTGTTGGCAAGAACACAATGAAAGATGTCCACCATGTCTGACATTATTGTTGGCAAGAACACATTGAAAGATGTCCAGATTCGTTACATCAATGCTTTTGGAGATTATAATTGGTCTTAAAATATCCTCAGCCTTGGTGACAGGCAAGGGTCGCTCAGACCTGTGATTGCCAACGTTCAAGAGGCCTCGGGGAAACGTGGTGTTACAAGACGCAATCAATAACTCCCGCAAATCCATGAAAAATTGCTTCTCCCCAAGACGCTACACGACCTTAGTTGACAGATGATCACACCTTGCAAATTGCAACCGAGAACCGGTTCCTTTTAGAATAAACCTGCCAATGAATGCGTCTTTGTAAATCAGCGATTGATTTGGGGAGGGGTGATATTGAATCAGGGAGGAAGAAAAACACATGCATTCGTGCTTCTTTGGTAATTATTTTTTTTTAAAAAGTTCCATACCATGAAACAACTGCGGAAATGTGAAGGGCCGGATCATCACATTTTAGCCTGAGTGCTTGGAGCAATATGTGATCATTCTTTCCCTCCCCAAGCGAGCACCGAGTGCATGCATTGGACTCTCGTCTGACCGCATTGATGCCATTGTCAGTATAACGTCCTAACCATTGGGCCAACGAGCCTGATAAATAAACGCAAACACACACAATCCAGTAGCAGGGGGACTGATCTGAGTACGTGAAGTGTTAGGTTACTGTTGGTTACATACCCTATATAGAACGTTGCTTTCAGTGCCAGCATTTATCGGCTTTTTGTGATATAACTGGCCATTCTACGTTCAGTAGTTTGCCGAAATATTAGGATCACCACATTTTACAGGCCTGAATGCACTGACGAATCATCATCATCATCATGTGCCAAGTCGATAAGCTTGGGAGGTCACGTTTTGCAATCTCACACGATCACCAGAGTCGTGGATCAGCTCTTGTCTCGATTATGCGATGTGGCCAAGCCATTCATACATCTAATTCTTTGCCATTCCCTTTATTCTTTTCCCCTCAATCTTGCCAGTTGTCACTACGTTTTCTAGTTTATTTATTTTCATAACGTGCCCAAAAACATCTTCACTGTCTACGACTAATTGCGGTAATCAGTTTACGCTTTTGATTTGCTTCTTGTAGGACTTGATCATTGTTTTTTCCATGATATATTTGGCATTTTACCCAGAAATGAAATTTCCACTACCATTAAATGTTTCTCAGCTTGTCTGCTTATTGTCCACGCTTCACATCCACATGGCAGTACAGGCTCCATGTATCACTTCAACACTCCTTTTCTCTTTGCAACTGGCATCAATTGACAAGTCAACATCTTAAGTTCTATTGACCAGAGTGTGGAACGAATCCATTACACTGTCGTCAGAAGAGAAGGTTGAAGTGAGTTAAACCTCCCAGTCAAGTTGACCTCTGAATGATTAAATCTTCATATATATTAGGCCTCGACATTTTGCAGTGGGTGTAGCCAGTTCTCTCGTTCGCCGATTTCCGATCCGAGACAATGTGCAATTAATTATACAAGAATAGGTCGACTTCAAAGCCCTGCTGCTTTGGGGGAAAATGCTACCGTAGCAAGGGATTCAACCCAGACCACCGCTGCTAAACAAATTCGCTGCCCACTGTGCAAGCACAACTGTTGTCTGTAGGCTTCCACGGGCAGAAAAGCCCGCTAATGAAGTAAAACAATGAATCAGACATGTATGCCTTCTCTTCGTAGAGACAATGTCATGCGATCCATACAAGATCAAATAGCAGCAGCGGTCGATGGACAAGGTATAAACAATCGGCTGTGCTCGCTGCAAAACTGTAAATAAAAGGACAGGATTAAAACTAAACCACACAGAACCAAAAGTTAACGTTATGCCCAAAAATGTACGTTAGGTGGGATGTACACTGAAATACTCAATAAATAGTGAAACAGTTTCAACTGTACGTGATCAATAACAACAGAAGAACATAGCAACACTGAAACAGAGAGTTTCAACTGTATGTGATAAATAACAACAGAGTAACACAGTAACATAGGGTGACCCCAGCATTCAAGTAGGACAGGAAATTCTGCATCGTTATAATGCATTCTATGCAAAGGCAGAATGTACCTGAATGTGCACTTAAAGTAAATGGGCACGTGCAGGAATTCAGATATCTAGGCACATTGATAACATCAGATGGAACAGCCATCACAGAGATACAGAATAGAATAGGCAAGCTACAACCTGGTAAAATGAGAATTCCAGAAATAGGTATCTCGAACAAATGCTTCCTTTTTATCCGCCTCCCTTAGGTGTTCATATATTTTGTATCGTGCTAAAGAATTTGTTTATTAGTTATATTTGTGTCCTTCATGACAAAGGTTGTTAACCCCGAAACGTCGGATTTATGTGACACTATTTAACATATTTGTTAATACTTTTCTAGAACGTTATTACAATTTTGGTTTTTAATTGTCGTAATATATTGCAGCCGTCTCCGTGGCTAAGTGTTACGGACGCGATTCGTGAGCGGTCTTACCCGAGTTTGAAACACAGCTCCGACAGATTTGGCAGCAGACCGCATCGCGCTGGGTTTTAACGTGTTGGTATGGTAGCCAGTCGTTCAGAAAGCAATGGCAAACTACTGAAAGTAAACTTGCCAAGACATCAACAGCAGTAAAATGCTGGTGTTAACAGCAATGTTCTGTAAATAGGATATTTTTGTTTGTTTGTTCGCATATCCGTTACAGGACATCGCTGTGAACATCAGCATCTTTTACCTGATTGTTGATTTTTTGGCAAGATTACGCTCAGTAGTTTGCCACTGCTTTAAATAGGATATGCAAAGAAATATATATATATTGCAAGCACTATGATGGAGGGGTTACTAACGCTACATGATGGTATGAGCGTTGGTCGTTCAGAAATCAATGGCAAACTACGTAACGTAAACTTGTCTAGTATATCATAAACAGCCAATAAATGCTGGGGGTTGACTTCGACGTCCTGTAAAGGACATACAACTAACTTTTTAAATATATGTCCATTCTGTATCTCGTCAGGTGTGACTACAGAAACAGATCAGCATACAATGAAGTAGCGTTATGAAACCTTTCAACTAAGATACACAAAGACACTGCCATATGTTTCATTGTCACCGCGGCAGTTTTACAGAGATTATCGTGTCTTTACTGCATGCATTTGATGAGATAGGCCTACAGCTAAATATTCCAGGCCATAAGTTTTGCAATATCTTTTTATGTCTTCATTATTCAAATTCACAGCAGGAAAACATTGATTTGAATATTTCCATTAATTCGTAAGTCAAGTAAGTGGAATAAATGATCTACGTGATCTGTGATTTCCGTTCACCTGTTCTTGTCAGCTATGTTCTTGAGTTCTTCTTTCGCATTTGATTCCTTTGTTCTTGGGTTAGTACTTGCGATTTCTCCGCAGGATTCTAGTATATCTTGTTTCCAATTTTACATCGTTATACCCTGCTGTCACCTAAATCTTTCCAATGCTTCAAAGACTTTTGCTTGATAACTACTGTCAGTGAAATATACGGGCCTTTTTACACGCATTGGTGCGTTTTACGTTTACGGTGCTAGCTCAGAGGAGCGGCTGACCGAGTGGCTAAAGACCCTTCGGGAGACCTGGGTTCGAATCCTCAGTAAGGTGTCGAATTTTTTTAAAATCTTTTGTTGGGGGCAAAAAGAAAACTTTAACCTGCACAATTCGCGGCGACTGCAAAAGCCAGGTGGTCTTTATTCCTCAGGCTCAAGACCCCCCCCCCCCCCCTCTCCTGCCTTACACCGCAAGGTATTATATTGGCAGTAAATGACAGTTTTTTGTGCTAGCTCATACTTTTATAAACCATTCTAAACTCGATGGAGTGATGAATATCATGCCGGTTGTCTTTACTTCCCAAGACAATTCCTGTCACCAATTTTACTAAACCACCGTATGTGAATTCGAACCCACCACCACCGTGTCGGCAGGCAAGCGAGCTAGCAGCCACACCACCACGGCTCTCATGTCAATTATATCATCTGGATATTTACTTACCGCGCACGAGATCATGTTCTACAAAAAGGGGACCAAAATGTATCTCAAGTTACTCTCAAATTTAGCTCGTAAATAGTCGTATGTAGTTTTCTATAATATAAAAAGCAAATAGTCTTAGAAGCATTAGAAATATCTACACTGCAGCAGGATATAACAATGTAAAGTTGGGAAACAACAGCGGACATAACGGGTAAATACTTTACAAATTTACCTTGTAAATCATCATCATATTCTATGCCAGTAAGCGTGGGCGGTCATGTTTCGCCGTCTTACAGATCACCAGAGTTGGCATGTAAATAGTCGTATGTAGTTTTCTATAAGGTCAACTGACAATGAACATTAGCGTTTCCCGCTTATTCAACAGATTAGAGATCACATCACCGGTGAAGCCCGGGTAGAGTCGACATAAGAGTCCAGTCGTGTGTTTTAGCTTTCATGAGATATTTGGATACTGAATAATGCAGCTAATGCGCTTTATGTCGTTTACAAATACGCGGGAAGGCTAGAAATGCATACTATAAACACATAACACAACTCCTTAAAAAGAGTGTTAAAACACAAGGGATAGACTTTATTGCATCGGATCTGATCCTATTTGATCACAATTTGATTGTACCTCCAGGTCTAGCTGCTTCTAAGGCAAGACAGACGTCATTAGGTGAATGTTGACAGATTTGAATTCCGGTGTCCTTGGAGGATTACATTGTCATGTTGTCTCGTTTATTCTGTAATATTTATTTATTTCCCCGTCGATTGTTACAGAAAAAAAAAATTAAAATATTATTGTTATATCCTTTACAGGACGTTGCAGTCAATTCCAGAATACTTTAATTGTTAGTGATTTCTTGGCAAGTTTACATTTTCTAGTTTGCCATCGCTTTCTGAACAAACCACACTCATACCATTTTATAAAAACCCACGCAAGGCAGCCTGCTGCCAAATCGCCCGCAGCAGTGTTTCGAATGCGGTATGCGGGTTTACGAATTGCGTCTGTAATCCCTTCGCCACAGAACCAGTTTAAAAGATAGTCCCATAGCAGATACTGCCGCTGGGTGTGGCGTGTTAGGCCTTCACATATTCTAGACTACGACATATGAAGTAGGGTGCCAATTACCATCCTCGTCGCCTTTCCTGCCGAGACAATTACCATCCTCGTCGTCTTTCCTGCCTAGACAATTACCATCCTCCTCGCCTTTCCTGCCTAGACAATTACCATCCTCTTCGCCTTTCCTGCCTAGACAATTACCATCGTCCTCGCCTTTCCTGCCTAGACAATTACCATCCTCGTCGCCTTTCCTGCCTAGACAATTACCATCCTCCTCGCCTTTCCTGCCTAGACAATTACCATCCTCCTCGCCTTTCCTGCCTAGACAATTACCATCCTCGTCGCCTTTCCTGCCTAGACAATTACCATCCTCCTCGCCTTTCCTGCCTAGACAATTACCATCCTCGTCGCCTTTCCTGCCTAGACAATTACCATCCTCCTCGCCTTTCCTGCCTAGACAATTACCATCCTCCTCGCCTTTCCTGCCTAGACAATTACCATCCTCGTCGCCTTTCCTGCCTAGACAATTACCATCCTCCTCGAGTTTCCTACCTTGACAATTACTATCCTCGTCGCCTTTCCTGCCTAGACAATTACCATCCTCCTCGCCTTTCCTGCCTAGACAATTACCATCCTCGTCGCCTTTCCTGCCTAGACAATTACCATCCTCCTCGCCTTTCCTGTCTAGACAATTACCATCCTCGTCGCCTTTCCTGCCTAGACAATTACCACCCTCCTCGCCTTTCCTGCCTAGACAATTACCATCCTCGTCGCCTTTCCTGCCTAGACAATTACCATCCTCCTCGCCTTTCCTGCCTAGACAATTACCATCCTCGTCGCCTTTCCTGCCTAGACAATTACCATCCTCGTCGCCTTTCCTGCCTAGACAATTACCATCCTCCTCGCCTTTCCTGCCTAGACAATTACCATCCTCCTCGCCTTTCCTGCCTAGACAATTACCATCCTCGTCGCCTTTCCTGCCTAGACAATTACCATCCTCCTCGCCTTTCCTGCCTAGACAATTACCATCCTCCTCGCCTTTCCTGCCTAGACAATTACCATCCTCGTCGCCTTTCCTGCCTAAGACAATTCCCAGAAAGTTGTCAGAGCTATCTAGTGCCCATTTTTTATGAGGCGGTGTCAACTCCCAAGGGGGACTTCTGGTAGTAAATAATCCTGTCATTGTTGGGGACTAAACCTCAGAACCGTACTTTTCGGAGAAAATAATCCTGCGTCTCTTAGGGATTGAACCGGAACCAATGTCTCGACTGACAAACGCATTAACAGCTGTATCACAGCGGCTCCTTTATCTTATTGAAGTATCGATTCAGGGTTATCAGTTTATATCACAACATTTGTGAAGAGCAGCTATTTTCAGGGTCCACTTTGAATTACAACCTGACTCCATACGTGCGATGTCTGGTCCGCTCTGTTAACTCATTTTATCACGTCCCTTATGACTTGTCTGGTGTTATTGCAATATATTGCCTGTGTTTAAACGTAAAGTTTGGTTCGTGGTTTGTGTTACGATACGTACGTTTATTTGTGTGTGTACATGTGTGTTTTCGGCGTCTTTGTAGCGAAGTAGTTATGTCATCGCCTTGTGCATAGAATGTGGTGGATTTGTTTTGGATTTATTCATTCGGTTCTCAATCAATCAATCAGGTGCCGTCTCCACAATGAAGGTTGGCTGCAATGGATCTCCAACACTGTCTGTCTCTCGCCTTGACTGTACATTCGTTCATCTCTTGGTGTTATGAGTATTATAAGAGTATCATGTCGTTTAACGTGGCCGAAATAGTTCACTTTCCTCTTTATTTCTGTCATCAACTCTCTTCATTCCCAGTTTTTCTAGAACCTCTGCATTTGATTGTTTTTGTTCGGTTCTAGATTGCACCATTTTCAGAGAGAGATCCATGGAGATGGGAAGGGGAAGGCCGTCACCGAAACTATGGAATTCGTGCTCTGTGCGACACTTTCGGCTGGCCTTTTACCTGCGCTGCGGACATAGTTCCCAACATATATGGACACATCGAGATTCGAACATGCAATCTGGAAACAAATGATACAGTGATATGAACGTGGGATCATCCATTTTCCCAAATTTATCCAAGAAGTCGTCGTCTGAACTAGAAAGTTAGTGTTCTGTGCAACACTTTCCGCAGACGTTTAGCTGCTCGGCGAAGAGATCACAAAAAGTGTGAGAGTGAATTGTTTTGCTTTAGTTATTATTTAAAATGGTTTTTAGTGACTTGAGCTTTGTTTGACTGATGAAGATAGATATGCGTTTGTTTTAGTGGCATAGTCTTTATAATATTCTTGCTTCGTTATTGTGTTTCTTCTATGCTACCATGTAACCTCGTCGTCTTGCACCCTTATGTGCCTGAGTGGATGCATGTGAGCAGCTTACTTCAATAATTGGAATCATTATAAAACCAAACATTAAAATGTGGTCTCGAAGGCAAGAGCATCGACTTATTGCACCCGGCTTTATCCCATATGGCTCGGTCACTGCTCGCAGAGCGACTTGCCGAAAGCGTCGCACAGAGCACGAACTCCGTAGGTCCTGCGACGACCCCGGGAGTCTCAGAGAAAATTACACATTTGAAGCGAATGCTATAGTCCTGAATCGAACCCACAACATTCGGAGCGTATGGCAGACGGAGTATTCACTTGGCCGGGAGACTGCCAAATACCAACATGTGTCATGTTTAATAAATGTACACAAGCCTGGTTTCTCTGCTTTCCTACAAAGCACGCGTGGACTAGGTAAACAAACTGATGAACAGGTTCTCCTCTGTACTGGGAGCTACGAAAGATATACTGAAACAACAATATACAGCAACTTGGAAACTGCAACTTGTATAGAACTAAAAAATCAAAAACCAAAAAACAACAAAAAATCACACTCGAGGTCATTGGGAGAACTAGCCCCCTCCACAAATACAACGACAGTATATCTCAGAGCATTCCATCCATCATGGCCATGCCGGAAAACGTGGGAGGTATGACTCGCCATCAACAGATGGTCAATATTTTTCTCATTAGGTTAACACATTTTCCTAAGTTTTATAAGTTTTGTGTAACTTTTGTTTCTTCAATTGGGCGAAATTTTTCTCATTAGGTTAACACATTTTCCTAAGTTTTATAAGTTTTGTGTAACTTTTTTCTTCACTTGGGCGATATTTTTCTCATTAGGTTAACACATTTTCCTCCTTTTCATAAGTATGGTTGAGATATTTCTCCACTGGGCCAATATTTTTCTAATTTGGTTAACACATTTTCCTAATGTTTATAAGTTTGGACGACATATTTATAAGATTAGTTGAAACATGTCTTTACTTGGACAATATTTTTCACATTTGGTTAATAAAGTTTCCAACGCTTTTAAAAGTTTGGATGCGATATCTCTTTACTTGACCAATATTTTCCATCTTTGGCTAACAAATGTTCCTACTTTAGTCGACATATTTTCCTATTTTTTGTAAGTTTGGTCGAGTTATTTCAAAACTTGGTCAATATTGTTTCCTAATTTGGGTAATACATTTTCTTATAACGGTCGATATCTTTATAAGTTTGTCCATCGTTTCGCCTATTGTATAACTTCAGTCGACATATTTCTTGATTTTACTAGCGTGTTTTCTTACTTGTTATAAATTCGGATGAGATATTTCTTTACTTGGCCAATATTTTTCACCTTTGGCTAACAAATGTTCATACATTTTATAAGTTTGGCCGAGACATCTATAAGTTTGATCGATATTTTTCCTATTTGGCTAACATGATTTCCTACTTGCCCAATATTTGTCACATTTGACGAACAATTTTCCTACTTTTCATAAGTTTGGTCGAGATATTTCCTATTTT
The DNA here is from genome assembly GCA_014155875.1 of Cepaea nemoralis. Lineage (NCBI taxonomy): Eukaryota > Metazoa > Mollusca > Gastropoda > Stylommatophora > Helicidae > Cepaea > Cepaea nemoralis. Next base: position 321,632 of record JACEFZ010007529.1, read on the forward strand.
GGTCACCCTTTTTAATTAATTTGGTTACCATTTTTCCTACTTTTTATAATGTTAGTCGAGACGTTCCTTTTTTGACCAACTGTTTTGTCAGTTTGGCTAACAATTTTTCCTACATTTTATAAGTTGGTCGAGACTTTTCTTATTTTGGCTAACTGTTTTGTCAGTTTGGCTAACAATTTTTTCCTACATTTTATAAGTTGGTCGAGATATTTCTGTATTTGGCCAACATTTTCATTAGTTTGACTAGCCTTTTTCCTATTTCTTATACGCTTGGTTGAGATATTTCTTATTTTGACCACGAGTTTTATAAGTTTGGCTAACAAATTTTACTATATTTTATACGCCTGGTCGATATATTTCTATATTTGGCCAACATTTTAATAATTTGGCTAACATTTTTTCTTATTTGACTGTTGGAGTGGAACATAGAACCTGTACTTTTGTCTGGATGTGAAGCGAGGACAATGGGCAGACAAGTTAAAACCATCTAATGACACTGGGGCTGTGGATTCTGAGTGGGGAAAAATTAACTTGACAACCACATGAAACTCCCTCCAAATAATACAAGGCAACAGAACAATACATACAGCGTAGCAGACACAAAGACACTACACCAGCCCTGTAAGGCAACATACTCTGATAATGTATACATAACGGCCGCTCTCCAATAATACTACACACATTTATAAGCCGTAGTAAATGCGCATACACAAACATACAATACTTCCTAAAGTAGACTCTAACCAAGTTCGCAGTGCAGCTATATAGAGGCATGCCTATTGATCTGATATGAAATATGTTTGATTATTTTCACACCCGGATGTAATAGGCGACAACACACATCACAGCTACGATGCGCTGACAGGGGTGACATGTATCACATAGTACACCATCCTTTTCAAACCCCAATCGTTTTCAATGTCACAAGAATAACGAACTACTGATATTTAAGATGAGAGTGGCATATGCTGATACTGTTTATGCTATTTCCTACCCATACCACCTGTTTTAACTGAATAAGGACACATACACCTAACCCATAATCCCCAACCGCCACATATGAGAAAACTCGAGAGTAGTGCTATTGATTTATGTGGATATCCCGACAATAGGTGTTAAGCTCTTAATCCCCTATCGACGTTTCTATGGACCTTTATTAATAGCGCGAACTATTTGCAGCCATGAAGATATCAGTAATATCAATAACCTGACTTGGTCATTACGAGGATGATAATCCCATGGATTAGCCGTTATGAAGATGCGTATTGATTATTTGCAACACCTGTTGTGATTATGGGTATATCATATTTTGATTTTTAAGTTATATTTTGTGACGCATAGGTACAAGGGTGAAATTTGATGCCTGTGTTTTTCATCACCAGTGGGACTTGTGGCTGCGGTGACACGGCCGGACAAAGCGCCTACCCTGAACCCGTATGATAAACTAGACACCCACACTGTTGATGACTGGCAATTATACCAACGACAAAGTACCGAGATTCGAACCTGTCACTTCCACAGTGTCTGGGATACCACCTAAACATACTCAGCAACCAGCACACCGCACCTCCTTTTCTAAATATAGCCGGATTAATAACACCAGAGCTCTCCATCACAACTAAGTAACAAAAACATTATCAATACTTCTTCTACTACTAGACCTCCCCAATGGGATTCGAACCCGATGATAGTGCTCAGAAGCGTTTATCTAATTACTCATCCACTCACCCCACCCCTTAACAACGAATATCACAAAGTCATACCCACTAAAACTATCGGCCATCTTTACTTTTTTAAGGTTTTCATTTTAAATCTGTATGATGATATTGTTTAAACCACTACGGCCCTCTACGGCTCACTAGTAACCGCTACCCACTCCTTAACACCGACTTTCGCTAAGCCATACCCATTAAAATCAATACTACTGGCCATTTGACATTTGTAAGGTTTTCATTTGAAGCTCTAAAAAGATATGATGATAGTGCTCGGAAGCATTTACCTAGCTATACCGCCACTCACCTATCCCTTAACAACTAATGCCACTAAGACTCGCCGACTACAACCCATGATAACAATAATCATTAAATTTTAATTTAAAAAACAAAATAAAATTATTCAAAAAGGGGAAGTAATATCACAAACACAGACGATTATTTACTCATGAGTTATGTCCCGCACTTGCTTCTTTGTGCTTACTAAAAAACGACCGCTCCTACCGGCACCACCCGCTCTTCCTTCTTTATTCTTAGTAAAAGGGGAGCGCACCACATTTTTTTTTTTGGGGGGGGGGGATAGACCTCCTACTATACTACTGTTGTTGCAGATCCTGCTCAATGTCTGCAACCAATACTGTATCATTTGCGCATCTAAAGTTATTGATGTTGTGTCCTCCGATGATGATTCCATTTATAACTTCTATATTTCTGAAAATATTTTGACTGTATAGGGAAAATAGATCTGGAGACATTACACATCCTTGTCTCACACCTCTCTTAATAGGCAGATATTGTCCTACTTGATTATCAATCCTTATGGCAGCTTGTTGCTTCTATTATAGATTTGTATAAGTCTAATGTCTTTCCCATAACTCTATAGATCTGCAAGCATATCTACGATGTTGACATGTTTTACTCTATCGGAAGCCTTTGTGTAGTTAATAAAGTAAAGATGTATATTTTTGTTTACTTCTATAGAACGTTCAATAACTGATCTCAGCATACACACCTCATTTAATGTACCCTTTCCTTCTAAAAACGTACATTGTTCTTCTATTTCAGGTTGTATTTTTTCCTCGCTCTATGCATGATCATTCATAGCAAAATCTTCGTGATGTGACTCATTATACTAATTCGCGAGTCTCTGTGGCGAAGAGGTCAAGCCGTTTGACTCGTGAGCCGAAGGTTGTGGGTTCGATTCCGGGCCGCGTACGGTTTACGAGTTAAATGTTTCGGAGACGACTCCGTCGCTAAAAGCTACGGAGTTCGTGCTTTGTGCGACGCTTTCCGTGCTGCGGAAAGAGACCGGGCCATATGGGATAAAATCCGGTGCAATGAAGTCGACCCTGCCGATTTTTAAGCGACTTTTATTATACTAATTGTTCGATTTTGATCACATTCCAAGGCTTCTGATTTCTTTGGGATTGCAACAAATACGGAATTACAGAATTCAGAAGGTATATATCTTCGGTATCATATATTGTGTTCAGTAGTCTGGTGACTTGATCTATTCCATATTATTCTAAAACATTAATCATTTCTGTTGTGATGTTATCTGAACCGCGGGTCTTGCCAGCTTTCATATGTTTAAGAACATTCCGAACCTACATCTTCAAAATTGGCGGTCCTTCGTTATTAATTCGAATATCATACTGTTCATCTCTGTTATCGTCGTAAAGGTTTTTCACATATCTGATCATATATGTAGAATCTGATCTTTTTCTATTATGATTTTGCCATCTTCAGTTTTTAGACAGCCTACAGATGTACTTGTTCTTTTATTAGTAAATTCCTGAATTCTTCTGTGCATTTATTTGGTATTTTGATTACGTCATGAGAAATATCTTTGCATCTATATTGCTCTTTATATGATAAAACATGTTTAGTGTGTTCTCTAACACGTAAAAGGAATTGGATGCATCATCTAATACAGCCGAAGATTGCCCTAATTTCTTGAATTCATGACGATATCTTTATCTTAATCTTCTAGCTTCTCTTTCAGACTCCAAAAGTGTCAGAATGTCTCCACCACGAACTGGCCCTTTCAAATTGCAAATACTTGATCTATTGGGGTCATCCAAGAACTCCACTCGCACCTGTGTGCACTGTCCCTGGGATCAAGTAGGTCCAAGAAAGAACCTTCAAGACTTCAGCAAATTTGACTGGCTGAAGCTTGTCCATGCTCACTCGTTGATAGCTGACGGAGAACCATTGCATTTATATGGTAAGAAGGATGGTTGCTGCATCAGGCTATGCTGGTGGCAAGGGGATTGAGGCAGGGCTAGTTCTGTAAATGCAAGCAAAGGGGGGAGTCCATCATTAGGCCTAGTGTATAGAGTAATTGCCGGGTGAAGCTGCTGATTTCGGTGACTTGGTGAGAAAACAGATAAGATGAGTGCTAATCAGGCAGTGTTGAGACTTGAAGGCTACGTTTGAGGACACGAAAAGATTGGTGGACCAACACGGAACTAGCGTGATCAGTCGTAACACACCCCCGTGAATTGTGTAGGAGATTCGAGCAACCATGTCCTCGCCTGGAGATAAATGATGACATTAATTTTATTTGACCACCACTCTTTGACAGTAACTGACAGAACTTGAGGTCAGATGTCACAAAAGACAATGTCATATGTTCATAATTCTAGACTTTCACATCTTATCTGATTAAGTGCCATGGAACGATCAATCGTCTTAAGCGACTTCCCGTATCTGCCAAGGGCTTATATGTCGCCGTAATGTTGTCTTTGCGAAATGTTGTGTCAATTAAAATATCATTACAGGTAATAAAACATGGATACTACCATATTAACATCTTTTAAGTCATAACTATGACACACTCCCACTTCCCATTTTCCGCCATCCATTTTTGTCTGGTCCAAACCGTTGCAGGACGTTTAAATCAACCCCATGTTGACTTTCTAGAAAATAATTACGTTCAGTAGTTTGCCAGAGCTTTCTGAAAGAGAAGTCAACGATGAAATCCAACTAACCGGTGTGTGACACGAACCCACTACCCTGCAGTCAGCGAAGAGAAAGTTTAATCGCTAACGCTATAAACCCATCGGCCACGCTTACCTCAGTTGACAGATTAAACAAACGGCAGAATTCATAAAGGAATTATAAACTTTCACGCCCTAATGTGGACATTAAACGACTGAATTCATAGAATTATTCTAACCTGCCACCCCTTTAATACACCAATACTTCCTCGAAGAAAGCAGTGTACAATACTAGGACATACAGCCAGCTACACAAACATGGACAGATAAAATCACTAGCTAGGAATATTATCAGTGGGAACTTCTAAATATGGAATAACGGCGTATCAAATGTATTCACAGCTAATCATGGAATGCTGTCATAAGAAACTTATTCACGACTAAACGTAGAATACTGTCATAAGACACTAATTCACATCCATAAACGGAATACTGGCTTAAGAATTGTATTCACAGCTAAACATGGACTACTGGCTTAAGAAATGCATTCACATCCAAGATCAAAACTTCCCAAAGACATGGGATTAAATTATAAATTTGTGGACACACTAGATAACAGAGAAACTGAAATCTGTGGACACATCGCGATTCGAACCTGCAGTCTTTAAACAAATGACACAGCGATGTGAACGCAGGATCACCCACGTTTTCCAGTTTTGTCCAAGGACTCTGTATCAAGCAGGTTGGTTATTAGGACAAACACAATGAGGGAATGTGAAAGAACGCGGAAGTCCACAAAAGATCACAATGGAAGGAAGAGTGCTAGAAAGGCGAAGAAGAGGAAGACTACAACGTAGATGAGTGCAGGGTGTGATAGATAATTTACACATGAAAGCATAAGAAGCAACAGAATTGGCTTGCTTCTTATGGACATACATTTAAAAAGATAAATGCGTGGACCAGTTCTGTAAGGACAAGCGGCTGGATGATGATGATGATGATGATGATGATGAGGATGATGATGATGATGATGATGATGATGATGATGATGATGTCAATGATGATGATGGTGTTGATGATTTAATACATCAAAAAGTAGCTCAACCTGGTATTGTAGGAATGGGTGAGTGGGGAGGAAAAAAAAGGGGGGGGGGGGTATGTATTATTCCTTAATTCTTTACTTTATAGTACTACTAGCTGACCCGGCCCGGCTTCGCCCAGGCCCTGGAGGGGATCTATCTATCTATCAGTCTGTCTGTCTGCTTGTTTGTCTGTCTGTCTGGCTGACCCGGCCCGGCTTCACCCAGTCCCTGGTGGGGAGCATCTCATTTAATTCATATAAGTAGTCATATAAGCTCTCCCGTTCCCGACTATCTGTCTGTCTGTCTATCTGTCTGTCTGTCTGACCCGGCCCGGCTTCACCCAGTCCCTGGTGGGGAGCATCTCATTTAATTCATATAAGTAGTCATATAAGCTCTCCCGTTCCCGACTATCTGTCTGTCTGTCTATCTGTCTGTCTGTCTGACCCGGCCCGGCTTCACCCAGTCCCTGGTGGGGAGCATCTCATTTAATTCATATACGTAGTCATATAAGCTCTCCCGTTCCCGACTATCTATTTGTCTGTCTATCTGTCTGTCTGTCTGTCTGTCCCGGCCCGGCTTCACCCAGTCCCTGGTGGGGAGCATCTCATTTAATTCATATACGTAGTCATATAAGCTCTCCCGTTCCCGACTGTCTGTCTGTCTGTCTGTCTGTCTGACCCGGCCCGGCTTCACCCAGTCCCTGGTGGGGAGCATGTCATTTAATTTATATAAGTAGTCAAATAAGCTTCCGTTCCCGACTATCTGTCTGTCTGTCTATCTATCTGACCCGGCGTGGTTTCGCCCAGCTCCTGGCGCACAGTAACTTAAAAGAATGTCCTTCCACACACCGTTCAATGAAAACTGTTTTTAATCACCGACATGACAGTTGATAAGTTCTTTAAGCAGAAAAAGATAGGTTACAATGTTATGCATTATGCATTATTTTTATGAAAATTTTGAAAATGCCTTAAAGATTATATCATTATTTATTATAACTCATATGCCTGAAAATAACTATAGACAAAGAGTGTAACAATAGTGCAAGTAAGTCCAACAATATGACTATAAAGTATATAGAAATGTTACTAAAAGTTATGCCCCTTGAAATAACTTTTCTAGAGTGAAGTCCCCCTGCTATATAGAAATTATATAATGAAAATTAAAAAGTAAATGTTATTAAATAAGTAGAAGATTTTACACTAAGAAACTATTATAGTCGTTTGCACAGGAATGAAAGGAAGACGTGTAGAAAATTTCATCTCAATCGGATGTACCGTTATCGAACGCATCCAATACACACAAACAAAGTCACATACACTCTGTTTTATAGATATAGATACATATGAAATATTTCTTTTAAGCATTGGCAGGACAAATACACACATACGCAGGACCGTTACACAGAAACATACAGGATTGTTCTTCACAAACACACGGCCCGTTATACACAAACTGACGGGGAATTTAAACACCTACTGACCTGATTGTTATATACAAACACACGTGATCTTTATACACAAACAGGTGGAACGGTCATGCACAAACAGATGGGGGTGATATACACAAACACACTTAGCCCGCTACACACAAACAAATAGAGTGGTTATACACAAACACGCCGCGCCACTATATACAAAATCATCTGACCATTACACAGACACAACCGCTATATACAAACACGTTTGACAGTTACACAGCTACAACCGTTATATACAAACATACTTGACAAGCTCACTAGACCGTTACACAGCCACAATAGTTATCACATTTTACTGTTAAACAGCCACAGCCGTTATATATAAATACATTTGACCGTTACACAGCTACAACGGCTCCTTGACTTTTACATCGCGACGTTCAACACGTAATCATGTGACCGTTGCAGAAACACATGTTATCGTATTATACACAAACACACAGGATTGTTATATACAAAACACACTGGACCATTACACAAACACACGGTACCATAAGACACAAACACACTGGACCATTAGACACAAACAGACGGAGCCTTATACACAGACACAGGAGCTGTTATTGTGAATCTATTGCGGTTTCCTTGAGTTTGGCTTCAAATTTGCCTCGCATTTGCATTCCTAAGCTTTCAGCTATTCGGTTTTGTAATTAAAAAATAACAAACTTGAACGTTTGCACATAATGTACGCGCGCTCACACGCACGCACACACACACACACACACACACACACACACACACACACACACACACACACACGCACGCACACACACACACACACACGGACGCGCGCGAAAAGAAGAGAAGTGACTGTTTGGCTAGCTCCGTTATGTTCTACTTGATCTTTAAATCAAAAATTTATAATTTACAAATTACCTGCCTTGAATGCAACTGTGCCTTAAGACATCAAGGTTTTTTTTTAATTTTTTTAATTTGGGGTGGGGGGGGGGGGGGGGGGGGGTTGTTTTGTTTTGTTTTAATATACCATGTCCCGAGAAGGTACCAAGGCCAACAAATGCCCGAAGAAGTCGGATGTATCGGCAGAAAGGTGCAAATATCACAGCTCTGCTGTAAACAGGCACAACACAATTACGTCTAAAACAACATTCCGGACGAACACAGCAGAAGAAGAAGAAATATGCCATGTGTGTCTTGATTTATCGGGGTCTTTTATTTCTCACAGTCGGAATTGTTGATCTCGCTAACACATTGGTCCAAGACTCAGTCAACCGAAAGAGCAATAGGGTGATTTGTTTCGGCTCTTCTAACATTTCTAGCATCATGCCACATCAATTTTGAGCTGCAGACAAGAAATACCACGATGTAAATGTGGCCCCTAGCACTACAGGACTCTGAAACGCAAGCAGGTGGGGCCGTTATGTACACAAATCAGGGGCCGCTATACGCACACATCAGGGCTGCTATACACTCATCAGGGCCGCTGTACGCACATCAGGGTCGCTACACACACAAACACACACACACACACACACACACACACACACACAAGCCTTTAGACTCGGGCTCCAAAGGTTGTGGGTTCGATTCCGGGCCGCATCCTTCGGTTCACTAGTTAAATTTTTCGGAGACTTCTGTGGGTCGTCGCTAGAGCTGCGGAGTTTGTGCTTTGTACTATGCTTTCCGCGCTGCGGAAAGAGACCGAGCCATATGGGATAGAACCCGGTGCAATGAAGTCGACCCTGTCGACTTTTAAGCAACTTTTTAAAGCATTTTTTATAATAGCTCGCCTTATGACATCTTTGTCAAAGCTGTCTACAATAACCTTTCTACCTACCGTTTGGTTATTGCGTGGTGGTTTAATTCCAGATTATTGCACCCATCGACGAAATGACCGTTTACTCAAACCCAATGCATGCACTGTTCTTTTTTCGGAATTTGTAATAGTATAAAACAGTTTCCTGAGATCAGCTTCTATACAAAAATATGTGTACAACTTCATAGCGATGCTTTGAAGTGTAAAAACAATTTCGCATTCAATCCCATTGAAAAATATTTACACATTTCAATGTTAGCGATAAGTGGTAATATTTAAATAATAATAATAATAATAATAATAATAATAATAATAATAATAATAATAATAATAATAATAATAATAATAATAATAATCAGGTTTCATGAAATAACCCACAGTTTGACGACACCTCTGTACAGTCCCAGTTTAAAATGCGCGAGGTTTTGGCATAAGGCCAATCCCGTGAAAATCGTAAAATATTCAACATTGAATGCTGATTGTCTGGCTACGCTGTAATACATTTAAAATTATGAATTTCATCTCTGACCCGTAAATTATATACCGCATATAAACAAACTTTGAAATCTGCTGTAAAATCTCCAGAACAAAAATTGTTTTGTTGGGTGGACATAATGATAAATCTCATCATTTTCCTTCAGTTGGCTACTGAGATATGGAATTTTATATTGGGGCAGACAAAAATAAACACACTATACTGCTGCTGCTTCTTGTGCGATCAACGTTATCTAAGCATCTATTCCGGCACGGGTCACGAACAGAATGGTTCGCTTGAAGTTCTCACCGTCCCTCAGAGTTCTACTGGTCAGCTTTCCCCTCTAAGTAATCAGGGGAGTCGTATAGGACATGTTTTGGGGTTTGTTTGAGTGCTCCACATTTATAAGAGACAGAGTCGATGAGGTCCATTCGGTAGAGGCATGCTCCGAGTCCACAGTATACTGTTCTGACTGTAGATTTTGGAATGACAATTTCTGTCAAGTAGTACGTTTATGCAGTAATGTAGGGTTTGTTTTCTGTCCTCTAAATTGTACTTCTTGATTGTTGTATTAGTGTGCTTGCTTCACTAAAGCTCTGAGATAGCCAGAGCTACTACTCAAAATACTGGATGACAAAATACGAGAGATGAGAAAAAGACGAGTGTAAGAGACAACTGCGTCACTCGGGCATGCCAGAACATGAGGTTTCAACTTACACAGAGCTGACGAGAACTGCTACGCAAAGGAGTCAGTGGCAATGACGTGGTCTGACGCCTTTAGCGCCGGTTTCCAATTAGACTAATCTGACGACCTGAACCTCTGAGGACAAAACAATCGAGTCAGTCTGGCAGTGGTAAATTCTAGCAAGTAAGTGTGGTGAGACGGGAGCTGGCAGCATCAACTTCTTATACATGACCTAGTATATATGAAGGTCTGACATTTCACTCCAGTGCAGCCCTTTCAACGATGGAATTTCGGTCTCTTGTTTAGATATTACATAACAAAAAGTTTCATGTCCTTTGCAGAACGTTGGTATCAACCCCGGGTTCACTTTCTTGGCAAGTTTACGTTCAGGAGTTTGAAACTGCTTTCTGAATGTAATGATGGGAAGTACAGTAAACAGAAAGCATTATACATGTGTAAATATAAAGTTTCTATTTGTTTGGTTGATATTGTTCGCAAAAATCAATCACATTGCACACTCAGATAATTATATAGCTATCACAGTCCCCTTCTCTGTGGGGTCCAACGCAATGGCGGTCTTATCCAGGTCGCCCGTAGCTGTGTTTTGAGCGCGGAACGAGAAATTGCGAACTGTGTCCGTGACATCTTCGCCAATCCCAATTTTTACCTTCCGCTCTCCACCCCCAACCCCTTCCCACCTGTCCTTCCACCGGGTGGCTTAGTCAATACCTGAGCTTCTGACGCTATTGACATTTGACCCGTTGACCATACATCCGGTTCATACAATCCACTTATAGTTGTCTAACGCGTCAGTCGCTTCAAGCAAGCATACAGATCCAGATAAGTACCCTTAATATTGTCATGTAGTGTGTTTCGTGTAGTTTTGTGTCGATTTGTGTTTGTTCTGTGCTGGCGAAGGCTTATGTCGCAACGTCCAATTTGTTTCTTGTAATCGTGTTTCAGTAAAACTCACAATCTACTTCTCGTGTTTTGGTGATTCATTCATTGCCTCCTATAGATCATGCATTGAGAATCTCAGCACGGTGCACGAACTGTGTACAACCCCCTAAGTGTGCACATTAGAGCCACACTTGTTAGCAATTTTCTTATACTCGAAGATTTTCGAACTGTAAATGTAGCCCCAACAACGGTCTATTTTGCATGTTGTTTTACACTTCCGATATGCCGACTGCGGGCTAGTAGGATAGTTCCCTTCTCCGGATGGCTGGACTTCCGATATGCTGACGGCGGGCTAGTGGGATAGTTCCCTTCTCCGGATGGCTGGACTTCCGATATGCTGACTGCGGGCTAGTAGGATAGTTCCCTTCTCCGGATGGCTGGACTTCAACGCTGACTTCTTGTTTAGACAGCAATGGCAAACTACTGAACGTAAAATTGCACAGTAAATCGGGTTGGGGTTGAACACAACGTCCTGCAGAGTATATGCAACATTGTGTTTAACGTGCCTAGAGGTCCCACTGGGTTATCTTTCTTTAGCAAGAAAGCTAGTCATTAGTCAGTCGCGGTTCCAACTTCACGGCAAAGGGTTACCATATAAAGCTCCGTTCCTATGCTATCACACAACATATGATTCACTGTTCCGTGTGACAAGTGGAACAGATAGCAGTCACCTAACCAACAGTACGCACAGGCTGGGTATTCTATATATTAACACCCTCTCCCATCTCCCCACGAGTCCCTTATTTTGTTGTAGACCCACAGGCCTTATGTCGTTAGAGGGGGACACATCTTGAAACTACTCCGGGCCCGATGATTGCCAGCTCAGTCTGAACTAAAATGTCAACAACAACGGCTCTAAACATGCAGGCGACAATTAGACGTGACACCGGATATTCAGTGCCCACTCTATTGAGCTAAGGAAAGCAAGAGTTTCGAAAGTGGAAACGCCCGACGGCATCAATGTAATGGTCTCACAAATTAATAGTTATTAACAGTTATTAATAGTATGTGTTTATTTAAGACAAAGTGTGTGTGTATATGGAGGAAAGGTGTATGTGTACATTAAGAGACAAGGCGTATGTGCACGTGCAGGAGAAAAGGCGTGTGTGTATGAACGGGGACAAGTTGGCACACGTCCCAAAAGTCAACAAAAGAGAAGCGAAAAAAAAAAAGATCACTTGATTTCCTTAACAAGTATCAATCGTTGAACATCTCTTAAAGTAATTGTTGTCTAGTGTCCTCTAACTGCCCCGCCTCCTACCGACTTCCTGTCTTCTGTGAGTCTTGTGAATTTATGTTCCTCTGACGAGGCGAGAATTAGAATGTACAGTTCCAACCACGTCGCCTGTAGTTGTCCGAGTTTGTAAGCCATTTGTGGAGTGTAGATTATATCTAAATATTCGGCCTGTCTAAACGTGCTAGACATTACCTATAAGTTTTTCTCTTCCTTTTATCATCATCATTATCATTATCGTCATCATCATCATCACAATCATTTTCTGCAGAGTACATTTATGCAATAGGCTATCGTGGCCGAGAGGTGTAATGCGCTCACGCTTAAACTTGCTGTGTCATTATGTCGGGGTAGTGGGTTCATTCCACACACCGGTCAGTTGGACGTTGACTTCTCGTTCAGCAAGCAATGGGAAGCTACTGAACTTAAAATTGCCAAGAAAATACACCTGGGATGGATCGCAAGGCACATCAAAGAACATGCGCCATTTGTTACTTTCATGCCAGCATAACACGTTTCCGTCGTTCCCCAACCGATGCGCTGCCTCGACCACAGCATTCATTTCACGTAGATACAGCCGCACCACATGATACCGTCTTGAGCACTCCATTGTTCTGATACCTTGAGCTTGCTCTAGGCTTGATTCCCCTGGCTCTCAATTATTCATTTGATCATTCTAAGATAACACGAATGAGGTCCAGCCTGAAATAATGTTCTATGTGAAATATGGCAATTAAGTCTGGGAGTCTCCATGGCGAAGTGGTCAAGCCATCTGACTCGGGCTCCAAAGGTAGTGGGTTCGATTCCGGGCCGCGTCCTTCGGTTCACGAGCGTATTTTGTCGGAGACTCCTGAGGGTCGTCGCTTGAGCTGCGGAGTTCGTGCTTTGTGCGACGCTTTCCGCGCTGCGGAAAGAGACTGAGTCATATGGGATAAAATTCCTGTGCAATGACGTCGACCCTGTCACCTTTTAAGCGACTTTTTTTTAGTAAGTCTTTTTCGGAACCGAGGAAACCATTTCCCTTTCATCGACCTCTTCTTCATTTTCTTCACTCTCATGGGCCATCTCTCACCAATCAGTGTCTTATCTTTTGCTATCTCCTGCAGTCCCCCTTAACCTCCCAGTATTATTCATGTGTTCCTCCAGTTCTTTTCTTGGTGTGTTGCTGATCCCCTTCTATTTGGTTTGCCCTATGAGTTCCTAGAAAGGCGTCTCTAGATATTCTATGATCAGATTTGCCCAGTCTTGTATTCTATTCAGCGAAGTTCATTTCTTCTACCACATGTCCTTTATTTCCCACTTCTTATGGTGCTCTAGCATCCCAGGCTCCAATTCTGGAGATGTACCTATGTGAAATTAGGTTAGTCGGCTATTCGCACTCCTTACTGCTTTCTCCGCCTGGCGTCATACCTCTAGAGTTTCCTTTCACCTTGGCTGGCTGAGTTATTCTTATTTCCTTATCTTTAGACTTCGTAATTAATTGGATTTTGCAACTGAAGTTTGTTACGGGATTAGGTAGACTTTTTCCCAACCCCTTCTTAATCGCCTCTTACGACATGCAGGGTAAGTTACAGTGTGTTACGATTATTTACCCCCCCCCCCCCCCCAAAGGTTCCGGTAACGCACGGGTGATTGTCCACTAATAAAAAAGTGAAGCTTGGTTTGTTTTATAGTTAACCAATGCGATCTGTCTTATGCAGAATTTTATCCCCCCAAAAAAAATTCATTTGTTCCAATGAAAAAGATTAATTTTCAGGTATCCAGTGTAAACAGGGTATGCCGATAAGTCAGTTGCATGTCCTTTTACAGGGCATCGCAGTCAAGCCCAGCATGAATTGGCTGTTTGTGGTTTACTGTGCAACGAAACACCCATTCGAGCACCTATGGACATGTCCGGAGTGCAATGAAGATACCCCAACTGATAACTGATAACTAACTGATCCATATTCATACCGTTGAAATCAAAGCAAGGTGGTCAGCTTCCACATCGTCTGCGCCTGATATAGAACCCTGGACTCGGTAATCCAGTTGGCTCTTTGCATCTTTTGATAGCATCATTCTTATAAGCCCAGCAGGCATTGTCATTTATTTGTTTATGTGTCATGTTTCGGACCAGATATGCATGGCGTTTTCCCCCCATATCCGCAGCTCTATTTACATTGTTAATGGCAGACATGTTTTTCGCTACAAGACCATTCTCCGTAATAACTGAGCCAGACAGAAACCTCAGCACTAATTCTATCACTTTCCCTTTAAGATAATGGTCTTCCTTCGGGCAATCAACACTTACCTCATCATCCCCACCACGATTCGTGTTGCAGGTTCTTTACAGAACGTCGCTCTCATAAAAGCTTGGCGACAAGTATCTGGATCCCTCCCTAGTTCTCTTACCTTATGCACCCTCACAACGGCTGACCAATCTGTTTGTAGTGGCCAGTGTCCTCTTTGTGCCGGCCGAGCTCTTTTTGTTTTCACAGCAACCAAACTCTACATCACTGTTCTTGTAGGTAAGCATGACCGAATGGATACGAGCGTTTGCTCTTTAACATCTAGTGCGCTGATGTCGAGGTAGCGCGGGCTCAACACCTACACGCCTGTCAATTAAACTAAATTGTTGACTTCTCGTCCTTGACTTGGGGGCGTCAATTACAAGTACCTCTGAAGTCAGAGTGGGTTCGCTTGACGGCGAGGGATACTGGTAATAGGGAAAGATAATCATCATCATCATCATCATCATCATCATCATTATCATCATCATCATCATCATCATCACGTCTCATCATGTTCCTCTTGTATCTTGCGGTGTCGAGGTGACGCATAAACATCGGGAGAAAGTAACATTAAGAGCTTCATATATGAAAGCTAATCCACACGGAAAAAAATCAGTCCACTGCACTTATAGTATAAACCCGTGTATGGACTACGCATGGGTTCAAAGCGAACGAACCCATGGAGGAGGATCACTGTTCTTTCCAAACCTCAGTAAAGCTAAATATGACCAAAGTATTTCAGTTTCCGAGACATAATCCTGCTATTCAGCTAATAATAGCTTATTACTGGTGGCCTTGGGGGATGTCCCGGTTATTCTCAACTGCCTTACTCGTTTTGTTTCTTTTCATCAACGCATTCTACCATAGCAACACATGGGCGTATACTGGTAGATAGATCGGGCACAGGCAGCTGCTGAACTTTATTACAATCAATCAATCAATCAATCAATAGCCTTGTCTCGCCATCATATAGGCCGGTATTGAGACACTCTCTCTCTCTTTCTCTCTTTCTTTCTCGCTCTCTCTCTCTCTCTCTCTCTCTCTTCCCTCTCTCTCTCCCTCTCTCTCTCTCTTCCCTCTTCCCTCTCTCTCTCCCTCTCTCTCTCTCTCTCTTCCCTCTCTCTCTCCCTCTTTCGCCGCACTGATAAAAGTAATCTTATTACCATTATTAGTTTGCCACATGTGGGTAATCATTTGTGGGCTGGCTGATTAAGAGTACAAAAAAAAAGCAAAAAACAAAATGGCCTTACTTTTATAATAAGTTCTACCCCAAAGTAAAAGATAACCTTATAACACATACTGTTTTAGGGATGTGAAATGGTATGTTGTCACATATCTACCCGCTAGTGAAAGATAACCTTATAACACATATTGTTTGAGGGATGTGAAATGGCATGTTGTCACATATCTACCCCTAGTGAAAGATCACCTTATATATAACACATACTGTTTGAGGGATGTGAAATGGTATGTTGTCACATATCTACCCGCTTTTGAAAGATAACCTTATAACACATATTCTTTGAGGGATGTGAAATGGTATGTTGTCACACATCTACCCGCTAGTGAAACATCACCTTATATATAACACATACTGTTTGAGGGATGTGAAATGGTATGTTGTCACATATCTACCCGCTTTTGAAAGATAACCTTATAACACATATTCTTTGAGGGATGTGAAATGGTATGTTGTCACATATACTATGTCATGATGTTATATGGAGTGGCCAATTTTGTCCGTAGCTGCCTTTCCTTTCAGAGCAATCGCATAAATTATCCGTTACTCAATAGCAAGCTAGGTCGACACTTCTTTGGCTGTTGCTGCTCCTCCTCCTCGTCATTCTCCCCGTCGTCCTCCTTCTCCTTCTCTTTCTTCTTCTCCTCTTCCTCTCTTCTCCTCCCCCTCCTCCCATTCCTTCCACCCTCCCACCCATCTTTCCATCCGCCAGGTCAAGCAAGGAGGCATCTGTCGACGTCTACTGCATCTTCCTCGCACATGGCTGTATATTGAGTTCCAGTTATGTCATCAACCCATATAGCTTCTGAAGGCGAACTCCTGCTCTGTTTTCATTTTGTCTATGTACTAAACCTCTGGTGCAGCACATTCTCGCGATAACCCTTAACCACACTGATATGAAACATCTTGAAAATTGCCTCCAAAAGAGGATTAAATCGCTCCTCAATCCATAGGTAATGGAGACCAATCATAGCTTCTTATGGCACCATGTCATAATACACACTAGAATAATCCATCCCTTAGGTAATTATTGGTGAGTCCTCCGTTCCCTATTCATAGTGTTATTTATTTTCAAATAAACGCCAAAACAAGAGCCACTATAGCGTAAAGTGACTGTAACGTATAGTGGCTAAGACCAGTGGGCTGGCCAGGTTGGGCATGTGTTTGAATTCGCACCGAAGCGGATTTTAAAAACTGACCAGAGCTCCCAACTAAATCCCAGCTAGCAATGGGTACCAGGAAATGTCTTGGGAGACAAAAGCAGCCTGTGTGATATTGACCATATCACTTCTAGAGTGCCGATTGGTTCACCAAAATTGAAGCTAGCAATATGCCACAAGGAATGTAAGAAAGAATATTTTACCTTAAGTAAACACTAAATGGCAATCAGGTTAAATAAAGTTAAATAAATAGTTTTGATTTAACCAAACATTCACATATATGGCACCTATAGCATGAAGATTATTAAGAGATATGATATGGTAACGGGCATTTCCAACAACATACAGTATATACTTCTCCCAAACATAAATCAGAGAAACTTATCGAATGCTATAGATATATAGTTCAGTAATTGCCATTGCTTTCTGAACCATGAGACAACGCTAAGGTCCAATTGTGTGTGAGGAATTAACTCACTACCTCACCATCAGCGCATAATTAGTGTAAGAGTGAGTGCTCTTAACCTTTCGGCCACGCTATATATGGAGTGGACGCGCTGACCTTGGTAAAAATGATGGGGAATAAAACTGAGTGAGGCTTTTAAAATGCGGGTTATCAGAAAGTAATGATGCGGTTCTTTGATTGAAAGAAAGACACACGTTGAAGTCTATAAATAAACACACACAATATTGCTTCGCGCTCATAGAAAGAGAAAAAGGAAGCAGAGATTAGAGGACGCACTAGACCAATGGTTCTTAACTTTTTTTTTTGACCCTTGCACCCCATCACCTTATGTTTAGAACGTCATCACCCCCTTTCGTATTTCCTCCCTATAACCCCCCCCCCCCCTTTTTCCCGCCCCTACACAGTATACCTAAAAATGGAAGCTAAATATAATAACACATATTAGAACAAGTCTAGAGTCTACATAAAACGTGATTTGCGGGTCTACTCACGTTATAAAACTAATTTCAGAAGGGCGAGAAGTACAGAACCGTAAAGTATGGAGGGAAAAACAATATCAAGTAATTGGTTCTTGTATTAACGCAATCTTGAAATGATCTTAATCCCCCCCCCCCCCCCCCCCCCCCCCCATCGAAGCCCAAAAATTCCCACCTATGGAGGAATTCCCCATCGGTTGAGAACAACTGCACTAGACAATATAACTGTCCGATGTGTTTGTGTGTTTGTTATTTGACCTATGCTGGTTTAATATAACATTCTGAAACCTAAGGGGCTATCTCAATGGTTTGTTACGAACTCTGTCCGTATTCTATAGTTGTAGGTTCATCTTTATGACAGACCTGACTAATAAAGAAACCTTTTTTAGGGGTAGTTGGTCATCCGGCTAAGTACACTTGTTCCTGCAGCGAGGCGCCGTCGTCATTTGGAGGTGACAGGTTCGAATTCCAATCGGTAACTGTAGCATTCAAATTGTATGTAGTCTAGTGCGTCCTCAAATCTCTACTTCTTTCTTCTCCTTCTATGCGCGCCAAAACATACTATGTGTGTTTATTTATGAATTGTCATGTTACCCTCAAAGGGTTCCCCAATTGATTTCCGATGAAATTCCATGGCTGCTTGCTTGTGATTCCTGGGGAAAACTGTCGAGCGTGATTTCTGGGGAAATATAGTGTGATTCCTTGGGAAAACTGTTGAGTGTGATTCCTTGAGAAAACTGTTGAGTGTGATTCCTGGAGAAAACTGTTGAGTGTGATTCCTTGGGAAAACTGTTGAGTGTGATTCCTTGGGAAAACTGTTGAGTGTTTTTCCTTGAGAAAACTGTTTTCCTTGGGAAAGCTTTCAGTTTCGGAAAATTGTCGAGTGTGATTCTTGGGGAACATTGTAGAGTGGGATTCCTCGAGAAAACTGTCGAAAGTGATTCCTGGAGAAAACTGTCGAGTGTGATTCCTTGGAAAAATTGTCGAGTGTGATTCCTGGAGAAAACTGTCAAGTGTGGTTCCTTGGGAAAACTGTCGAGTGTGTTTCCTTGAGAAAACTGTCGAGTGTTATTCCTTGGGAAAACTGTCGAGTGTGATTCCTTGGGAAAACTGTCGATTGTGATTCCTTGGGAAAACTGTCGAGTGTAATTCTTTGGAAAAACTGTCGAGTGTGATTTCTTGAGAAAACTGTCGAGTGCGATTCTTTGGGAAAACTCCATGAAGAACATTTTATGTAGTAAGCCCTTGTCATTGGAAGCTAGAAACAGAATTTACGCATGTTACACAGAGCCAGTGTTAACATACGGCTCAGAATCCTGGATAATTAGTAAACAAGCGAAAACATCCCTGAAAACCTCAGGGATGTGGTTTTATAGAAGAATGCTGACATTTCCTTGGACAGCCAAAATGGGTAATCTAGACGTTTTGAGTGAGGTTAAATTGCAAAGACAACTTATCACAAACATCAGAAAGAGGAAGTCATAATTTGTGTCCACTTATGAGAAGAAAAACAAACTGGAACATTTGACAACAGGAATATGGAAAGAGAGATAGAGGAAGATGGTGAGAGAAAATTCTTGACAATCCCATGTCATGGCACGGGAGGGAGTCAACACAAGAATTGATCCACGCCGTCGGAGATGGCAGTTTGTGGAGAAGCATGGTCGCCAACGACAAGGTACTTCATGATGGTGATTGTCAGTACATTTCAACTCATTGCCCGGAGAGAGAGAGAATCATTTCAAACACTCAATATAAAAAGTACACTACACAAAGCCATAAAATGAAAAGGACAAAATACAGGTTAAACGGCCGGACAAAGTACTTAAGATAGCAGGAGATGGATATTTTGAAGCCAACAGAGCTAGAGGGTGTCATAAATATACACAGACAAAGAACATCGAGATATAGCAAGGATACTGTCTGGCCGAATGTACATTCCGACATAGAACATCGACATATAGCAGGGATACTGTCTGGCCGAATGTACATTCCGACATAGAACATCGAGATATAGCAAGGATACTGTCTGGCCGAATGTACATTCTGACATAGAACATCGAGATATAGCAAGGATACTGTCTGGCCGAATGTACATTCCGACATAGAACATCGAGATATAGCAGGGATACTGTCTGGCCGAATGTACATTCCGACATAGAACATCGAGATATAGCAGGGATACTGTCTGGCCGAATGTACATTCCGACATAGAACATCGAGATATAGCAGGGATACTGTCTGGCCAAATGTACATTCCGACATAGAACATCGAGATATAGCAGGGATACTGTCTGGCCGAATGTACATTCCGACATAGAACATCGAGATATAGCAGGGATACTGTATAGCCAAATGTACATTCCGACATAGAACATCGAGATATAGCAAGGATACTGTCTGGCCGAATGTACATTCCGACATAGAACATCGAGATATAGCAAGGATACTGTCTGGCCGAATGTACATTCTGACATAGAACATCGAGATATAGCAAGGATACTGTCTGGCCGAATGTACATTCCGACATAGAACATCGAGATATAGCAGGGATACTGTCGGGGCGAATGTACATTCCGACATAGAACATCGAGATATAGCAAGGATACTGTCTGGCCGAATGTACATTCCGACATAGAACATCGAGATATAGCAGGGATACTGTTTGGCCAAATGTACATTCCGACATAGAACATCGAGATATATCAAGGATACTGTCTGGCCGAATGTACATTCCGACATAGAACATCGAGATATAGCAGGGATACTGTCTGGCCGAATGTACATTCCGACATAGAACATCGAGATATAGCAGGGATACTGTCTGGCCGAATGTACATTCCGACATAGAACATCGAGATATAGCAAGGATACTGTCTGGCCGAATGTACATTCCGACATGGAACATCGAGATATAGCAGGGATACTGTCTGGCCGAATGTACATTCCGACATAGAACATCGAGATATAGCAGGGATACTGTCTGGCCGAATGTACATTCCGACATAGAACATCGAGATATAGCAAGGATACTGTCTGGCCGAATGTACATTCCGACATAGAACATCGAGATATAGCAGGGATACTGTCTGGCCGAATGTACATTCCGACATAGAACATCGAGATATAGCAGGGATACTGTCTGGCCGAATGTACATTCCGACATAGAACATCGACATATAGCAAGGATACTGTCTGGCCGAATGTACATTCCGACATAGAACATCGAGATATAGCAGGGATACTGTCAGGCCGAATGTACATTCCGACATAGAACATCGAGAAATAGCAAGGATACTGTCTGGCCGAATGTACATTCTGACATAGAACATCGAGATATAGCAGGGATACTGTCTGGCCGAATGTACATTCCGACATAGAACATCGAGATATAGCAGGGATACTGTCTGGCCGAATGTACATTCCGACATAGAACATCGAGATATAACAAGGATACTGTCTGGCCGAATGTACATTCCGACATAGAACATCGAGATATAACAGGGATACTGTCTGGCCGAATGTACATTCCGACATAGAACATCGAGATATAGCAAGGATACTGTCTGGCCGAATGTACATTCCGACATAGAACATCGAGATATAGCAGGGATACAGTCTGGGCAAATGTACATTCCGACATAGAACATCGAGATATAGCAAGGATACAGTCTGGCCAAATGTACATTCATCAGTGTCGTCCCGATAAGCGTGCGGCGGTCGAGGTTCGGAATCTCACACATTTACCAGACTCTTGGATCCGGTCTGTGTTCTTGTCCCGATTATCCATTGTTGCTAAGCCATCCAGGTATTGATCTCTATACCTTCTCTTTGTTACTTCCCCATCAATTTTGCCAGTTGTCACTAGATTTTCTAATCTATTTCTCCTCATAATACGCCCCAAAAAAATCTTCACCGTCTGCGTTTACTTTCTCTAATAAATCTACGATGTCTACAACGAAGGCTCAAAACACAAACGTCTGGAGATATCTTCCCGCCAATCTCTGTTGCAGAGTTTGCAATTGATGATGATGATTATTGCGACGACTTCAAATATTCTTACAATAACGGAGAGTGAAGGTCTGGTGGGCATACATTAATCTGTCCTGTTCAGAGATCGGTTACACTACCCCGTCTGTACCCTAGCTAGGGGGTCTCCGTGGCCAAGTAGTTTCGCCGCCTGCCTCGCGCGCCGAAGGTTGTGGGTTCAATTCCGGGCAACGACAGGCGGTTCACGAGTGCCGTTTTCTCGGAGACGCCTGTGTGTCGTCGTATAAGCAGTCTTTCAACTCAGCTTTTTTAAAGGTACGTGGCCGAAAGGATAAGGGCGTTCGCTCTTAAACTTCCGATGAGCTGATGGATAGGTAGGAGGTTCACTCTTTACACCGGCACTAAGTCGTACTTAAACGTTGACTTTCCGACCAGAAAGCAAAGCAAACTACTGGACGTAAAATTGTCTAGGAAATCAACACGGGGTTGACCGCAACGTCCTGCACAGGACATGCAACATACAGTACTTACTTTTAGGACGGAATGTACCTTATAAAGTTAAAGTACTTAACTCTAGGACGGAATGTACCTTGTAATTGTAAAGTAATTAACTCTAGGGCGGAATATACTTTATAAATGTAAGGTACTTAACTCTAGGACGGAATGTACCTTGTAATTGTAAAGTAATTAACTCTAGGGCGGAATATACTTTATAAATGTAAGGTACTTAACTCTAGGACGGAACGTACCTTTTATAAATGTAAAGTACTTAATTCTAGGATGAAATGTACCTTAGAAATGTAAAGCAATTAACTCCAGGAAGGAATGTACCTGACAACTGTGAAGTAATTAACTCTCTCTTTGATAGATTGTACTTTATATCACATATAACTGTAAAGAATTTAACTCTACGACAGAACTTTATAATTGTAGAGTAATTAAATCAGCAATTATACGCAGCACAAGAGACAGAAGACTAGACAAACATCATGACCATTGCCACCCGACATGAACTGTAAAAAGAATTACCTCTAGAACAGAATGTACTTTATAACTGTAAAGTAATTAACTGTAAATAATTATTATGGAACAGGATATACTTTGTAACTGTGGAGTATTTAAATGCAGGACTGAATGCACTATATAACTGTAAAGTAATTAACAATAGGACATAATCTACATTATAATTGCAAATTATTAATTCGCGAACAGAATGTACTTTGTAATTGTAAAGTAATGGACACTAGTGCACAATGAACTTTATAACTTTAAACCAATATAAGAAACTCTTTAAGGAACATTTCAATAGACTTAATTCTGTCACAGAATTATGTAATTCAGAACTATTAGCTTAATGAGCCACATAACTAAGATACTACTCAAGGTCATACAAGAAAAAATTCAACATATAATAGATGAGGAAGTAGCTGAAGAACAATTTGGGTTCCACAAAAACAGCGGAACCAGAGAAGCAATTATCTGTTTGAGGATGCTAATTGAAAAATATATAGAAGTACAGAAAAGTATATATATGTTTGTTTTATAGACTACAAGAAAGTTTTAGATAGAGTACAACATGAACGACTAATTACGTGCCTTCAAGATATAGGAGTAGACGGAAATGACATCAGACTTATTAATAACTTGTACTGGGAACAAGTGGCGTCTATTAGATGCGGAAATTCGTCGCCTATAGAGATAAAAAGAGGATTACGGCAGGGATGTGTACTGTCCCCAAGCCTCTTCAACCTATACACAGAAAGAATTGTTAAACAAGTTGAAATTCCTGGACGTAACGTCAATGGAAGAATCATAAACAATCTTAGGCGTGCTGATGATACCGTGTTACTAGCAGAAAGTGAGCAAGAGTTACAAAACCTAGTGGAAGAAGTAAACAGGCACAGTGCAGAATGTGGCTCAAATATTAATATCCAAAAAAAAAAACAAAAAATATCAATGGACATCACAGTAAATGGGCAGATACTAGAACAAGTAACAAATTTCTCCTATATTGGACATATAATAACAGATGATGGCAGAAGTGAAATAGAAATCAAAAAGATAATAATAGGAATGGCCAAAAATGCTTTCAACAGCATGAAATCCGTATTAACATCTAGAGAGACTAATAACACATTAAAAATGAGAATTGTCAAATGCTGCGTATATTCAATTCTACTGTATGGCGTGGAAGCCTGGACGTTGAACAAGCAACTAGAAAGTCGCATAGAAGTTCTGGGAATGTGGATATACAGACGAATAGGTCGTATATCATGGAAACAAAAACAATCAAATGCAGAGGTTCTAGAAAAACTGGAAATGAAGAGTGGGTTGATGAAAGAAATAAAGAGGAGACAAGTGAAATACTTCGGCCACGTTAAAAGACATGATACTCTTATAAAAACCATACTGGAAGGCAAGGTTGAGGGCAAACGAGCAAGAGGTAGACAACGATACAAGTGGGAAGATAACATCAAGAGATGGACGAACAGAATGTACAGTCAAGGCGAGAGACAGACAGTGTTGGAGATCCATTGCAGCCAACCTTCATTGTGGAGACGGCACCTGATTGATTAATTGAATATGAGTTAGTTTAGAAATTGTTATACTACGATTTGTTTACAAACGAGACTATAATTCTAATGACTACACTTAAACACGGCAACGCCTGCCTTCACTTCAGTTAACTGCTCTCAAACATTGCAACAGATCAAATTGCTTCTGCACGGAATAGTAAACCATGCAGCCAATAAAAGATCGTAGTTAACATTAATGTCACAGTCGTCGAAATGTAAAAAAAAAAATACATTTAAACGCTTACCACCGAAGTCCATCTGTAATGCTGTTTACAGAACTATCAATCCCGAGCTTGTAAAACTCCCATGCGAATTTCTCAATACAGCCCGCCAAGGGCTCAGATCAGAACCTTTATTTCGTAACTACGCATGCGTCGGGCCAAGCAGACGTACCCGTACCAGAAGTAAACAACAAATGGGGAGTTTTGTTTCACAAACTGACTGCTCCACGATTCACTTGAGTAAATAAACACAGAAAATAAAGTATGATTAACCCTAGGTCGGGCCGTCTCTTTGCCGCGGGCAAAAGATTGTACACACATTAATACATAACTTTGTGAAGGTGGCATCTATGAACTTCTATAAGTGGGTCATAGTAGAGGACCTAATGAGTTCGTATCTGGGTGCAGATTTCATCACCGGGTTGTGTTATTCGGCCTTCAATCTTCTCTGGCGTCAATTAAGCTTATGATACACCGGGAGGATGGGGTGTGGTGGGGTGGGGAGGGGCTTATGATATGTCAAACAACATCACTGCAGACTTGGCATCCCCATGCGTGCTCAGTCCTCCGATGCAGCAGTCATCCCAAAGTATTTCTGCACAATGTTGACGTATTTGACCAGGTTTTGCTCAGAGTTCGTGAATTCGGGCTTGAGTCAGTGGACTTAAAGCAAGGCAGTCATGTGGCAGATAGCGCCTCTGTTGTGTGGAGGTATAGGACATCAAACATTCTAGTCCATGGCATAATGAGGTGTTGGTGACCAGTTCCCTTCCTCGCCACCTTTCATGCCCATGGACATTCTATCCATTCTCTGCCACCCACTTATGTGAGACTAGATGGTCCCCAGTGCCGTACTGATGGAAACAAATAACCTTGCCACTTCTGGGGATTGAACCCCGACGACCGTTTTGACAAGCAGGTGTTCTAATACCACGCTACCATGGATTATTTGACTGTCAACAACAGAGTCAACTTAAGTCCACAGCTGGAGGGAAGACATTTCTCTGACCACGAGCGCTTATGGTATCAATCGAGTTTCGTAAAAGCAATAGAATGGTATTTGAGAAGCTGGGGAGGCAGCAAGATATTGCAGTAGAGGATCCTGTTATAAGCCTGGAGAAGTATTGTGGATCTAGAACAATCCCAGTTTTCATATACCAATGGCTATATGGCTCTAGTCTCATATTTCAATAGACAAATCCGACGAAGGCCGATGTAGTCGATATCACCTTGGTCGTCTTTCCTTTCCACGACATTTCCTGGTACCGTTTTAGGCTGAGTCGACCTGGGAACACATCCCCGCCTTGATGGAGATTCGAACGTGTGACCACAGAGCCGTTAAATCACGACTCCTCATTAGTATGCACGCCCTATGGTAACAGCTGTGGATGACAGCTGTGGATAACAGCTGTGGATAACGGAAAAGTCATAGGTTTAATTGGAGGGCAATGACGTCAGTTCTAAATCAACAAACCCAGCTTGCAACTAATTGCTTGATTGCTGCTTGTGATAACAGCTTGCAATTATTTGCTTTGTTGCAGCTTGCACCAACCAACTTTAATCACATTCGTGCTATTTGCTCGATTGCAGCTTTCAACTACAGTTAGGCCCCGGTTAACGTCACTTAACGCGACGTTAAGTGAAACGACGTATAGCGAAACACTATTTCCCATAGAATTAAATGAAATACAGTGTATTGTGTACCACAGTAATGTTTATTTTGATGGTTGTTGATATTTATTGGCTAAATAGAGGTGGGTTGGAGGGCGAGTTATTGGGACGTAGAGGCATTAAATTCTGCCTCCTCATCTGAGGCTGAAACTGTAACCTCTTCCTGCCTCTTTTCCTGGCTCTTCTCTACTTGAACAAAAAATATGTCCGATGTCTGCTGCACAGTAACTTCCCTCCTCGGTATCAGCACTCGACGCTTCACCTGTTGTCT
The DNA here is from genome assembly GCA_014155875.1 of Cepaea nemoralis. NCBI lineage: Eukaryota > Metazoa > Mollusca > Gastropoda > Stylommatophora > Helicidae > Cepaea > Cepaea nemoralis. Next base: position 348,314 of record JACEFZ010007529.1, read on the forward strand.
GAATGTTGTGCAGGTGTGAACGCTCCTTAGAGCGCTCAAACCAACCACGACTCCCTCTAACTAGTACTGTTCTCACCCGCTTTCTTAGCTAGATCTTCACAGAGAGGCTTTGCATTCTCTTGGATAACCATCTTGCTCACAGGCATATTCCGTTGGTTCTGGTCTTCAATTCAGACGGCCAATTGTGCTTCCATGCTCTCCATAAGAATACTTCTGGTACAAGTGATCTTGGAAGCACTCAAAGTGGTTACGTTTTTAGCACCCTTTTTGATTTTGTCAGCACCTGCACGAAATATCCTTACCGTGGTTGGAAGTAAACCATGGACTTTACCGATATCGACATCCCGATCGCCAGCCTCAGAACGAAGTTATGTCGAAAAGTAGCGACGTAAAGTGAAGTTAGTCCCCTATGTGACAACGACGTTATGGCGAAACGTAGCGACGTCAAGTGAAGTTAGTCCCCTATGTGACAACGACGTTATGGCGAAACGTAGCGACGTAAAGTGAAGTTAGTCCCCTATGTGACAATGACGTTATAGCGAAACGACGTATACCGAGGCGACGTATAGCGGGGCCTACCTGTATTTACTTGATTGCAGCTTTCAACATGTTTTTTACTTTATTGTAGCTTGCAAATATTTGCAGCATGTGATTGCAGCTTACATCTATTTGTTTGATTGCATCTTACAACCAACTTTAATCCCCGAGAGCTGGTTTAGACAAACGGCAAGGATATCGAATTCACCTGCTCAAAAACGTGGGGGGGATGACGGAACATTATCTGAGGTAACTGTTCATATTTTATACTTCGTTCAGGTGGATGATCAAAAATAAGGGATTTAAAGTTTAATCGACGTGATTGCACAGGATTTTATCCCGTATGGCCTGAAGAAACCCTCGCACAAAGCACAAACGCCGTAGCTTCAACGGCAACACAGGTGCCTCTACAGAAATTGCACTAGTTCTTGCTCACTTGCTTGTGTTCGTTGGCTTGAGCTCCAACGCGAAGTCTTGTATGTCGGATGAAGACACCCTGTTGTCCAACATCAGCGTGATGTCATACAGGACCTGATGTTTGCGTGAGTATCCGTTGTCCCATGTCTGGCTTATTGGTGTGCAGACTGGTGGTTCCTCGCAGATACTCTCCGACTTCGGAAGAATCGGAGATCCCACTACGTTAGCTAGGACCCCGAAGGGACCTGTTTCCCAGGACGCGCGACTAGGACGTGTCAGTAGGTCTTGGCCAGTATAGAACCTGGCCCTGGTGCCCTGAGTGAACTGAACGACGTAGGCCGGAAGTGAGCCCACAACCTTCGGAGCTCGAGCCAGACAGCGTAACCACGACGCCACGGAGACTCCCTGGGCGGATGATAGGCGTGGCTATCGATGATACCTTTATTGATGTGTTTAGTAGGGCGGTCGCCGAAGTACACTTGTTCTTTCAGCGAGGTGGTGTCGGCATTTGGAAGAGGAGGGTTTGGCAATCTGACGAGCTCATAGCTTTCATAGTGTTTATATCATCTGACGAGCTCATAGCTTTCATAGTGTTTATATCATCTGACGAGCTGATAGCTTTCATAGTGTTTATATCATCTGACGAGCTGATAGCTTTCATAGTGTTTATATCATCTGACGAGCTCATAGCTTTCATAGTGTTTATATCATCTGACGAGCTCATAGCTTTCATAGTGTTTATATCATCTGACGAGCTCATAGCTTTCATAGTGTTTATATCATCTGACGAGCTCATAGCTTTCATAGTGTTTATATCATCTGACGAGCTCATAGCTTTCATAGTGTTTATATCATCTGACGAGCTCATAGCTTTCATAGTGTTTATATCATCTGACGAGCTGATAGCTTTCATAGTGTTTATATCATCTGACGAGCTCATAGCTTTCATAGTGTTTATATCATCTGACGAGCTGATAGCTTTCATAGTGTTTATATCATCTGACGAGCTCATAGCTTTCATAGTGTTTATATCATCTGACGAGCTGATAGCTTTCATAGTGTTTATATCATCTGACGAGCTCATAGCTTTCATAGTGTTTATATCATCTGACGAGCTCATAGCTTTCATAGTGTTTATATCATCTGACGAGCTGATAGCTTTCATAGTGTTTATATCATCTGACGAGCTGATAGCTTTCATAGTGTTTATATCATCTGACGAGCTGATAGCTTTCATAGTGTTTATATCATCTGGCTGTGTCCTCTGATCGCTTCTTTACTTCAGTGAGGCTGTTCACTACTGACTCAGGCAGACCATCTCCGTCTCACAGTGTTGACTGTTCCAACTTTGACACAATAGGAAAAAAGATGGATATGCTGCTCCTGATGTTGGGTTTAGTGCATCGGACATACAGCCTTCTCCGACAATGGCGAAACACTCGAAGAATTCGTGTGCGCTTTGCGCGCGATAAAAATAAATCATTTAACGGTTGGAAGTCGAAAAGAGCATGTCGAATAGGACGATGCCCGGGCAAAATTGACTAAATTAGAAACAGCTAACCACACGCATGCACACGCACACACACACACACACGCGCACTCACATTCACACGCACACACTCATAAAGACATGCATGCACACACGCACACATACACACGCACACACATACGTAAACATACACACATACACACATACACACACACACACACACACGAATACAATACACACATTATTCTTTTCTGCATATCCTATTTACAGGACATCGCATTCAACATCAGCACTGCTGTTGCTGATGTCTTGGCAAGTTTACGTCCAGTAGTTTGCCATTGCTTCCTGACAGACCGGTTCCCTATACCATCACATTAACACCCAGTGCGCCACGGTCTGCTACCAAATCTGTCGCAGTTGTGTTTCGAACTCAGGTAAGCGGAATTACGAACCGCGTTCGTAACGTCTTTGCCACGAAGAACAGCACACACATTATGGCATGTGTTATTCTCCTATACACACATTTGGATCCTTGTTGGTGCTACGGAGTACGTGCACTGTACTGAGACTCTCCCGGTGTATCTATGGGAGGAGACTGGGACACTTATGGGGTTATCCTATCCAATGAAGTGATCCTTTACAAACCAGCTACAGTTAACGTATAACACTGCCTAATGCATGCGTCAGTCAGTGTACAGAGTTAAGTTTTGTTCAGACAGACACATAGCAAATTAATGTTCAATAAAGCAAATTAAGAACTACATATGTTCTGTTATTTTGTCAGGAAGGATCTTGTCAGGACTCGTTACCTAAAATAGTACCCGGGCGGCGCCTTGGCACGATATAACCACTGGTAGCACCGCTGTAACGGCTTGAAACAATTAATAATTTCAGTTCATAACTTCTGTCACATCATATGTAATTTATTTGACAAATAAATGTGCATAGTCGCCCATTCCCTGACACAATAGCAGTAAGATAATTTCACACTATTTACTGACATTTGACCTAAGGATTAATTCTGATGTCTGGATAGTTTTTGTGTTAACAGTTCTCCCGGGAAGTATTTCAGTCCATTAGTTCAACGTGCGAGTATTTATTTCACATGTTCCCTGTCGTATATACCACGCGATTCAACACCTTACTTCAATGCCATCCACGCAGTCGCATTGTAGTATGCATTGTTTATGTTCACAGTTTTCATTGTGCGTTTTCCCTCCTGTACATACACCATAGTTAATTGATGTGCCACAGGTGAGTGGCTGGAAGGGCCGAATGTAAGATGGGGTCTGCGTGCCCAACTTGTGACCCTTTGAAAATAAAGTTTGTATGTTCATTCCCTTCTCCAGTGGAAAACTTTGTCCTTACAACTTAACAAAATGGCATGTCCTTTGCGAGGTTTTGCGATTTAACCGAAGGTAATTTTCCAGGCACTTATAAGTTCGTTTATACTTCTTAGTTTTTCTACGAGAAGTATGAAGATCACCTGCCGGCTTGCTAGGCCAGTCGCAGAATTAGGACAAAAATCTGACCATAGGGAGTCCATTCCCTATGGCGAGCCATAGCACAGTTTACCATGACCTTGCTGTCATGTTTTCCCAGTCTACACCGCGTGGAGGTGGGGTTGACTTGTGTAGTCTACGGGTCATCGGTAGGCTGCTAATTTTCACTTTTTACCCTTCCTGGGAGAGGCTAGCCGATCCTAACCCTGCTGGCTGCAAGGCCAGGCGCAGTTCACACCTTTTAGACCCCTTTTATTAGAAGGCAAATGGTTTGGCCATGCAAGTAGGTTACCAACTAACAGTATACCACAACAAGCAATGATGTACAGACCAGAGGGAACAGAGGAAGAGGCCGACCACGTAAACGATGGACGCAGGGAATAACAGAGTTCATGGGAATATTAATACATGAAGCCCATAAGCGGGCACTCTCCCGCTGTTTATACTTCACCTCGACACCGCAAGGTACAAGAGGATCATGATGAGATGAGATGAGATGAGACTTATAAGTTCAGCAGTTTACCATTGCATAAAACCTAGAGCTCCTGGAGAAAACAAAACACATTCCAGTTATTTCAGAGGTGTGGAAAAGACCTGCAACATTTAGTAGATTCGGTTGTTGCACACAGTGAACAACTAGGGTTAGAATTCAGTTGTAAGAAGACACAGATTATGGTCATCACTGGGACGAAGGAAATACCACAAGTTAATATGCAAGTAAATGGGCATGTTCTTAAACGAGTGAATCGGTACAGTTATCTCTGCGAAGTCTCAGATAGGAGATGCCTTGAAGAGATTAGAACAAGAATTGCCATTTAGAAGGTAGCCTTTTGCAAGACGAAAAACATATTGACCAATAAAAAAGATATCAATTGAAATGAGAAAAAGAGTGTTGAAGTGCTGCATAGAACCTGTACTTTTGTACGGATGTGAAACGTGGACAATGAGCAGGCAAGCTGAAAAACATCTGATGACTGTGGAAATGTGATTTCTGAGGAAAATGCAAAGACCAAGGAGACACAGAAAAATCAATGAACAAGTCCTTCAAGAAACAAATGAAGATCGTAAACTGATTAGAGATATTAGACGTAGACAGTCAAAATTGTTTGGGCATGTTATTAAAAGACATGAATTGAAGAACTTCGTGACAACTGGCAAGATCGAAGGGAAGAGACCAAGGGGAAGACCGAGAATTAAATACCAGGATGGCTTGGCCAGTGGCATGGTCGAGACAGGAACACGGAGCTGATCCACGACTCTGGTGATCGAGTGAGATGGCAGAACATGACCGCACACGCTTATCGCCATGGCACATGATGGATGGAGGAAAAGACGCTGTCACCGGATAGGACCACACTGAGAACAATAAGGACACTATAACAGGGGACTCTCTTGTCTGGAGCCCATACGACGAGCGAAATAGCGGGAAACCCAAGAACACACGGAGCGGAGAATTACACACAGAGATGGATGATATTGAGAGGACATGGAGAGAGCGTCAGGAGATAGCAAGATATAGGACGGCTTAGCGTGGGTGGGTGGTGGGACTATGTCCCAATTTGGGATAAATCGCAGAAGAAGAAGTATGTCATTGCTTTCTGAAAGAGAAGTAAACTCTCTCGGAATGTCTCTCCTCCATCACAGGCCGGATGTCATGCCTCTATAGCTGTCACTTGTTAGTTCATTAGTCAACAGATCATCCTCATTGCACATCGAACTATTAGTCCATAAGTACGCAGGCCCCCTCATCGGTATCTCCCTCAGCGTGTCATGTGTTAATTATCTACCACTCTGGAATCTATCTACGTTGTTGTTCTCCTCTTCTGCTCTTATCGCTAGACCACCGCGTTAATTATCCTTTCCAAACATTCATGTCGTTATACAAACCCAAAATACTTCACTTTCCTCAAATTTATGTGTCTTAATAACCAGACTTCTTCTATACTGAGTTCTTGTTAGATACATCTGTTTCTTCTCTCTTGTTAGATACATCTGTTTCTTCTCTGCTCCGTCCAGTTTATTTTCTTGTTCGCTCGCTTTGAACTTAAGCGTAGTCCATAAACGTGCTACCACTTCCAGTGCACAGAATTGATTTTTGCGTGTGTATTAGCTTTCCCTGTTACCAGTGTCCCTCGTTATTAGGCAAATCCACTCCGACTTCTGAAGTACTTGTAATTTACCTCCACAAGTCAAAGACGAGAAGTCAACATTTTAGCCGAATTGACCGGTATAGGGGTTGAACCTGCTACCTCGGCATCAGAACACCGGATATTTAAGAAATTGCACTTTTATCCATTCCTCCATGCTGACCTCCTTTCGTCCAATTAATTGTAAGGCTCTCCTTTAAGACTTAAACTAAAAGCCGTATGTGTACTTTTCGGCTGATTTGTTCAATGTCCATGTTGTACACCCGTCTGTTCCCTCAGAAGCCACGCAAGCTCTCAGTACTGTAACTATTGAAGTTCTCTTAGTTCCAATCCGTGGTGGATTTAATTGCTTTAGTTGTTTTCAGTGAGTAAATCAGCGAATACGTGAAGCCGAATTGGTAAGCTTTACTAGAACACAAATGGCAGCCGACCGGTCGCTGAACTGGGTTGCCTTATGTATTAATGTGAGGCTGCTGGTTTCTAGTGACTGCCTCTTCCATCGACGATAAACTGTATTTTTCATGGCAGACTGTTGTGTTGGTATTTTGGCAGCGGCATAATGCATAGTACACCTGTGCAGGCTGTTGGTTTGTGGAGACTATTGTCTGTTCCACTTTTCACACGGGGCAGTGAGGAGCATAATGTATGATATTCACTGGCACAGGAAAGTAGCATAATGAGGCGACCCTTTGCCGTGAAGTAGGAATCGCGACTGACTGATTAGAACACAATCCATCCATCATGTGCCATGCCGATAAGCGTGCGCGGTCATGTTCTGCCATCTCACTCGATCATCAGAGTCGTGGATCAGCTCTGTGTTCCTGTCACGACCATGCCACGTGGCCTAGCCATCCAGGTATTTACTTCTCGGTCTTCCCCATGGTCTCTTCCCTTCGATCTTGCCAGCCGTCACCAAGTTCTCCAATTCATTTCTTCTCATAACATGCCCAAAAGATTTTTACTGTCTACGTCTAATGACTCTAAATCAGTTTACGATATTCGTTTGTTTCTTGAAAGACTTGTTCATTGATTTTTCTGTCCGTCCATGGTATTCTTTGCATTTTCTTCAGAACCCACATTTCCACAGCCATCAGCGTTTTTTTCAGCTGGACTGCTTATTGTCCACGCTTCACATTCATACAAAAGTACAGGTTCTATGTAGCAATTCAACACTTTTTTTCTCGTTTCAATTGATATCTCTTTAGTGGTCAGTATGTTTTTCATCTTGGAAAAGGTTACCTTCGCAATGACAATTCTTGTTATAATCTCTTCAAGGCATCTCCCATCAGATGTTATGACTGTGCCGAAATAACTGTATCGATTCACTTGCTTAAGAACATGCCCATTTACTCGTATATCACATTGTGATATTTCCTTCTTCCCAGTGACGACCATAATCTTAATACTCATTTCTAACCCTAGTTGTTTACAAGTGACGAAATGCACATTGCAGCTAGAGCTTTCGCCAACACACAAACAAAACAACATACAGTGATACAACTTAGTACAAATATTTATGTATGAAAGTTACTTAGCTGATGTTGGAACTATCCGGTTGTGAATCTGCATCGCGTATGTGCCACGCGCTGAACACCAATGCAATATGTGTTCTTCTTGTCATTTCTGTCATCACCTTTCCATCGTGTTGTCATGCGGCAATTAAAACAGTTCACTCTCTGTAACTTCTCACCATTGATAAATAGCTGTTGACATTTTTGTTGTATTGATTGTCATTGTTTGTATTACATACGAATTAAAAGTAAAGGGACCATAAAAACACCATAGAGAGTAGTGAGTGTCTGGTGCTAGGCCCTTATTTATTGTTAGACCAAACGACACTCGATGGGCGTGAGTTCAATATCACGTGGTGTCTTTGCATGTCATGAAATGTCCTGGTACCCATTTTAGCTCGGTCGAACTGGGAACCATTTAGATAATAAGGAAGTAATAATCGAAGGGATTTGAACACACGACCACTGGACTGATAGTCAGGCGTTCCTGTCATTGCGCTCCCGCGGATCCCATTACTACCATACTGACAGTGAGTTATCGTTGTTGGCGCCCCACGGGCGGAAATGTCAGCTGATTATCGATCCTATTGTCCCTGTACCATTGTCCCTGGTTTTTTTTTAAAATTATTATTATTAAGCAATCAATAACAAACACGACCAGTTATTAACAATACTTATTGTCCTTTGGAAATTCGTGAAGAACATTGAGGATTTGTGGAAGGGAAAAGATAAGGTAATGCAATATACAGGCTTCGTGCACTAACAGTGAGACCAATAAATACACAGAAAGACATGCCACTGTTCTGTGTTTTATAGATTATACCAAAGCCGAGGAAAGGCCACATGGACACATAATCAGACTGCTACTGATATCATTAGTACTGGGACTATTCGCTGTCCGCTGTAGATGAGAACAGAACAAGTATGAAATATTCCGAGTGCTGTGATATCGGTTCTTGGCTCAACTCTACTCAACAAAGGCATTTGGTATAAAGTCAAACACACTGACATGATGAAAATAGAGGCAGATATAAAACTGGTGTACACGATCTCAGAATTATACAGAATATTTACTGGAAACAAGAAGTTGCAACTAAAATGGGAAATAAAGAGGGCAAATAGGAACTGATGAAGCAAGGAGTATGACGATGATGTATGTTTCCACCGGGTCTCTCCTCTCTATCCATCCATCCATCATGTGCCATGCTGTTAAGCGTGGGCTGCCATGTTTTGCCATCTCACTCGATCACCAGAGTCGTGGATCGATGAGTCCACACAACATGATTTTCTTGGCATCTGTAAAGAAGGTAGTTAGCCATTGCTTTCCTTCCTAGCAGTGACCATACTGGTCAGTGACCGTAGCTATTGTCTCCTCAAAAAAAGAGATCCTCAGCCTACCGTCGTGAAGGTGGAGACCATAACCTACAACTATCTGTCGGCTGCTCTCCATCTTCATCCACCACCTGCACCCATGGCTTCACTTAACCCTGATAGGGGGGCTGAACGGGTACTCCACCTTGCCCAAGGGTGTCCCGTAGGCTAGCGGAGGGAAGGAGGCACCTTACTTCTCCTTTGATAGGGGATACCCCTACCCTGCTACCTCTCTATAGTGAAGTGATAATGAGAGAAATCAAAGAGAGGCCAGGAACACAAGTTGGAGGTTATATTATAAACAATCAAGGCTATGCAAGTGATACAATGCTGAGAGCTGACAACGCAAAGGATCTACAACTTGTGGACGCTGTAGTAATAAGACTAATGATTGACTGGCTGGCAACTTGCCGTCTTGACAGACGATAGTTTGTAACATGGAGTTGTATCTCTCCATAACACAAAGCCAGGGCTGAACTTAGAGACCATGTGTTGCCCATGCAGCATGATCCCTCTCTCGGCCTGCCTAGTTTACTCCGGAGGAGAGGTGTCGTGTGTGTAAAGAATGAATGTCGTAGTAGTTATTTGTTCTTCTTTACCACTTTAGTGTCGTCCCTGGAGTGAGGGGAATCAACACCCACATTTGTTTTAATTCAATATCTCTATCCTGGAGATATCCAGCAGACTCCGTCCATAACACTCCCTCAATCTGAAGACACCTTCTTCTCACTCTTACTCACCCCTGGATCATGCCCCCTCTCATTCTTCCCCAACATAACATACTTGACAACTCTAGCTTCAACAAATAAAAACAAGAAATTTATTAAAGCAAAGAGTATATGTAGGAGAAGTGTGTGTGTGTGTGTGTGTATATATATAAGGTGTAGAATGTGTGACGTGTACTCTAAAGTGTCTATAGACTCAGATCAGTGTTCAGGAGTATAGTCATTCTCATCACTGTGCTGAGAACACACTAGCACCATGTATTCCAGACAAGCAACCTCACCAAGGTGATGCTCCTCCGGTCACGTGAAGACTTCCTCCGTTGTCTCTTGAACCACTATGATGCTTGGACACCCATGACCAACACTGTCTAATGAGAGTCTTCAATCTGATTCCCACTATGAATTTCCTCTGTTATTTAACTGATTGTTAATCAGAAAATTCTAACCCTATTGTCACTGTTACTGGGGAAATCTTAATGGATCTAGTGTCACTGGTTTTAAAGATTTCCCATATTAACACCCCACTCTGAATGTTCTAGGTATCAGTATAAATTTGTATGAATGTTCCTGGTATCAGTAGTGTATTTATACAATGTTTTGACTGTTCAGTGATACACCTATCACTTGCTAAACATAAATGTCATCAGCATGTCCTGCTCAGCAGAAGCCAGGTTCCCGCAAACCAACTTGGGTATAAGCCCAATGTAGCGGCCTCTCAGCAGCTTCTGTCTTCAAATTCTGAGCCATCATCTTCTAAATTGTGTTCTAGCTTCACTGTCGAATATCATAGCACACATACGTGGACCTGTAAATGGAACCTGTAGAATAGAGAATACTATAGTGAGGGCAACTCAGTCCTGGCCGGAATTAGGTGAGTGTAGGCCAATAGCAGCACTCAGATCTATAACAGAGATCCGATCTCTGTCATACGGCCAAATAACTCATCATATGATCTGAGACATGGCAACACCAGGAAAGAATAAAGGAACGGGTAGAAACCCAGTAGATGCCCTACTGGAAGATCCTACCATTTCACATTCCTCTCCTCCCTCTCAACCATCCTTAATCTCTCTAATTATTATTCCACTACATTGTCCTCAACTCCCTGAGTAAAATGATATATCACACAAGCTAGTTGAAGCCACACAATAGAATACTAGTGCCGACGCTCCTATGATACTTTCTAGCACAGCACTTATAAAACATTCTATCACTAATCATAATACATTATATCACCACACCTATAATACATTATATCACTGCACCTATAATACATTATATCACCGCACAGTACTGTACTCTATTCCTAATCATACTCTAGATATGATTAATAGCCTACAATATGCCTATTCCGGTTGCTAATCGAAACTAGGCAATCACAGACTGGATCTATGTCCGCCAATAAATATCAACTATTTGACACCCTAGTTTCTTTCATTGAACACAACTCGGAAAACTGCACAGATCTTTCCCACTTCAGAAATCTTGATAGACAAACTCCACTTGTTTACCGCAACGCTTTTTATATGGGCTGGAGTGACGTCACCAAAAAGTCTAGACGCTGATCCGTCCAGAATCTGGTTTCCTCCTCCTGTTCTAGACTAACTGGAGTCAATCTGCCGTCAAATTTGCTTTCATTTGGGGAAATTCTTTGTCCCGTACATCAATAGTTCAGTCTGTCTGTGAATCACAGAATTCCCCACATCACAGAATCCATCCCGCGTCTGTCCAGACTTTCCGTCTAGCACTTCAAAGGCTACTACCGCCTTGGCAGACGTTTGGCGTTGTTATTCGTTTCTCGAACAACCCACATCATAAAGATTCGCCGACCAGGGGTAGACATTTTGACGCGACGTATCTTGTTTCTCAGTTAGAAATGCCGATCGTGTGTAGACAGTTTTAACGACGTATTTTTCTCAGTCTGTACAACATCAAAGGGTCGGTTGTTTTTGCAGACTAATGTCGGGTCTTGTTTGTCATCGATCGCAACTAACAAGTTTATTTTCCGTGACAAGAGGTAACATCAATACTTCTGGAACAAGACAAGCTGAAGAAGCTGCCGGATCAGCAAAGCAATAACTGTCCGCCTGTCAGAGTTTCCATTCTAGACCAGTTGCTGACCAAGGCTTAGAGCCTGGTCTGCCATTACATGACATTTAGTCTTTAGGTTGCATTCCCTCGCACTATGGTGAGGCTTATACCCTCCCATTTGCACTCCTCCGCTCAAAGCCTTTGGCACAATGTGGGGTGTCAGATTTGGTGATCCCCATCCAATATTCCACGCTAACAGAAAGCATGTAGTACCGTCTTTAATCATACCATTATGTCTCACATGTACCCATAACACCATACATATATCCACCTTACACCAACACATAACTCATGTACATATAAAAAGTCACTTAAAAGTCAACAGGGTCGGCTTCATTGCACCGGGTGTTATCCCATATGGCTCAGTTTTTTTCCGCAGCATGGAAATTGGCGCACAAAGCACAAACTCCGTAGCTCCAGCGACGACCCCAGGAGTCTCCAAAAAATATGCACTTGTGAACTGAAGGATGTGGACCTGGAATCAAATCCACAACCTTCAGAGCCCGAGTCAGACAGCTTGACCACTTTGCCATGGAGACTCTACATGTTTGTGAATGTACATATAACCTTGCATCAACACAAAACACACAAACCCAGTCTTGCATGAACCTGCCATAAACAATAACAATTACAAATAAACTATTAACAATGGAAGACACCAAACAAAACAGGGGTAACACAATGATAGTACAGAAAAAGTAAATATCAGCAAATAGCACATTTCTACCAAGTTTATTGATAATACAAAAAGGCAGTGGTTACAAATACATTTTATTGTATATTACCATGAAGCATAATTGCGAACATTATATCATTATATATTTTTGTGATTTACTTTGTCTTCATTGAATTGTGCTTTTTAATTTATTTTGTGCTGCTGAGAGCTAATAAATTTTGCTTTCAAGAAATACCTACAGTGCAAATATCAATGAAAAGCTTAACAAAATAACTAACTACAGTTAGAGGTAGACATTGTGAGGTGGACACATATTTCATACTAAATATATGAATACGCCAAAACATACTAAATGTTGCAACTTAACAGTGTCCAATGGGGAACTGCACTGATTGATACACAATCAGCTCTGTTTGCTGTGAGATAAGTCAAGGCACTTTCAGGATTGTACCTCATGATTTCTGAAACTATAAAACTTGTCTCCAATTCTCCAGACAGTATCACAAAACATATTGATATATCCTTTTTGTTTTCTTGAACATTAACTGATTCAATACTAAAAGGATATTATATCACAAAATATGACCTCCCATTTGGACAGATGGACAAAATATCGTCATATTAGGGTCATTGTGTTATTTGTTTTGTTTTGTTTGCGGTATCTCCCACAATTTCAATGCTCAGTGAATGGAAATTTACATGATAACACTTGTTCATTTGGTTGTGTACTATGTTTGATCCAAACCTACCTTTTGTTCCGCACTGAATCTATAAAAACCAGAGGTATCTGGTTCAGCCCTGTTTTAGTCCACGGTGGACTCTATACCTGCTGCTGTTTAAGTGAGCAGATTTGTGTTCATTCTTTCCCTGGATGCAGTCCTGAAGTGCATTACATTTATATTATATATTATTATGAAACAGAAATGCTGCAATTTAATTGTAGTAACAACGATGCCAATACTGTAAATGGAAATGATTTACGTGACGTTTTCATTTAAGTTCATTCATCACGTGCCATACCGGTAATTGTTGGTGGTTATATTTTGCCATCTTACACATTCCGACCATGCCATGTGGTCAAGCCATCCAGATATTTATTTCTCTGCATTTCCCTTGTTCTTTTCTCCTCAATCTTATCAGCTGTCACCAAGTTCTCTAGTTTAGTTTTTCTCATTATGTGCCCATAAAAATGTGACTAATTTCTCTGTTTTTATTTCAACAGAATGCATCTAAAGAGATTACTGCTCCTGTCCTCTATTTTTTGTCTCAATTAAACCTCTACCATGTTCCCTGGTGATTAAAACATTGTGTCTTATTCAGTCAGAACAGGTTAGTGAGCTCGCCTGCAATGATAATGGTCCTGGTTCAACCCCCACCAGAGGTAGGATGATTTGTTCTGACCAGTACAACCCAGAGCTCAATCTAACCTCATTAAAATGGGTAGCAGACAATCTGAAGAATTTCTTGTGAACTATTTAGGAAGGAAAGATAACAAGAAAAGCTTTGGCCACCCCACCTCATATGTTGTGATCTAGAATATGTGAAGGCGTGACACTTCACACCTCAATGGTAGTATCTGCTTTAAAATTACCTTGATATGTTTACTAATATGTCACGGGATGTAGAGACATTGTGTTGGGAACAGGTTTCATACTGATCAAACTCCCACTCACCTCTCTACAGAAAAACCTGAAAACAAACACTAGTCTGGCTAATGAAGGCAGCATCATCATGATGAGACCTGTCAAGGACTGCACATTTTCATGCTGCTAGACTGCAAGAGTCACAGCAATTCTCTATGATGATGGTAAAATACTAGCAGCCACATTGTGTACACCCCATGTAGACAGCTCACATGTTTGAGGGAATTATTGTGTTGCTGGCCTACCAGGACACATCCCTATCAATAACAACCTCTTAATACAGCAGTTGTACAGAATAAACGACCTTATACAATAGGGCACTCAATTAACCATTATATGAAACATTTAACACATGACTTATTTAGCTTCTTTTATGAATGTGTACCTGGCAGGCGCCAGTACAGCTAACACACAGAAACCTACGTGAACTATTAACACACAAAAGCTTATATGTACAACTAACACACACACACACAATCTTATCAGGACTGTCAAAAAAGAAACTTAACTTTTAAAGTTGAGTTGAGTTGTGTTAAGCTAAGAACCGACATCACTGCACTCAGGATATTCATATAAAATCTCTGCCCCCTAGTTCAACAGCCAGCAAAGAGTCATATTACTAATCATTCCACCACTATCTGATTGAAAGTTCTCCTTGAAAACAATATTACAAGCGAGTTGATCAGTGAGCTAGCTTCTACACACATGTGCCAGGGACAATCAGCTTTAGTCTAATAATAGCACGATTACGGCTCAATGGCTGGCTTTTGATATACTTCCTGTACAGTGAAGGCATGAAGTGTACTTGGCAATCTTTGAAATGCTCAACAATGAAAGACTTTGAGGAGTAATAAATTTGCATGAATTTCTGTTTCAAATTAGGTAAAACTTTTACGGGAACCTTTTGAATACTGCAACAGGCCTTGAAGACTGCCTTGCACTGGTTTTCATACAATTTTATGAGTGCTTATCATTCAGAAAGCAATGGCAAACTACTAAACGTAAATTTTCCAAGAAATCACAAATAGCCAAAACACGTTGGGTTGACTGTGACGTCCTGTAAAGAACATGCAACTAACAACAGGTATATAAGGACACTAATGTAAATCATATGCAATATCACCAGCATTATCAACTTCCAAAGCAGGCGATCATAAATGATCTAGTTTCTTTTTTGGACAGTCCTCGTACATGTACAACTGACACACAAACCTACTTGTACAGCTAATTCACAAACCTAGAGAAAAATGAACATACATGTTGCCTACGTGCAATTATATAAGAAAATAATCTTCTACGCACATCTAGCAAAAAGAAAGACATGACTATCATTACAGAAACTACAATCTCAAGGACTGAAATATAATTATAAATACAAATACAGTTAAATACAATATAAATGTGAAAACAAATATGAAGAACTGTGTATAAAACAGCACACAAATTGACAAACAAGGAGGCTTCTTAAGTTTTTAGGTATGATCAGGTTTTGTATTATAGCTAAAATATGTAAATATTGTTCAATCAGAAACTCACACATTTTTATGACAATCTAAAACATGTAACATCATGAACTGCCACAATCTGTTGAGTTTAACATTCTTCCAATATTGTTTTTTTCATCTGCTAGCTTTAAACTCAAGAGTAGTCCATACACATGTTTCTACTTTGAGTGCCCTGGACTGAATTTTGCATGTAGATTCGCTTACCCTTTTACCAATGTCCCTCACCATTAGGCAAACCCACTTTTACTTTAGAGATGCTTGTAATTTACATCCCCAAATCTAGGACGAGACATCGACATTTTCGTACAATATTATCCTGAAACAGTTTAGACCTTTAGCTCTGCAATAATTCCTTTTATGTGTAAGAAAAGTCAGTCAAGTTTGACTTTTCCATGCCATGATGCTTGCTGGGTAATTGTTGCTAGCTCCACAGTTTTGTGTAGACCCAGTCAGTATCTGGTGGGTGTGTCTGAGGGTGCCTAGGGAGTCTGGCTGAGTAGCTAGGATGTCTGGCTGAGTGAAAGGGCATCTGGCTGAGTGGCTAGGATGTCTGGCTGAGTGGCTAGGGCATCTGGCTGAGTGGCTAGGGCATCTGGCTGAGTGGCTAGGGCATCTGGCTGAGTGGCTAGGGCACCTGGCTGAGTGGCTAGGGCGCCTGGCTGAGTGGCTAGGGCGCCTGGCTGAGTGGCTAGGATGTCTGGCTGAGTGGCTAGGATGTCTGGCTAAGTGGCTAGGGTGTCTGGCCGAGTTGCTAGGGTGTCTGGTTGAGTTGCTAGGGTGTCTGGCTAAGTGGCTAGGGAGTCTGGCTGAGTCGCTAGGATGCCTGGCTGAGTGGCTTGGACATCTGGCTGAGTGGCTAGGGCATCTGGCTGAGTGGTTAGGACGCCAGGTTCCCATACAGGAGACCTGATTTGAATTCACAGTAAAATTATGGATTTTGTTGTCTGTGGCAAAAAGAAAATCCTAACCTGCACAGTTCGCATTAACCAGGCGACCTTAATTCCTCAGGCTCAAGACCCCCTCCCCTTCCCTGTTCTACATCGCAAGGTTCAATAGGCAGTAATGCCAGTTTCTGACAGTACTTGGTGAGTAATAGACAGTAAAGCCAGTTTTTAACAGTACTTTGTGAGTAATAGGCAGTAATGCCAGTTTCTGACAGTACTTGGTGAGTAATAGACAGTAATGCCAGTTTTTAACAGTACTTTGTGGGTAATAGGCAGTAATGCCAGTTTCTGACAGTACTTGGTGAGTAATAGACAGTAATGCCAGTTTTTAACAGTACTTTGTGAGTAATAGGCAGTAATGCCAGTTTCTGACAGTACTTGGTGAGTAATAGACAGTAATGCCAGTTTTTAACAGTACTTTGTGGGTAATAGGCAGTAATGACAGTTTTTGACAGTACTTGATGGGTAATAAGCAGTAAAGACAGTTTTTGACAGTCCATGGTGGGTAATATTGTCCTGATCATACCTCCTTTTGACCTCCCAGAAAACTTGCTGGTACTCATTTTAGAACAGGTTGAACTGGGATCCCAGGTCAATGGACAACCCCAATCCCAGCTTCCATGTTTACCACAAGCAAATACAATCATCACCTTCATCATGCAGCTGGTCCTTTACATCACAACCTGCCAGAAAGACTCAATCCGTTGCTGGTTGACCCAGTCCTTAATGTTGACCCTGTCCAGGGTGTCTTTAATGTTGACCCTTCTGGTTGACTTCTACCTAGTGCTTTCTCATGTCCAGGGTGTCTTTAATGTTGACCCTTCTGGTTGACTTCTACCTAGTGCTTTCTCATGTCCAGGGTGTCCTTAATGTTGACCCTTCTGGTTGACTTCTACCTAGTGCTTTCTCATGTCCAGGGTGTCCTTAATGTTGACCCTTCTGGTTGACTTCTACCTAGTACTTTCTCATGTCCAGGGTGTCCTTAATGTTGACCCTTCTGGTTGACTTCTACCTAGTGCTTTCTCATGTCCAGGGTGTCCTTAATGTTGACCCTTCTGGTTGACTTCTACCTAGTGCTTTCTCATGTCCAGGGTGTCCTTAATGTTGACCCTTCTGGTTGACTTCTACCTAGTGCTTTCTCATGTCCAGGGTGTCCTTAATGTTGACCCTTCTGGTTGACTTCTACCTAGTGCTTTCTCATGTCCAGGGTGTCCTTAATGTTGACCCTTCTGGTTGACTTCTACCTAGTGCTTTCTCATGTCCAGGGTGTCCTTAATGTTGACCCTTCTGGTTGACTTCTACCTAGTGCTTTCTCATGTCCTGGGTGTCCTTAATGTTGACCCCTCTGGTTTCCCGTCTCATGCTTTCTAATTTTTTTTTTGACGCTTGCTCGCTTTGAACTCAATCGTAGTCCATACACACTACTTCCAGTAGTGCTGGACTAAATTTTGCACGTGAATTAGCTTTCCCTATTAACAGTGTCCCTCGCCATCAGGCGAACCCTCTCCGACTTCAGAGGTAATGCTTTCTAATGTCCCCCAATGTTGTCCTGGTTGACCCCTGCCTCTATTAAAAAAAACGAAAAGCATGTCTTCCATTACTGTTTGTTCTGAACCACTGTCATGTTTAGTGTGAGCCAAACATTTCCAGTGTCGAAAACATGAAGCTGTTTATAGGCCAGTTTTCTTCCATATTCAAGCCTTGCAAAATGTCCGTATTTTCTGGTTCATGATCCATGTTTTTCTAAGGATTTTTCTGTAACATTTAATTTCAAATGTCTCAATTTTCTTTTTTGATGATTGTGAAATCAATCAATAAAAATAACACAAAATTACATAATATATTTCCTTAATCTGATCAAGTAGATAGGACACAGACTTCCCCATTACTCAAAACACTCGAATGTATTTACCCATTATTCACATACGATAATGGATTCCTTATAATTCACATGCTACAGTGCAGATCTGATAAGGTGAACTCACCTGGGACCAATGAAATAGTTCTTCTTCTTATCAGAAATTCCCCTGATAAAAATTCAAGCACAGAGTAATGCACTTACAACATACAATACAATATTGTTCTTCACAACAGAAATCTGCCACATCCGAGATTGCCTTAAACGGTTTGCACTGTATAATGTATTCACAATAATTCACACACTATAATGTATTCCCTATCACTCATTCACTGTACTGTATTCCCCATCTTTCACACACTATAATGTATTCCCCATCATTCACACACTACACTATATTCCCCATCATTCACACATTAGACTATCTTCCCCATCACTCATACACTATATTGTATTCCACAACATTCACACACAATGATGTATTCCCCATCATTCAAGCAATATAATGTATTCCTTTGAACTCATTTTATACAAAACAGCACAACATATGTTTACTGGCTACTCCATAATTACATGTTCTGACTGATTCTTTCTGAACTAAACTAAACCACAGCACACTCTAGACTGTCTGCTTTGACCACATCCTCAACAGACTGTCCAACATCAACCCTCTCAGTGTCCAGCTCTTGCAGACAACAAGCAACTGTTACTTTCACCAAAGCCAGATAAATGTTAACACTGGATATGGAGTAAAACTGTATCACTACATAGCACTGACCTAAGGGCAAGAACTCCAGTAGCACTGAACAGATAACAACAAGAGTAACTAAACCTTCTGTATCAGCAGTTATTAGTTTAATTAATAACTAACTGGGTTTTTAAATATAGCAGTTTGGGAAAGTGAACACATTATGAATATGATTTCAAGAATCAACAACACAACACTCGGGACATCCCCACACAGACTCAATCCCCTCCTGTAGCTAGCGAAGCATTCCTATGCTAACAGTATCAGTGGCCGCCCGATTTAACGTCCACCTGTATGAGTATAGTGCCGTCCAGACCCTCCTCTCACTCCTGGCTGAATCATCATCTCTAGACATGGATCTATTGTCTGTTTTGCTGTAAAGTTAACACACTAAATAATATTAACTATCAGTGGAAGAGAATTGCCGCAGGCAGAATATATTTTAAGTTTATTTTTTATTTATAACCATTTGTGTGCCTATAATTTTAGCCTTTGATTTGCTAATTCTGAAGGAGACTTGCACCTGTGAATGTGCTGGAGTGCAAATGACATTGTTTTTGTGAATATACAATTAAATAAATATTGCTGAATATTTATAACATTTTTCAGGTTCAACAAAACCAGAGTGCCTTCCCTTTATGACAATATTTCCCAATGAATTGTGTAACCTTTGTTCACATGCAGTATTCCATTTCTTTGTGTGTTTTATGCTTATATTCTTTGTTTCTTTCTTTGGGCCCTTTGCTTGTTCTTGTTCTGTGCTCGTGTTCTTTGTTAATATCTATGTTCAGGTTCTATGCTCAAGTTCTTTGTTCAAATTCCATGTGAATGTTTTCATTGTGTTCTGTCCTTATGTTCTTTGTTTTCATTCTGCAATTATGCTGCTTTTTCATTACTTTATGTTCTTTGTTCATGCAACCAATATGATAAATATCACAGAACTGATCTATAAGCTAATTAATTCATTAAACAAATAAGAATGAGGAATTCAGCAAATACTGATATGTTTCTTAATTAGGCACATGGAGTAAATTAAATGAGCATAAATATTCAGTGTCATAATTAAGACATTTCAATCCAGATAATATATGTGAATAACAATTTGTGTATGAATTAGGCACAAGTACGGGTCTTTTACAAAATGAAACACTTTCAAAATGTATAACCATAACTATTTCCGAGATGACACTATGAAGCACAAATGTAAATTATGGTGTTCATCTATGCCGCCAGAACGAAACAAATAAATATAGCGGTGTTTAGGAAACCTCTCGGTCTCCATCTTAAGGCTCTCTCACACAAGCATATGCATAAACTAGAACACGTTAAACAAATATGTCTCAATACCAGGATTACAACTGTAAGAACGAACCATTAATGCTGAGCTTAGGAAGTGAATTAGACAGAGTCCAGCCAATCAAGAGGTGAGGGAAAGATGCTGGTGCTGGATAGGGCACTCATTCAGAAAACCTCCAGTGTAAGGTCACCATACAGTGGACACCATCTGACTGTGGAGTACCAGGAAACGAGATAGCTGATTGACTAGCTAAGGAAGGAGCAATAATAGAACAACCTGATGTGCCTGTTACATACCACCAAAAGAACAGAATTATCAAATAAGTCAGAAAGCCACCAACACTAGCTCAAGATGATTTCTACTTTAAGAACAGTCCAGAACAAATCATTATTCTGTGCCTCAGAACAAGACACAATAGATTATGCAACCACATGTTTACAAAATTCAAGACTAGCGAATCATCCATGTGCTCATGTGGTCTGGCACTGCAGACAGCAGATTACATACTCCAAGACTGCTCAAAATATTACATACCTAGGCAAATCTTCTGGCCCAGAAAAACAACAGTGGAAGATAAAATCTATGGATCACTGAGTGAACTAAACAAGACAGTAAAATTCAATTAAGAGACAATGCAGATATACACAAATGTCAAGCAAATGAAAGAAGAAGAATTGAGAAAACTTGATAATAGTCAGCTTTCGTATATACTAGGCTTTGACAAAACAAAGTAATGTTACCAGCTATTTTCATCACTGAAATTTTGTTTATATTTTGGCTGCATACAGGATTCGACCCACAGAGCAGTACTTTCTCATGGCCAATTTGCTCATTCAGTCAGTGCCACTGAAAGTCCATTATGTATCCATCCACTCTCTATGGCCTCACCGATATTCCAACATTTTCCATTTTTGAGAAATGAAAGCCAGTGGAACAAATAAACCACTTGAAAGCTGTCCCTACAACCTCATAGGCATTCCATCTCTCAGTAACATTTTAGGCTTACAATTTATAAACAATTTTGACAAGAATAACATTAAAGTGAAAAGTCAATCACAAGCTGATATCACAAACTTGCTGTAACATTCTTGAGTTACATGAAATGATAAGAAAAAATAGCGTGCAAAATTGACACAAACAGAAAAACAATATACATTAAGAAATAGGACAGATGAAAAGCATATGCCCCATAAAAGACATGTTTACTGAAACAAGCTGTAGCAGTTAGTGACAATCACAACATTATATTTTAAAATGTAATACTTCAGTTTTCAGAACACCCCAACATTCACAAATCTGTTCACCAAAATGTGCGCTCAGCTTCTACATCAAGCTATCACCAGATGTGATTTATAATAAAGAAAACACAAATTAAAATACAACACTTTCAGGATGGTGTTTTTACAAGTATACAAACGAATATAAAAGAAATTTAAGAACTACAAATTTAATAATTGGGTACATCTATTTAAGTGTGTATGTTACAAAATTAACAATGACTATATTTTTTGTTTAATTGTTCACCTTTGAGAGCATGACAAGTCAGAGCTACACAATTATTGTGTTCTTTGCAGTCACTAGGAACATTTTGTTTTCAAATGTTAGAAAACTGGACTCCGAATAATATTAAAGGGACCCATGATGCAACAAAAAAGATGAATGCAGTCATAAATGCATATCCTGACTGTGAACTCTGCAGTCACTGGGAACGTTTAACTTTAAAATGATAGAAAACTGGACTCTGATTAACATTAATGGGACCCATGATGCAACACAAGAGATGAATGCAATCAGAAATGCATATCTTGACTGTTTGTGTCATTGTTGGTGACCCAGAGCTGACTAAAATCCTACTCTCGTGCAGACTGTGGTCCTGACAACAGACAGCACTACTAGTTTGGCTGAGCTAGTATGACCAAACAGAAATGGTAATTGCAGTCTCAAAAGTGCTGCACCAACATTGGATTATGCCAACCAACAGGGGCAGATAATACATTCTCCCTGTAAAAGGATACAGTGCAAACAATATAAGTTTAAGCAGAGACAAGAAAGAAAAAGAATATATTCAAAAACTGGTTCAAACAGCCAGGATGTGTGCTATAAAAGAATAACTAGTGGCTTTCTCAAATCTGTCATTCTTAATCTGGCAGAAAATAACTTTCCTTGCCCCCAACCATCACCGCAGAGATCCAGTCTCTACTCACAGACCACACCAGGAGAATCTCAGCACAGTGTACACACACTGTAGCACTGGTAAGGTTTCAATCAATACTGTATTTAGTCAAAATGCTTCAATGGATAACAAAACACTACAAGAAATTCACTGTAGAATCACATGCATTATAGTACATAATAGATGTTGCCTCTCAGTTTCAGTTTTCATATACTGTTGTTTCCCATCTATTGTTGAAAATGACAGTGACATTATATATGGTTATAAATGGGAATATTTAATAATTATAAACAGGATACAATATAACAAAATGTTTATTAAAGGTTATGGCCACTAAACATTGACCTCACATCTCCAACGTGGTGATCTAATACTGACCTATCATACTTTAAGAGTTAACATCTCAAAATGCCTTCCGTCTTCTTGGTGACTATCCCAAGAGTGTGAACATATGCTAGCATCCAGGCATACAATATTGTAATCTCTTATTCTTATCATCTTCAACATATGCCAATCCATATTTACATGCTTATTTCCGCTATTAGTGGGCACATATATCTAGCTGCTGGGACATCATGCTGACATTGGCATGACCATGTTCGGATGTGTGTTCGATGCCAGCTCTCGACATTCACTAAGGGAGGGAAAGAGTACAAACTATTTTGGTCCTAACACTTCACCAATCCTAGCTGATTGCTGCTACAGGACTAGGTGGTGGTGGTGATTCACCTTGTGAAGCATAAACGGTTTGTCCAGGGTCCAGCGATGTTGGCAGTAACCACTTCAAACACCTTTACAGATTTATTTGTACATAAACTAGACAGGTGGGGTTTGATGTAGAGAAGAAGATCTGGAATGACTTTCTTGAAAAAACATGTCCAGATAAAGATGATATCAAACTGGGAAACATGCAACACCAACAACACAGTTTACAGGATAAGATTTAATTTTTATACCTTAGAAGTCAGATGGGGTTCGCCTAAATGGTGAGGGAATACACTGGTAACAGGGAAAACTAACTCTCACGCAAAATCAGTTCAGTGCACTCCCTTGTAGTGTGTGGACTGTGCACAAGTTCAAAGCTAACAAATGGGAGGGAAAAAACAGATGTCTTATCTCAGCTGTTTTTGTCTTACCAAGATTTAAAATTTAGTTTTAGTTTGACAAAAGCTAAACTTGATTAACATAGAAGTCTGCAAAGTACTAAAGTCGAGAATGTTGGCTTCACTGCACTGGGTTGACCCCGTCTGGCTCGATCTCTCTCCCAGATCAGCAAGCCACTGGCCATGAGCATCACACAAAGCATGAACTCCATAGCTCCAGTGATGACCCCCCAGACATCTCCGGAAAATATTGCATTCGTGGTCTGACTGATGCAGTTTGAGTACGAACCCACTTCCTTTACAGCATGAAGCAGACGGCTGAATCTCTTGGCCACAGAGACCCCCAGATGTCTTCAAAATGGTAGGTAACAGATACCCAGCTGTCTGCAGGCACATTTACTTGCACTCATGTCAATTAAATAAGGGACACGAGGAAATTGTGTGCCTCTCTGATCCACGGGTAGTAGATCTGATCTGTAGCTGTCTCTGAGTCTTGCGTTAAGCTCAATAAAAGAACAGGTGACATGTTCATGCTGCAAGGTTAACATGCCTTCAGCAGCTAGACAACATAAAGATTAAGCTACAGTTGGTGCTTCCCTGGCAAAGTTCTGAAAATGAAAACACTTACCCACAATAAAGTATTTATAGCCTGTGGAAAGCTAGGGGAAACTACCACATTAATTTATCAAGACAGTGACAAAGCTAGATTTATGCTGGAGTGAGATGTAGAAATCTTCACACAAGTCTTCAGACTGAATAACCTGGCATGTGATATCAAGTATGTCTAAGCTTATAGTAAAATACAACATACATGTACATATCAATAGAACACATTGGCTTGATCAAAGCTTCTCAAAGTATTCATCGTGACCCCCTAGAAAGTCGCATAAAAATAACTGCAGGTGGCAGACATTTGCAAATTTTGTTTGTAAATTAATTATCAGAAAGCGTGAGCAACAGTGGGACAATGGCTAGCTTGCTTCCTTGCCAGCCCCATGGTCATGTGTTTGAATCCCTATCCAGGCTGTTTGAAATAAACTGACATGGGCTCCCAGCTGACCCAGCCTAAAATTGGTACCAGGAAATCTACTGGGAAGTAAATATGACCACATGACTCATCACAATACTGACCACAAGACTCATCAATATCTGGTAGGTCTATGAAAACACAACAGGGCTAGCACCATGCACCTATTACACCTCAAGGAGCCTTAAAGAGTCCTTTACCGTTTTTGCTTTACATAAGTGCCATGGGATGATTAATCATCTTAAGCAACTTGCTACATATGCTATGGGCTTATATATCACCAAAATTTTGTCACTGCAGTATAATACAACATGTCTGCTACCATATTAACAACGTTTAAGTGATAAGTGCGACACACCCCTACTTTCCATTTTCCGCCATCCAGTTTTGTTTTGTCCAAATCTATTTTCTGCTTGGCATAGAATCTGTTAACAGATTTAGTCTGAGTTCTTTCTAAATCAATTGTTGTACCACCATCAGTTTATTGACTAACTAGCTACTGCATAAATCACACAGTGTTTCTAACTCTTCCTGTCATAGGAACTTGCAACTTTAGCATCATTAATGTCTGGGGAAGAAAGACTTAATATAATAATTGTCAGGAACAGAAGGGAATTGAGTAACAACTTTCAGGTTTGGAAATTAAATCAACAACTACAAGAGAATGGATTAAAACCCCAAGGGTATGGGACCAAAGGAGTCAGTACCTAATGGTTTTAAAAAGGGAGGCGCAGCGTTGTAGTGGTTACACGTCCATCGGCCGGCCAGCCCAGAGGCCACCGATTCAAATTCACATGGCGGTGGATGTTTACAATGTACCTGGGCTCCCAGACTGACCCAGCCTACAATGTGTACAATGTACCTGGGCTCCCAGACTGACCCGGCCTACAATGTGTACAATGTACCTGGGCTCCCAGACTGATCCAGCCTACAATGTGTACCAGGACATGTTTTAGGAAGTAAAGGTGGCCCGCATGACACTGATCTCAATTACCCACTAAGCGTTGATTGGTTAAAAAAAATGTGGGTGTAGAACCATATGTCTTACGTGTCTAAGGCATATAAAATAGACTTAATTTTACTTACAACCACCTAGCAATAATTTTATTTTACTTACAACCACCTAGCAATAATTTTATTTTACTTACAACCACCTAACAATAATTTTATTTTACTTACAACCACCTAGCAATAATTTTATTTTACTTACAACCACCTAGCAATAATTTTATCCTACTTACCACAACTCTAGCAATGATTTTATTTTACTTACAACCACATAGCAATAATTTTATTTTACTTACAACCACCTAGCAATAATTTTATTTTACTTACAACCACCTAGCAATAATTTTATTTTACTTACAACCACCTAGCAATAATTTTATTTTACTTACAACCACCTAGCAATAATTTTATTTTACTTACAACCACCTAGCAATAATTTTATTTTACTTACAACCACCTACTGACCTAGCAATAATTTTATTTTACTTACAACCACCTAGCAATAATTTTATTTTACTTACAACCACCTAGCAATAATTTTATCCTACTTACCACAACTCTAGCAATGATTTTATTTTACTTACAACCACATAGCAATAATTTTATTTTACTTACAACCACCTAGCAATAATTTTATTTTACTTACAACCACCTAGCAATAATTTTATTTTACTTACAACCACCTAGCAATAATTTTATTTTACTTACAACCACCTAGCAATAATTTTATTTTACTTACAACCACCTAGCAATAATTTTATTTTACTTACAACCACCTAGCAATAATTTTATCCTACTTACCACAACTCTAGCAATGATTTTATTTTACTTACAACCACATAGCAATAATTTTATTTTACTTACAACCACCTAGCAATAATTTTATTTTACTTACAACCACCTAGCAATAATTTTATTTTACTTACAACCACCTAGCAATAATTTTATTTTACTTACAACCACCTAGCAATAATTTTATTTTACTTACAACCACCTAGCAATAATTTTATCCTACTTACCACAACTCTAGCAATGATTTTATTTTACTTACAACCACCTAGCAATAATTTTATTTTACTTACAACCACCTAGCAAAAAATTTATTTTACTTACAACCACCTAGCAATAATTTTATTCTGCTTACCACAACCCTAGCAATAATTGTATTTTACTTACAACAACCTTAGCAATGATTTTATTTTACTTACAACCACCCTAGCAATGATTCTATTTTATTTACAACCACAATAATTTGATTTAACTTTACTGATTTTACAATCAAGTGAGGACCCTATGAAAAATACCCTCTGAATAGAATGGGTCTTGAGTAAAACAAATCTGAAAGCTTTGAGAAGCCTTGAGCAAATAAGCACCACTCCAATCTGAATACATGTAATTGGGATATCATTAGCTACACTACCAGCAAGATTAAGGAAATAGGAGATACAAAAATATACATGCTGAGATTCTTTAGCAAAAAGCCCACAAAACCATAAGCAGCTAGAGAAAAACACAAGAAAAAAACATAACAAGCAGTATTTATGTAATATTTGCAGATTCACTATCTGTCTAAAACAACTAGTGACATCTGGTGGCAGTGCGATTTAATAGATGTCGTCCTCCAGGGGATCATCTTCCAGAAAGTCATCAGACACCTCAATAAGCTCTTGTGGTGGCAGACAGAATAATCTTTGGAAGTTACTGTCGGAGCGTAGCAGCATAGAATGTCTGAAAAATATATTGTGAGGTTGATATTTTATATGCAGTTGGCGAACAGACTGTCATCAAACATATGTTTTGGCCTGAAAGATTAAATCTAATATATGCCAGTTCTGTGAGATGATGATTATATTTGATATATGCCAGTTCTGTGAGATGATGATTATATTTGATATATGTCTGTTCTATGAGATGATGATTATATTTGATATATGTCTGTTCTGTGAGATGATGATTATATTTGATATATGTCTGTTCTATGAGATGATGATTATATTTGATATATGCCTGTTCTATGAGATGATGATTATATTTGATATATGCCAGTTCTGTGAGATGATGATTATATTTGATATATGCCAGTTCTGTGAGATGATGATTATATTTGATATATGCCAGTTCTGTGAGATGATGATTATATTTGATATATGTCTGTTCTGTGAGATGATGATTATATTTGATATATGCCTGTTCTATGAGATGATGATTATATTTGATATATGCCAGTTCTGTGAGATGATGATTATATTTGATATATGTCTGTTCTGTGAGATGATGATTATATTTGATATATGTCTGTCCTATGAGATGATGATTATATTTGATATATGCCAGTTCTGTGAGATTATGATTATATTTGATATATGTCTGTCCTATGAGATGATGATTATATTTTATATATGCCAGTTCTGTGAGATGATGATTATATTTGATATATGTCTGTTCTGTGAGATGATGATTATATTTGATATATGCCTGTTCTATGAGATGATGATTACGTTTGATATATGCCAGTTCTGTGAGATGATGATTATATTTGATATATGCCAGTTCTGTAAGATGATGATTATATTTGATATATGTCTGTTCTGTGAGATGATGATTATATTTGATATATGTCTGTTCTGTGAGATGATGATTATATTTGATATATGTCTGTTCTATGAGATGATGATTATATTTGATATATGTCTGTTCTATGAGATGATGATTATATTTGATATATGCCAGTACTGTGAGATGATGATTATATTTGATATATGCCTGTCCTATGAGATGATGATTATATTTGATATATGCCAGTTCTGTGAGATGATGATTATATTTGATATATGCCAGTTCTGTGAGATGATTATATTTGATATATGTCTGTTCTGTGAGATGATGATTATATTTGATATATGTCTGTTCTGTGAGATGATGATTATATTTGATATATGTCTGTTCTGTGAGATGATGATTATATTTGATATATGTCTGTTCTGTGAGATGATGATTATATTTGATATATGTCTGTTCTGTGAGATGATGATTATATTTGATATATGTCTGTTCTGAGATGATGATTATATTTGATATATGTCTGTTCTGTGAGATGATGATTATATTTGATATATGTCTGTTCTGTGAGATGATGATTATATTTGATATATGCCAGTTCTGTGAGATGATGATTATATTTGATATATGTCTGTTCTGTGAGATGATGATTATATTTGATATATGCCTGTTCTGTGAGATGATGATTATATTTGATATATGTCTGTTCTGTGAGATGATGATTATATTTGATATATGCCAGTTCTGTGAGATGATGATTATATTTGATATATGTCTGTTCTGTGAGATGATGATTATATTTGATATATGTCTGTTCTGTGAGATGATGATTATATTTGATATATGCCAGTTCTGTGAGATGATGATTATATTTGATATATGTCTGTTCTATGAGATGATGATTATATTTGATATATGTCTGTTCTGTGAGATGATGATTATATTTGATATATGTCTGTTCTATGAGATGATGATTATATTTGATATATGTCTGTTCTATGAGATGATGATTATATTTGATATATGCCAGTTCTGTGAGATGATGATTATATTTGATATATGCCAGTTCTGTGAGATGATGATTATATTTGATATATGTCTGTTCTATGAGATGATGATTATATTTTATATATGCCTGTTCTGTGAGATGATGATTATATTTGATATATGTCTGTTCTGTGAGATGATTATATTTGATATATGTCTGTTCTGTGAGATGATGATTATATTTGATATATGTCTGTTCTGTGAGATGATGATTATATTTGATATATGTCTGTTCTGTGAGATGATGATTATATTTGATATATGTCTGTTCTGTGAGATGATGATTATATTTGATATATGCCTGTTCTGTGAGATGATGATTATATTTGATATATGTCTGTTCTGTGAGATGATGATTATATTTGATATATGCCAGTTCTGTGAGATGATGATTATATTTGATATATGTCTGTTCTGTGAGATGATGATTATATTTGATATATGCCAGTTCTGTGAGATGATTATATTTGATATATGTCTGTTCTGTGAGATGATGATTATATTTGATATATGCCAGTTCTGTGAGATGATTATATTTGATATATGCCAGTTCTGTGAGATGATGATTATATTTGATATATGTCTGTTCTGTGAGATGATTATATTTGATATATGCCAGTTCTGTGAGATGATTATATTTGATATATGCCAGTTCTGTGAGATGATTATATTTGATATATGCCAGTTCTGTGAGATGATGATTATATTTGATATATGTCTGTTCTATGAGATGATGATTATATTTGATATATGCCAGTTCTGTGAGATGATGATTATATTTGATATATGCCTGTTCTGTGAGATGATGATTATATTTGATATATGTCTGTTCTGTGAGATGATTATATTTGATATATGTCTGTTCTGTGAGATGATGATTATATTTGATATATGTCTGTTCTGTGAGATGATGATTATATTTGATATATGTCTGTTCTGTGAGATGATGATTATATTTGATATATGCCTGTTCTGTGAGATGATGATTATATTTGATATATGTCTGTTCTGTGAGATGATGATTATATTTGATATATGCCAGTTCTGTGAGATGATTATATTTGATATATGCCAGTTCTGTGAGATGGTGATTATATTTGATATATGTCTGTTCTGTGAGATGATTATATTTGATATATGCCAGTTCTGTGAGATGATTATATTTGATATATGCCAGTTCTGTGAGATGATTATATTTGATATATGCCAGTTCTGTGAGATGATTATATTTGATATATGTCTGTTCTGTGAGATGATGATTATATTTGATATATGTCTGTTCTGTGAGATGATTATATTTGATATATGCCAGTTCTGTGAGATAATGATTATATTTGATATATGTCTGTTCTGTGAGATGATGATTATATTTGATATATGTCTGTTCTGTGAGATGATGATTATATTTGATATATGCCTGTTCTGTGAGATGATGATTATATTTGATATATGTCTGTTCTGTGAGATGATGATTATATTTGATATATGCCAGTTCTGTGAGATGATTATATTTGATATATGCCAGTTCTGTGAGATGATGATTATATTTGATATATGCCAGTTCTGTGAGATGATTATATTTGATATATGCCAGTTCTGTGAGATGATGATTATATTTGATATATGTCTGTTCTGTGAGATGATGATTATAGTTGATATATGTCTGTTCTGTGAGATGATTATATTTGATATATGTCTGTTCTGTGAGATGATGATTATATTTGATATATGTCTGTTCTATGAGATGATGATTATATTTGATATATGTCTGTTCTATGAGATGATGATTATATTTGATATATGCCAGTTCTGTGAGATGATGATTATATTTGATATATGCCAGTTCTGTGAGATGATGATTATATTTGATATATGTCTGTTCTATGAGATGATGATTATATTTGATATATGCCTGTTCTGTGAGATGATGATTATATTTGATATATGTCTGTTCTGTGAGATGATGATTATATTTGATATATGTCTGTTCTGTGAGATGATTATATTTGATATATGTCTGTTCTGTGAGATGATGATTATATTTGATATATGTCTGTTCTGTGAGATGATGATTATATTTGATATATGTCTGTTCTGTGAGATGATGATTATATTTGATATATGTCTGTTCTGTGAGATGATGATTATATTTGATATATGTCTGTTCTGTGAGATGATGATTATATTTGATATATGTCTGTTCTGTGAGATGATGATTATATTTGATATATGTCTGTTCTGTGAGATGATGATTATATTTGATATATGTCTGTTCTGTGAGATGATGATTATATTTGATATATGCCAGTTCTGTGAGATGATGATTATATTTGATATATGTCTGTTCTGTGAGATGATGATTATATTTGATATATGCCTGTTCTGTGAGATGATGATTATATTTGATATATGTCTGTTCTGTGAGATGATGATTATATTTGATATATGCCAGTTCTGTGAGATGATGATTATATTTGATATATGTCTGTTCTGTGAGATGATGATTATATTTGATATATGTCTGTTCTGTGAGATGATGATTATATTTGATATATGCCAGTTCTGTGAGATGATGATTATATTTGATATATGTCTGTTCTATGAGATGATGATTATATTTGATATATGTCTGTTCTGTGAGATGATGATTATATTTGATATATGTCTGTTCTATGAGATGATGATTATATTTGATATATGTCTGTTCTATGAGATGATGATTATATTTGATATATGCCAGTTCTGTGAGATGATGATTATATTTGATATATGCCAGTTCTGTGAGATGATGATTATATTTGATATATGCCAGTTCTGTCAGATGATGATTATATTTGATATATGTCTGTTCTGTGAGATGATGATTATATTTGATATATGTCTGTTCTGTGAGATGATGATTATATTTGATATATGTCTGTTCTATGAGATGATGATTATATTTGATATATGTCTGTTCTATGAGATGATGATTATATTTGATATATGCCAGTTCTGTGAGATGATGATTATATTTGATATATGCCTGTCCTATGAGATGATGATTATATTTGATATATGCCAGTTCTGTGAGATGATGATTATATTTGATATATGCCAGTTCTGTGAGATGATTATATTTGATATATGTCTGTTCTGTTAGATGATGATTATATTTGATATATGTCTGTTCTGTGAGATGATGATTATATTTGATATATGTCTGTTCTGTGAGATGATGATTATATTTGATATATGTCTGTTCTGTGAGATGATGATTATATTTGATATATGTCTGTTCTGTGAGATGATGATTATATTTGATATATGTCTGTTCTGTGAGATGATGATTATATTTGATATATGTCTGTTCTGTGAGATGATGATTATATTTGATATATGTCTGTTCTGTGAGATGATGATTATATTTGATATATGCCAGTTCTGTGAGATGATGATTATATTTGATATATGTCTGTTCTGTGAGATGATGATTATATTTGATATATGCCTGTTCTGTGAGATGATGATTATATTTGATATATGTCTGTTCTGTGAGATGATGATTATATTTGATATATGCCAGTTCTGTGAGATGATGATTATATTTGATATATGTCTGTTCTGTGAGATGATGATTATATTTGATATATGTCTGTTCTGTGAGATGATGATTATATTTGATATATGCCAGTTCTGTGAGATGATGATTATATTTGATATATGTCTGTTCTGTGAGATGATGATTATATTTGATATATGTCTGTTCTATGAGATGATGATTATATTTGATATATGTCTGTTCTATGAGATGATGATTATATTTGATATATGCCAGTTCTGTGAGATGATGATTATATTTGATATATGCCAGTTCTGTGAGATGATGATTATATTTGATATATGTCTGTTCTATGAGATGATGATTATATTTGATATATGCCTGTTCTGTGAGATGATGATTATATTTGATATATGTCTGTTCTGTGAGATGATTATATTTGATATATGTCTGTTCTGTGAGATGATGATTATATTTGATATATGTCTGTTCTGTGAGATGATGATTATATTTGATATATGTCTGTTCTGTGAGATGATGATTATATTTGATATATGTCTGTTCTGTGAGATGATGATTATATTTGATATATGCCTGTTCTGTGAGATGATGATTATATTTGATATATGTCTGTTCTGTGAGATGATGATTATATTTGATATATGCCAGTTCTGTGAGATGATTATATTTGATATATGCCAGTTCTGTGAGATGATGATTATATTTGATATATGCCAGTTCTGTGAGATGATTATATTTGATATATGCCAGTTCTGTGAGATGATGATTATATTTGATATATGTCTGTTCTGTGAGATGATTATATTTGATATATGCCAGTTCTGTGAGATGATTATATTTGATATATGCCAGTTCTGTGAGATGATTATATTTGATATATGCCAGTTCTGTGAGATGATTATATTTGATATATGTCTGTTCTGTGAGATGATGATTATATTTGATATATGTCTGTTCTGTGAGATGATTATATTTGATATATGCCAGTTCTGTTAGATGATGATTATATTTGATATTATGTCTGTTCTGTGAGATGATGATATATTTTGATATATGTCTGTTC
Organism: Cepaea nemoralis; assembly: GCA_014155875.1. NCBI lineage: Eukaryota > Metazoa > Mollusca > Gastropoda > Stylommatophora > Helicidae > Cepaea > Cepaea nemoralis. The sequence goes on from JACEFZ010007529.1 coordinate 382,317, forward strand.
TGTGCGATGATGATTATATTTGATATATGCCTGTTCTGTGAGATGATGATTATATTTGATATATGTCTGTTCTGTGAGATGATGATTATATTTGATATATGCCATTCTGTGAGATGATTATATTTGATATATGCCAGTTCTGTGAGATGATGATTATATTTGATATATGCCAGTTCTGTGAGATGATTATATTTGATATATGCCAGTTCTGTGAGATGATGATTATATTTGATATATGTCTGTTCTGTGAGATGATTATATTTGATATAATGCCAAGTTCTGTGAGATGATGATTATATTGATATATGTCTGTTCTGTGAGATGATGATTATATTTGATATATGTCTGTTCTGTGAGATGATTTATATTTGATATATGTCTGTTCTGTGAGATGATGATTATATTTGATATCTGCCAGTTCTGTGAGATGATGATTATATTTGATATATGTCTTTCTGTGAAATGATTATATTTGATATATGCCAGTTCTGTGAGATGATGATTAATTTGATATATGCCAGTTCTGTGAGTATGATGATTATATTTGATATATGTCTGTTCTGTGAGATGATGATTATATTTGATATATGCCAGTTCTGTCAGGATGATGAATTATATTTGATATATGTCTGTTCTGTGAGATGATGATTATATTTGATATATGTCTGTTCTGTGAGATGATGATTATATTTGATATATGCCAGTTCTGTGAGATGATGATTATAATTTGATATATGCCAGTTCTGTGAGATGATGATTATATTTGATATATGTCTGTTCTGTGAGATGATGATTATATTTGATATATGCCAGTTCTGTGAGATGATGAATTATATTTGATATTCCTGTTCTATGAGATGATGATTATATTTGATATATGTCTGTTCTGTGAGATGATGATTATATTTGATATATGTCTTTCTATGAGATGATGATTATATTTGATATATGTCTGTTCTATGAGATGATGATTATATTTGATATATGCCAGTTCTGTGAGATGATGATTATATTTGATATATGCCTGTCCTATGAGATGATGATTATATTTGATATATGCCAGTTCTGTGAGATGATGATTATATTTGATATATGCCAGTTCTGTGAGATGATTATATTTGATATATGTCTGTTCTGTTAGATGATGATTATATTTGATATATGTCTGTTCTGTGAGATGATGATTATATTTGATATATGTCTGTTCTGTGAGATGATGATTATATTTGATATATGTCTGTTCTGTGAGATGATGATTATATTTGATATATGTCTGTTCTGTGAGATGATGATTATATTTGATATATGTCTGTTCTGTGAGATGATGATTATATTTGATATATGTCCTGTTCTGTGAGATGATGATTATATTTGATATATGTCTGTTCTGTGAGATGATGATTATATTTGATATATGCCAGTTCCTGTGAGATGATTATATTTGATATATGTCTGTTCTGTGAGATGATGATTATATTTGATATATGCCTGTTCTGTGAGATGATGATTATATTTGATATATGTCTGTTCTGTGAGATGATGATTATATTTGATATATGCAGTTCTGTGAGATGATGATTATATTTGATATATGTCTGTTCTGTGAGATGATGATTATATTTGATATATGTCTGTTCTGTGAGATGATGATTATATTTGATATATGCCAGTTCTGTGAGATGATGATTATATTGATATATGTCTGTTCTGTGAGATGATGATTATATTTGATATATGTCTGTTCTATGAGATGATGATTATATTTGATATATGTCTGTTCTATGAGATGATGATTATATTTGATATATGCCAGTGTCTGTGAGATGATGATTATATTTGATATATGCCAAGTTCTGTGAGATGATGATTATATTTGATATATGTCTGTTCTATGAGATGATGATTATATTTGATATATGCCTGTTCTGTGAGATGATGATTATATTTGATATATGTCTGTTCTGTGAGATGATTATATTTGATATATGTCTGTTCTGTGAGATGATGATTATATTTGATATATGTCTGTTCTGTGAGATGATGATTTATATTTGATATATGTCTGTTCTGTGAGATGATGATTATATTTGATATATGTCTGTTCTGTGAGATGATGATTATATTTGATATATGCCTGTTCTGTGAGATGATGATTATATTTGATATATGTCTGTTCTGTGAGATGATGATTATATTTGATATATGCCAGTTCTGTGAGATGATTATATTTGATATATGCCAGTTCTGTGAGATGATGATTATATTTGATATATGCCAGTTCTGTGAGATGATTATATTTGATATATGCCAGTTCTGTGAGATGATGATTATATTTGATATATGTCTGTTCTGTGAGATGATTATATTTGATATATGCACGTTCTGTGAGATGATTATATTTGATATATGCCAGTTTCTGTGAGATGATTATATTTGATATATGCCAGTTCTGTGAGATGATTATATTTGATATTATGTCTGTTTCTGTGAGATGATGATTATATTTGATATATGTCTGTTCTGTGAGATGATTATATTTGATATATGCCAGTTCTGTGAGATGATGATTATATTTGATATATGTCTGTTCTGTGAGATGATGATTATATTTGATATATGTCTGTTCTGTGAGATGATGATTATATTTGATATATGCCTGTTCTGTGAGATGATGATTATATTTGATATATGTCTGGTTCTGTGAGATGATGATTATATTTGATATATGCCAGTTCTGTGAGATGATTATATTTGTATATGCCAGTTTCTGTGAGATGATGATTATATTTGATATATGCCAGTTCTGTGAGATGATTATATTTGATATATGCCAGTTCTGTGAGATGATGATTATATTTGATATATGTCTGTTCTGTGAGATGATTATATTTGATATATGCCAGTTCTGTGAGATGATGATTATATTTGATATATGTCTGTTCTGTGAGATGATGATTATATTTGATATATGTCTGTTCTGTGAGATGATTATATTTGATATATGTCTGTTCTGTGAGATGATGATTATATTTGATATATGCCAGTTCTGTGAGATGATGATTATATTTGATATATGTCTGTTCTGTGAGATGATTATATTTGATATATGCCAGTTCTGTGAGATGATGATTATATTTGATATATGCCAGTTCTGTGAGATGATGATTATATTTGATATATGTCTGTTCTGTGAGATGATGATTATATTTGATATATGCCAGTTCTGTCAGATGATGATTATATTTGATATATGTCTGTTCTGTGAGATGATGATTATATTTGATATATGTCTGTTCTGTGAGATGATGATTATATTTGATATATGCCAGTTCTGTGAGATGATGATTATATTTGATATATGCCAGTTCTGTGAGATGATGATTATATTTGATATATGTCTGTTCTGTGAGATGATGATTATATTTGATATATGCCAGTTCTGTGAGATGATGATTATATTTGATATATGCCTGTTCTATGAGATGATGATTATATTTGATATATGTCTGTTCTGAGAGATGATGATTATATTTGATATATGTCTGTTCTGTGAGATGATGATTATATTTGATATATGTCTGTTCTGTGAGATGATGATTATATGTGATATATGCCAGTTCTGTGAGATGATGATTATATTTGATATATGCCTGTTCTATGAGATGATGATTACATTTGATATATGCCAGTTCTGTCAGATGATGATTGTATTTGATATATGTCTGTTCTGTGAGATGATAACTAATATAATCACTGGTCTGGTAGATAATTAATGCATACAACCTGTGAGGTGATAATTTATATATCATATGTCTGGGAGATTACATCTAACATACATATGTTCTGAGAGAGAAAAGGTATATATCATATGTTTTGGAGATTATATCTAATGTAGACCTTTTCTGTGAAGATGATAATTTATATATCACATGTCTGAGAGATTATATCAAACAGGTAGTGAGAATAAGTAGTAATCAATGACTTGAGATAAACAGGTAATGATAAGAAGTACTAATCAATAACCTGAGAGAAACTGGTAGTGAGAAATAATAGTATTCAATAACCTGAGACAAAAAGGTGGTGAGAAGATGTAGTAATCAATAACCTGAGACAAATAGGCAGTGATAAGAAGTAGTAATCAATAACCTGAGACAAAAAGGTGGTGAGAAGATGTAGTAATCAATAACCTGAGACAAACAGGTAGTGAGAAGAAGTAGTAATCAATAACCTGAGACAAAAAGGTGGTGAGAAGATGTAGTAATCAATAACCTGAGACAAACAGGTGGTGAGAAGAAGTAGTAATCAATAACCTGAGACAAACAGGTGGTGAGAAGAATAGTAACTAATAACCTGAGACAAACAGGTAGTGAGAAGAATAGTAACTAATAACCTGAGACAAACAGGTGGTGAGAAGAATAGTAACTAATAACCTGAGACAAACAGGTAGTGAGAAGAATAGTAACTAATAACCTGAGACAAACAGGTAGTGAGAAATAGTAGTATTCAATAACCTGAGACAAAAAGGTGGTGAGAAGATGTAGTAATCAATAACCTGAGACAAACAGGTAGTGAGCAATAGTAGTATTCAATAACCTGAGACAAAAAGGTGGTGAGAAGATGTAGTAATCAATAAACTGAGACAAACAGGTGGTGAGAAGACGTAGTAATCAATAACCTGAGACAAACAGGTGGTGAGAAGACATAGTAATCAATAACCTGAGACAAACAGGTAGTGAGAAGAAGTAGTAATAAATATCCTGAGACTATTGGTAGTGAGAAGAAGTAGTAATCAATATCCTGAGACAAACAGGTAGTGAGAAGAAGTGGTAATCAATAACATGAGAGAAACAGGTAGTGAGAAGAAGTATTAATCAATAACATGAGAGAAACAGGTAGTAAGAAGAAGTAGTAATCGATAACCTGAGACAAATAGGCAGTGAGAAGAAGTAGTAATCAATAACCTGAGAGAAACAGGTAGTGAGAAGAAGTATTAATCAATAACATGAGAGAAACAGGTAGTGAGAAGAAGTAGTAATCAATAACCTGAGACAAATAGGCAGTGAGAAGAAGTAGTAATCAATAACCTGAGACAAACAGGTAGTGAGAAGAAGTATTAATCAATAACATGAGAGAAACAGGTAGTGAGAAGAAGTAGTAATAAATAACCTGAGACAAACAGGTAGTGAGAAGAAGTAGTAATCAATAACCTGAGACAAACAGTTAGTGAGAAGAAGTAGTAATCAATAACATGAGACAAACAGGTAGTGAGAAGAAGTAGTAATCAATAACATGAGACAAACAGGTAGTGAGAAGAAGTAGTAATCAATAACATGAGACAAACAGGTAGTGAGAAGAAGTGGTAATCAATAACCTGAGACAAACAGCTAGTGAGAAGAAGTATTAATCAATAACCTGAGACAAACAGGTAGTGAGGAGAAGTAGTAATCAATAACCTGAGACAAACAGGTAGTGAGAAGAAGTAGTAATAAATAACCTGAGACAAACAGGTAGTGAGAAGAAGTAGTTATCAATAATCTGAGACAAACAGGTAGTGAGGAGAAGTAGTAATCAATAACCTGAGACAAACAGGTAGTGAGAAGAAGTAGTAATCAATAACCTGAGATAAACAGGTAATGAGTTAGTTTAGTCGACGGATCAACATCACGACACACGGGTATAACCCAATAGTGCTCCGTTCTACACCTAACTCAAGCCTGAGTCGGAAGAATCTCAACTCAGTGGATGATCTCCGTAGCACAGGCGAGGATCCTGAAATACTTTGGGTAGATTTTTCACTCAAAATTTTGTCCAGGCAGCGCCGTTAGACTACTCTTTTTCAATTTCCAACTGAAAAGGGATCTTTTACGTGTGCAACAATACACATGACCCTCCGATCTCACTACCCAGAGAGCAGGAGAAATTTTGTTACTAGAAGTCCACTTGAAAAAACCCCGGCCCTCACCGGGACTTGAACCTGGGACCTCCAGCACTCAAGGCGGACACCAAACCTCGAGACCACTCAGCCCCCGCGGTAATGAGTAGAAGTAGTAATCAATAACCTGAGAGAAACAGGTAGTGAGAAGAAGTAGTAGTACCCAACAACCTGAGATGGGGAATGTGTGGTCTAAGAGGTATGGTGTCCACCTCGAGTGCTGGAGGTCCCGGGTTCAAGCCCCAGTGAGGACCGGGGTATTTTCACATGGACATCTAGGAAAGAAATTTCTTCTAGTCTCTGGGAAGTGAGATTGGACGCCATGTGTATAGGTGCGCACGTAAAACAACCCTTGGCCGTTGGAAATCGAAAAAGAGTAGCCTAACAGCACTGCCCGGGCAAAATTTCTAGTTAAAAATCTACCCAAATTATTTAAGGATCCTCACTGGTGCTACGAAGTTCCGTGATGTTGATCCGTCAACTAAACTAAACTAAACTTGAGAAGAAGAAGAAGTAACCTATAATCTGAGACAAATAGAAAAAGAGAAGTAAAAGAGATAATAATCAATAACCTGAGACAGAAAAAGAAAAGAATAGGAAGAAGTAGTAACCAATAGCCTGAGACAAGAAAGGTAAAGAGAAGAAAAGGAAGAGATAGTAATTAATAACCTGAGACAAACAGAAAAAAATGGACGAAAAAGAAGATGTAGTATTTGATAACCTGAGATAAAACAGGGTAAAGAGAAGAAAAATAAGAGTTAGAAATCAATACACAAATGGTGAGATGAGCACTACACACATCTGACATGCACAACTATTTCCACACCGAAACTAACCTCTCCTGTGTATCATTGAAACCTGTGAGTTTTGATTTCCATGCTGATATTATAGCGCGAAACTTCTCATCAGTGATTGTTGCATCATGGTCCACGGTTGATTCATGTGGCATCTACAGAATAAGTTTACACAATCAGATTCCACACAATCTATATAGATTTAACAAGAAACAGACAAAGTGCAATATTTTTCTTTTTTGCGCTCGCTCGCTTTGAATTCAAGCGTAGTCCATACACACTACTTCTAGTGTTCAGGACTGAATTTTGCATGTGTATTAGCTTTCCCTATTAACAGTGTCCCTCGCCATCAGGTGAACCCACTCCGACTTCAGAGGTACTTGTAATTAACGTCCCCAAGTCAAGGACGATAAGTCAACATTTTCATCCAGCTGACTGGTGTAGGGGTTGAGTCCCTTACTTCGGCATCAGCACATCAGATATTTAACAACACATGTTCTTATCCATTCAGCCATGCTGGCCTAAAATGCAATATAAAGGCAATCCCATAGCAGATACCATCATGTGGGTGTGAATTGTTAGATCTTCACATGTTCTAGCCATGACATGTGAAGTGGGATGACAAGTTCCCTACCTCGCTGTCTTACCTTCCCAGACAATTCCCAGACAATTGTCTGCTACCCAGTTTTATGAGGCTAGTTTGACCCCAGAGATTAAAATTGATGGCTGCACTTTCCTGACTGATCCCAGGCAGTCTTCACCATATCAGACTGGTCATAATATAGCTCACTGCCAGCTGTCCAAAGGAAAAGCAACAGCAAGTCTATCAGCCTGTTCATTTCCCGGCATACCAGCATGTTCTGGGTAGACATTTCCACGATACCCACCTGCATTATGTTTCAAGGGATGTAAGCCACTCTAAGTGGAAGACACTAGTTTATATTTTACATAACATGCTTAGCGCGTCTGCCCCAAACAACGTATCTTTCTGTACTACACTCCACTTCCATTATCATGCTCCAAGTTGTAATATCATAAGCCAGGTTCTTCTTTTTTAAACAGGATCTCACTTCAATGAAGGCCTACATACGCCGTTTACCTGGCTCAACAGACCTGCCCATGTATATGTTCACATCACTTGTGCATCAGCTGTCACTTAACAACAACATTATTGCTCGCTGGACTTTAGGCGGCTTGGTGTGCCTTGCCAGTGAGAAGACCTGATCGTTTGGGTCCACATCGATTGACAGACGCCAGTCGCGGCGATCGGGGCAAACCTTGAGATACAACCTACGATGGGTGACGTTGTAATATTCTGTTATGATAATTTGGCTGTGTCCAGCGTGTGCTGCATGGTCTAGTGGTTACACACCCGCTTCACACGCCAGTGATCTGGGGTTTGTTTCCGGGTCCTGTCAAGGATATGCACTACTGACGAGCTCAAACGAGAGCGAAACTCGAGTCTAGTGCTTCCACATTGATGTGGATAGGCCTTAGGTTCATACCAGAATATGATCAGCGTTGCCAGTAGTGGGTTGTGCTCAATATTTAAATAGATACATCTGTTTCACTCATTGTCCATTTCCGACATCCTCAGTCCAACATGGCTATCACTCTATGTAAGGCTACCTTGTTGGGCAGCACCTTGGCCCCATACCTTTTCCTGTACTACCTGACCAATTTCACAAACATCTAAACACTACATATCTCTTGCCTGGCATATTTCGCTGCATGTCGTCAGGGGCACACTGCAAAGTTGTATATCATGAAGTGGGTAAATAAAAAATACTTTGGCTGAACTACTAAATACATTGTCATTGACATTGTTTGAATGTGGAGTATGTTATCTACACGGTAGTCTAAGATATAAAAGTATGTCCGCCTGTCTGAGTAGCAATGGCTGGAATTACCTAATTGATAATGCTTTGATAGTATTATTCATTCATTAAATTAATATTATATATAACTGCAGTTTGCGCCTCATGAGATGCAGCAAAATATTCACAGCAAAAAATCGTGCAATGTATCATTTATGGCTAATGTGTTTAAATTCACTAAGTGAATATATTGTTTTGAATAGCTAAACATATCTTCAGTATGTGCCATCCACGAATTGCCTCTATTCAACCTGTGCCATCCATGAACTACCTCTATTCAACCTGTGCCAACCAAGAACTGTGTCTGTACAACCTGTGTCATTAAAAAAATGCCTCTATTCAACCTGTACCATCCAAGAATTGCTTCTGTTCAATCTATGCCATCCAAGAACTGCCTCTATTCAACCTGTGCCATTTAGGAACTGCCTCTTTTCAACATATGCAATCCAAGACCCGCCTCTATTCAACCTGTGACCACATAAAGAGGGTGATTCATATACGATGCAACCCTTAGGTACAATTTAACCTGGAGCACCTTGTGTCTAACATAATACTAGTAGTAGAAATGTATCAAGATATAATCTACCTCAGCTATTGTCATAACTGTAACTAAACTGTGTTAATTACACAGAATAATACAGATCACAAGATTGTTTTGCACACACAGGGAGTCCATCGCAGTTGTTTAGAGGAATGACACCAGCCTCTTACTAGAGAGGACTGAGTACTAACCAGTGTGGATTTTTACACACTAAGGAACCCATGGATACTCATCCCTGATGCCAGTATGGTGGATTGGACATCTTGCCTTCACAAACATGGGCAAAAAACTAGTAGGACCCATGTGTACATTGTGAGTGCTAAAAGTACCTTTGAGGTTTTAAATTTAAAAATAAAGCAGGCTGACCTGGCTGCCGTCCAGGCTAAAACAAAAAATGGACAGCCTACTCATAAAAAGAAATGTATATTAACCAAGCACAGATCAATAAACAAACACATAAACACATCAGATCAAGTATGTTATGAAAATTTAAAGAAGAGCCACGAATGCTTGGTTTCATTGTGTTATACATAATACACATAAATTTTAACTGACACTCATAGAATGAGAAGAAAGAAACAGAGAGTACACCAGATAATATACACATTGAAACATAAAGGGACCACACCAGGATTCAAAACTGTGGCCTCCAAATGACAGTGCTTCTTCTCACTGTAGAAACAAGTATATTTCGACACATGGCCAGCTAGACATCCCTAAAAGCCAGTTCTTTGACCCACCTGAACCCACAACTATTGAATATGACCAGAATTCATACCTAGTGTTATATGTAATAAACTTAAATGTGAATTGTTGTGAAATTCTTGAGGCCGTTGAAATAACTTGAGAAATCCATTCAAAGCTATTGATCACCTAAGCCTTAGGTGTTCATGTCTCTCCACAGATGTCAGTCCTGAGTGTTCTGGATCAACTCTGCTGAGGATGTTCATCCATGCAGCAATCTCAGTCCATCCAACATAATTTCTCTTGGTCTGTCTCTTCCTTCTCTCCCACTGATCTTTCCATTCATCACGATGTTTTCCAATGCCTTTCTTCAGATTATGTGACCAAGAACACTGTGACTTTCAGTGTATTTCATGTTTTACTTTCATTAGTCTCTCCCAGGTAATTATTGTTAATTACTCTGACAGTTCATGGTATTAACAACATTTATTGCTTCCAAGGTCTTCCTGATTTGTTAATTCATGTTCCATGATTCACTGCCATACAGCTAAGTAGGTTCTATATAACATTTCAGCACTCTCTTTCTGACATTTCAATGACTATGACTTATTGCATAAGATTCTTTTCATTTTCTGAAATATAGCTTTTATTTGAACTATTCTGCTCATAATCTCTGTTCGTATTTAATGGTATTGACCTGAACTCATAAAAGCATAGGAAAGCATGAGAGATTAGAGGACACACTAGAACTTACATGCATTGGTGGTGATCGGAAGCAATAAGTCAGCGGGTAATAAATAAGGTTGGTGAAGGTTGCTGCGTAAAGATCTGCATACCTCATGACTTGGGTGGCAAAGAATGTCTGACGACTTCCTGTAAGCAAAGACAACAACTAGACCATCATTCTCAACATTTGTTTTCACTCTGGAAAAACCTGGAAATAATCTTCATGCTTCGAGGGTCCTGTTTTTCTACTTCTTCTTTTGCCCTTCATCTCCTAGTGAAGCACAGGCCTTCTATTAACTCAACCAAGCTCTGGCTTATGTACTTTCCTCATTTTGGACTTATAGTACATGGTTCCATTGCCTAGCTACAGAGTTAAGAGTGTGGAGCAACACTATGAGCTGTGGATTTCATGTGGAATGTTTTTATATCTGTCCATAGTTGTTTGTATTATGAACTGTACATTAAGAAAAATGGCGGATGCTGGTTGCTGAACTAGCTGATTGTGCCTTATGCAGTAATGTGTGTGCAACTGTTGCTTTTCTAGTGACTGCTGCTTCCATCGAAGACGAACTGTAATTTTAGTGGTGGGCTGTTGTGTCGGAATTTCGGCATTGCTGTTCATGTATGCCTGAGTGTGTTTTTGGTTTGTCAGGACTGCTATCTGTTCCACTATTCACATGGGACAGTGAGGAGTATTTTGTGTGATATTCATGGCACAAGAATGGAGCATTATGGGGGTGTCCCTTTGACATGAAGATGGAACAGTGACTAATGACTAACTAACCAAGCCTTTTGTAGACTTGTTTCTGATAGGCTGGATTTTACAGCTAAAGTTTTCTATGGGATGATGTAGCCAGCCTCAGCCAATCCTCCTTAGTAGCTAGCCTCTGAGGCTACAGTGTTACCATTCTTTGCTTCCCTTATGGACTGTGTGACATTGTATGGGTATTAACCTTCGTTAAAAAACAAGTTAAAGACTATTTCCTTCCCATGTGGCATACAGGATCAGCACTTGACGGTGCTTCGGTCATTACGAGGCTCTGCTGACTGCAGGGCCATGTACAAACATGAGGGATGTTTGAACCTAGGACAACTAGGCAGATAGGTGAGTGTATTAGTCACAGCATTGTTTGAGCTCCCCAAGAATCCTTTGCATAAACATCTCACATAGCATGCCTGAGATGAGTAATTTGTACTCATAATAATCGATAGGGCATTACATGGAGACATGGTGATGGTGCCGGTCTCTGTGGCGAAGGGGTTATGGGCGCGATTCATAACACTGTATATTCGGGTTCGAAACATAGCAATGCTGGTTTTTTCAAAAAAGGTATAGGTGCCGGTCATTCAGAAAGCAATGGCAAACTACTGAATGTAAAACTTGCCTAGGAATCACGAACAGCCAACATGCTGAGGTCGACTGCTACGTCCTGTGAAGGAGATGCAACCAAATTTAGAACAAAATGGTGGCCTAGTGGTTAGTGCACCTGATTGACAAGGCAATGGTCTGGGTTCAAACCCCAGCAGAGGCTAGGTTATTTTTTCTGCTAAGGTCAACCAGAAATTAAAATAAAAATAGGCACCAGAAAATTATCAGATATGTTTTGGGAATTATCAGGAAATAAGGGCAACGAGGAAAGGAGCTGGCCACATATGTCATAGCCCAGAATGTGTGAAGGCTTTAATACGTCCCATCCCAGTGGCAGTATCTGCTATGGGACTACGTTTATGTTGTATAATAATCTATAGATTATATATTATTATATATATAGATTATATATGATTATATGTGCATATATGCCAGCCCTTTCACTGTAAATATGAGCAATTCTGTCACTGTAAATGTCAGTCCTGTCATCTGGTCATGGCAAAAGTAAGCATTTGACCACTGTAAATGTCAGGCATCCAGTGACTGTAAATGTAAGCCATCCATTGACTGTAAATGTTCATCATTTGGCCACTCTAAATGCAAACTATCGTTAAATGTGAAACATTCAGTCACTGAAATATAGAATAACAAAAGTAAGAGTACTAAGGATATGTATATTCCTGTGGCAATATATGAGAAAGACACTTGGAGCACGACACTCGAGGTATGGTGTCCGCCTCGAGTGCTGGAGGTCCCGGGTTCAAGCCCCAGTGAGGGCCGGGATTTTTTTCACGTGGACTTCTAGTAACAAAATTTCCCCTGGTCTCTGGGTAGTGAGATCGGACGCCCGTGTGTATTGTTGTTCACATAAATAATCCCTTAGCAGTTGGAAATCAAAAAAGAGTATCCTAACGGCACTGTCAGGTCAAAATTTCAAGTTAAAAATCTACCCAAAGTATTTCATGATCCTCGCCGGTATTGCTGAGTTCGTGCACTGGCTGAGATTCTTCGGAGTCAGGCTTGAGTTAGGAGTAGAACGGAGCACTTATGGGTTACACCTGTGTGATGTTGATCCGTCGACTAAACTAAACTAAACACTAGGACATGTAACAAATCAGCTGAAAAACATGTATGCACCTCTGAACATAAGTGTTACAGAAGAGTGTTAACAATTCATTGGATGGAAAATAAGTGTTACAGAAGAGTGTTAACAATTCATTGGATGGAAAATAAGTGTTACAGAAGAGTGTTAACAATTCATTAAATGGAAAATAAGTGTTACAGAAGAGTGTTAACAATTCATTGGATGGAAAATAAGTGTTACAGAAGAGTGTTAACAATTCATTAAATGGAAAATAAGTGTTACAGAAGAGTGTTAACAATTCATTGGATGGAAAATAAGTGTTACAGAAGAGTGTTAACAATTCATTGGATGGGGAGTAAAATGTTACAGAAGATGCTAACAATTCATTGGATGGAAAATAGAACAAATAGATTAACCCTACAATAACTCACTACTGAAGAAGATTGGTTATCAATACAAACAAAATTGTGGAAAATGAAATATTTTGCACATGCAAGAAGACACGAATGCCTGAAAATGATAATTACTGAGGAAGATGTACCAGGAAGCTGGCTCTGTGGCAAAGGGGTTACGAACAGAATTTGTAATTCCACGTGTTGAGTTGAGTTGAGTTGAGTTGAGTTGAGTTGAACTAAGAGTTGACATAACTGCACTCAGGACATTTCCATATGCGCTCCGTTCCCTCGTTCAACAGCCAGCAAAGAGTCACACTACTAATCATTCCCACCACTATCTGATTGTAAGTTCTCCTGGTCTTTCCTCTCAAATTTGAAATTCTGAGATTTTGAGAACCCCTGTCAGTACCCCGCAATCTCATCCTTTCCACATATGGGTTCTCAATCTATTCCTCCACCTGGTCCCACAGGCGCAGAACCACCTCTCCCTAGCCCATAGGTAATCTACCACCAAGAGGTGCATTCCCTGCCAGCCTATCAGCCTGGTCATTCTCTCCGCACTCCTGCATGGCCAGGACAAAAAAATCCATACAATTCTTACAATTTGTGACCTCTCTAATCCTATATACCGTGTTTAAAACACAGCTGGGGGAAATTTTGGAAGTAGAGCACTTTGCATTGGTTTTCACACAATGGTATGAGTGCTGGTCATTAAGAAAGCAATGACAAACTACTGAACATAAACATAAATGTTGACTGCGATGTCCTGTAAAGGATCTGCAACTAACTTTTAACCAGGAAGATGACAAAACAAAGATCACATCATAGTTGGATTTAAGATTGATGGGTAATTTACACATGACAGCAACAGAGACAGGATGTCTGACAAATTCTGAAAAGACTGCCACAGAGTCAAAGTTCTGCACTTGACAAACCACTGGATAAAAAAAATTGAATCTGGACATTTTCTCTAATAATTCAAACAACAGGCTTACCACTTCTGAAAACACTGCCCAGTTTTCCATACGCCATGTCCATTTCATGGGTTGCCGCCTGAATCAAGTAATAAATGTGAGAAAAGAATGTCAACTTAAAGTGTCAGCTACAATATTCAGGACTATTATGTTACTTTCGCTTTTGGTATTTACTATTCCATCATTTATAATGACTGTGTGATGTACACTGTGATATTGCCGTGAGCTCTTGCAGCCATGGGGACACAAGCATTGCTCTACCACCACAAGGTAGCACAACATGATGAGCTAGTCAGTCCCTGGTATGGAATTATTTGAACATATCACTTCACAATAAATAGTGGTTTCCTACAATTTTATTTAAGAACAATTAATGTAGTGGTTTCCCTTTGATATCCGCACCCACATATGGATAATCTTATGTTGCCTATCTATCACACTACAGGCTTCAGCCAACTCCATAGTTTGTCTCATTTTGCATGTAAAGTTTTCTATGGGTTGGGAAAGCCAACCCCAGTCAAACCCACCTCAGTCACCTCTTACAACAAGCAACGTAGATTACACTGCTGCTATTCTCTGGGCCCAGGTAACACACAGGTGCCATTTTTTGTTGTTGTTCACATATCCTTTACAGGACATCGCTGTCAACATCAGCATCTTTCAGCTGATTGTTGATTTCTTGGCAAGATTACGCTCAGTAGTTTGCAACTGCTTTATGAGTGACCGGCTCACATACCCAGAAAGTTACAGATGCTGAGAGAACCGCTACCGATTCTCGCACAACGTCACGTTACTTACGAGAGTATACGAGATTATGGAGAAAGTCGTATAACCTCTAGACCAGGGAGACCGGCACAGGTGACACAGGAGAATTAAATGCTATATATATCCTGTCATGAGTAGCTTCTTTCTTCTTCTTCAGCATTCCGAGCCATTGAGGTTCTTTGCTGCAAATACAATCTGTCTCCATTCGTCTCTCTGGTGGACCTTCTCTTGCCAGTCGTTGATTCCAAGTGCTTGTAGGTCTGTATGTATATTATCTCTCCACCGCCTTCTTGGTCTACCTCGGGGTCTACGGTCATTTATTTCCTTAGTGTAAGCGAGTTTTGTTTCCCTATTATCTTCCATTCTTTCTATATGCCCCAGCCATTGTAGTCTATTAGCCTTCATGATACCAGTGATTAGCGGGGACTTAAACAAATCATAAATGTCTTTGTTACTTCTTCTTTTCCACTCTCCACTTTGTGTATCCCTAATGGGTCCAAAGATGCGTCTTAAAATTTTGTTCTCAAAGGTTTGTAACAAGGCTTCGTCTCCTTTCGTTGTACTCCAGGTTTCAGAGCCATACAGCACAAATGGTCTGATCAGTGTTTTGTATATTGTGATTTTGGTGTTACGAGATAGCGCCTTTGATTTTAGTAGATGTTGTAGTGCATAGTATATCTTATTTCCAGAGTTGATTCTAGTTTGTATTTCTTCCCTTATGATGTTGGAGCAGTTGAAGATTGTACCCAGGTATTTGTATGTTTCCGTTCTTTTAATGGTCATATTATCTATTTGTATGTGGCCAGAGTTTTTAGCCATTCCGTCTCTTGAAATTACCATATATTCTGTCTTATCTTGGTTGATAACCAGCCCCATCTGTTGGGCTTTTTCCTTTAAGTGAGTCAATATTTCTAATGTCTTTTGTTCACTTTGCCCTATAATATCTATATCATCTGCATAACCAAGCAGCTTGGATGTTCCTCCAATATCACATTCCTCCTTTACCTTCCTTACAACTTTCTCTAGTTCTTCTTTAGGTTTTAAAAATGTTGCCAATGCATCAGCCAACTGTGGTTTACAGCTTTATGACTGACATTCTCCAAGGGTTCTTTAATATACACTGTATGCAAATCACACCTCCTGTTAATTAAACTTTGTTCATGAAGGCTAAGTATTCAATTTAGCACTTACTAAATAGGCAATTAATACAATGTAATGCTGGGACATATTTTCCCATGTGTTATAAACTCTTGATGGGACCCAAAAGACTGTACTGTATGAAGTAGTAACACAATATACTCATACTGGACTAAAACTATTCAGTAAAATTGTGACTTCAACAATAATTAATTGATTACCCTGATTGCTTTCTTGATCTTGGTGATGTTTGGGTGTGTGACATCACTACTGTCCATATTTCTGCATAAGAGAAAAACACAGGGTTTTGTCTACAGTGGTATATAACATCTAATTATACAATTTTTACTCAAAATCATAGTACTTTAGACTCATGACACACAACACATACATGCTCACCTTGACAACTAAAAATACAATAAAGCAGTGAATATATGAAAACACACAGAGCATGCAAAATAGAGATACATCTAAAAACTCATTGAGAGCGAGCAAACAAACTTTCAAAGGGTCAAAAATTGGGCACACAGGCCTGTCTTACATTTGGCCCTTCCAACCACTCATCTTTTGTACATGAATGATCTATTGTGCATGTTACATTCACATAAAAAGAAACATTGTCCAATGAATGCTATGAACATAAACTGCATATTATGACTGACGAATTACAACTAAGAAAAGACTCAGAGGCAGAGATAATAACACAGGCAAGGACAAGGGCATGGATGGAGCTGCATGAGATAGCAAAACATAGGACGGCTTGAGGTGAGTTCGCAGTGGACCGAAGACCCAAAGAGGAATACAGAGCAGAAGAAGAAGAAGAAAAATAAAACACAGGTTTAAAATGTTAGACAGAATGTACAAACAAATAACAAATTAAGATTACAAACAGGCAGGTATGCCATATTCTTACAAAGCCAGAAAATGAGAGAATTTTGAAGGTGAAAGGTGATGTTCCATAAGACCGATCATAAACCAATATGATGAGAAATGTTTAGAGGTATCCGACACATGGTGCTATCATAGAATGGAAATAATTAATTGTATAACACCATGAACGATTTAAATGAACACATAAAATTATATCAAACAAAACAAAAGCAACTGCTGTCAGTAAAACATCAGTAAAAGACCCTTTTCACACCGCAATGAGGCATATTATGTATATTATGCTAACCCGCATACTATTCCCCAGTCGGCACAACATGGATCATGTGATTAATTTCCTGTCCAATGACTTTACTCCCCAGGAGATTTCCTTGTACTCATTTTAGACTAAGTTGCCCTATGTTGAACGGACAAAAAATGGCCTCAAAGGGGATTTGAACATATGATCAATAGGCCGGCATGAAAGCTGAATGCTGATGTAGTTAGGTCATAATCTAGAACAAGATCACATGACCAACGGGCCGGCAGGAAAGCTGAATGCTGATGTAGTTAGGTCATAATCTAGAACAAGATCACATGACCAAAGGGCTGGCGGGAAAGTGGAATGCTGATGTAGTTAGGTCATAATCTAGAACAAGATCACATGACCAACTGACTGGCGGGAAAGTGGAATGCTGATGTAGCTGGATCATAATCTAGAACAAGATCACATGACCAACGGGCTGGCGGGAAAGCTGAATGCTGATGTAGTTAGGTCATAATCTAGAACAAGATCACATGTTCGACGGGCTGGCGGGAAAGCTGAATGCTGATGTAGTTAGGTCATAATCTAGAACAAGATCACATGACCAACGGGACGGCAGGAAAGCGGAATGCTGATGTAGCTGGATCATAATCTAGAACAAGAGCATATGAAAAGAATGCTTGATGAAAACATTCAAGGCGAGAGTAAACACCAATAGATCAAGAAAGAGCACTGTTTACCAGATAATCAAAGTTTGTCAGTAGACATATAGTCTATATGATGATGAATTAATGTAGGTGTGCGTGCGTGTGTGTGCGAGTATCTGTGTGTGTGTGTGTGTATGTGTGTGTGAGAGAGAGAGAGAGAGAGAGAGAGAGAGAGAGAGAGAGAGAGAGAGAGAGAGAGAGAGAGAGAGAGAGAGAGAGAGAGAGAGAGAGAGAGAGAGAGAGAGAGAGAGAGAGAGAGAGAGAGAGAGAGCACAAATGTATTTTATTTTCACAAGTTGGGCATGCAGGCTTACATTCAGCCTTTCCACCCAAAAATCTCCCATACAAGATACAACATGGATAGAAAGAGCAGATGAGTAGAAATGGAGGGAATTTTGGAAAATGAAATGGAAATAGAAAGAAATGAAAATTTCAAAGACAAGAAAATGCATAAGAAATATTAATTAAATAAATAATGAAAGAAGAAAACTGAAAGACAGAAAAAAAAGAAAGCACAAAAAAGAAAAACATACAACAAGGATAGAAATTGAGAAAACAGTAAATGGTAGAAAGAAAGAAAGAAAGAAAGAAGAAAGAAAGAAAGAAAGAAAGAAAGAAAGAAAGAAAGAAAGACAGAAAGGCAGAAAGACAGACAGAAAGAAAGAGGACCATGAATTAACCAATCCACTACAAGTAAACCAGGAGAACAACATACAGACAATCACCTGTAAATATCGGCTATTTGAGCATCATAGTCGGACAACTTATGAAACAACTGGCTCTGCTGTGTCCAGACCGCCAGCTCCTGCAACATCTCAGGAACCACCAGGAACGTACGCCAGCCGCGGTTTTTCTTGGACTTCAGGATGTCACCAAAGATGTGGTCACCCACGTACAGGACCTCGGCACTGGAGTTCACCATGCCCATCATGTCGTTGAAAACATCAACAGAGCCTGTTTGCAAATAGAATGTTGTATAAGGAGTTGTTTGGAGACATTTTATAAACATAACAAGCTTCCTTAATCAAAGTGCGATCTCCACAATGAAGGTTGGCTGCAATGGATTCCTAATACTTTCTTTCTCTCATTTCAAATGAATGAATCACCAAACATGATCTCAAGTAACTAAATGAATATTGTAGCCAGAGCATTTCGTCAGCACACAAGCACCAAACACACACTGATCCATACAACTACATGAAAAACAAGGCATTAATATAGATATATATATATATTTTTTTTGCATATCCTATTTACAGAACATCACTATCAATACCAGCCAGCATTTAATTCCTGTTGTTGTTGATGTCTTGGCAAGGTTTACGTTCAGTAGTTTGCCATTGCTTTCTGAACGACCTAAAACCCCAGCATGACAGGTCAGCTGCTAAATCAGTCGCTGCTGTGTTTAAAATGAGTGGCAAGCGGCTCACAAATCGCGTTCGCAAGCCTTTGGACATGGAGACTGGTATATATAAAAGAAAGTTATAACATGTTGAAGATATCCCTGGATGACAACACACAGTTATTTGTCTGGATGTACAGTGTATCAGTGGTCATCTCTGTAGCATCTCTGCTCCATTCTACTCCTAACTCAAGCCTGAGTCTGGAGAAACTCAGCTCAGTGCACGAATTCCGTAGCACTGGCGAGGATCCTGAAATAATTTGGGTAGATTTTTAACTCAAAATTTTGCCAGGGCAGCACCATTAAGCTACTCTTTTTGATTTCCAACTGCCAAGGGATCTTTTACGTGCGCAACAATACACACGGGTGTCCGATCTCACTACCCAGAGACCAGTGGATTCTGTGTTTAAAGAAGAGTAAATTTAGATCTCACCTCCAGAATAGATTGCGTTGGATCGAATCTTCCCAGTAAATGTGCCCAAATGCAGGCCACCAGTTTTCTACAAGCAAAACATATAACAATGTAAAAGTGCATGTACATCAAGGTTTAAGTACAATATTGCAATACATTATTGTTCTTGTGTTGGGTGTTGAATATGCTTGAAATACACTGGTAGTACAACTTTTAAATTCAACAAGAACAAAAAATATAACACTAAAACAAATATGATTTAGAAGAGGTGGAAACATTATCAATAGTGTGACAATAGTCATCATCATGAAGATGTTACATGCTGATACAATAAGATATAAGTGTGTAGATATACAGTGTAGACAGTACAGTAACGGAAAGATGGATACGTGCAGAACATGACACGCTTAAATGGGCCTAATCATAACAATCCAGGACAGACTGTCAACTGTCAAAACTGTCATTTACTGCCTATATTACCTTGCAGTGTGGTGGGGGGGGGGGGGGGGGGGGGGGGTCTTGAGCCTGAGGAATTAAGGCCGCCTGGCTAGTGCAGTTGCCACGAACCATGCAGGTTAGGATTTTCTTTTTGCCCCTGACAGAAAAAAATTGACACATTACCGAGGATTTGAACCCGGGTCTCCTGAAGGAGAACCCGGCGCTCTTAGCCAGCCACTCCTCCCAGAACAGACATTCCTGCTAAAACTTACTATCAACAGAAACAGTTTCAAATTACATCTCAAAAATAAAAAAAATAAATTATTTCTGTATGCAAACAGTTAAGTATTTGAAAAACTAAAACACAGTTGCCGCATGCATGAGGGTTTACAGGATAGGAGTGTGAGTTCAAGAATAAATTGCATTCAGGACATTTGAACAAATGCTGCATCTCTTTCTTCAGTAGCCAATGAAAAGTTCACATACTCATGGTACCACTGACAGTCAGATTAAATGTTTATCTGCACTTTTCACTATGTGTTGAGTATTGTCTATTCACTTTACTCTCTCTCCGCTGAATCATCTACTTCTCCAGATGTGGATCCTCTTGTTTCGCTGCACTTCCCACTCAACCCCAGAGAGCCTTCACCATGTCAGCCTTGTCATAAAGTGACTCGACAAACAAAGGAGCAGCAGAAGTCAATCTATCAGCCTGTTCATTTCCTTCATCACCACATGCCCTGGGCAGAAAACCCATGATATGCTCTTGTCAAATTATCACTTTGAGAAGATGGAGTAGACAGAGCAGTAGAATAAATAATATTCAACTGAGATAGAAGGTGAGAGGTACAGCAACAACACATCAATACTTCAGATTTGGTTGAAAAATAAGAATTAAAATGTAAAGTAAAATAAAAGATCCCCTTTTCACATCAAGAGGCGGATTGCGGATATGGTGTTAGCCCCGTATTTTAAAATAAATCTGTATATGATGGATGATGTGATCAGTATGATGCCAACCATCTTTGCTTTCCATAAAATCTCCTGGGACCAATTCAAGAATGGGTAAACCTGGAAGTCTGGGTTAGATGGGGAGAAAAGAAATCCCTGTCTCATAGCTAGTGATTTAAACAGATGACCATCAGGCTTGCAGGCAAACATCCTAGTCACTATGCTACCATCTTCAGAAACATAAGAGGAAAACATAACTGAGACTTACAATATTCACTTCTCTGAGTATTGTCCCTTGGGCAAAGAAAAGTGGTTTTCGAGCGTCCACAACAATGAAGTCAAAGTAGGTTATCCAGCTCGTATTATGTGGATTGGTCTGAGAAAATAGCAATACAGTGATATATATATTTCTAAACTTTTTACACATGCATAGATGTGTGCATATGTCTGTGTGTCCCCACATCAACCACACACACACACATACACTAAAACATATATATGCAAGTGCATGTGTAGAGAGAAACAAAAGCATTTATGCCTATTCTTACAATGTAAAGAAAAGAGTTAATAATTATATTAAATTCTCACAATCTTCATATATTATACATGAAACATGTGGTGACTTATACTTGTTTATGTATTTATTTGTATCTGTTTTGCTTTGTATCTTTCATAGGAATTTCACTGAAACACTGTACAGCACTAACCGTTTATTTATTACACTAAAGCTGAGTAGGTCACATGTCGTACACACATACAGACATTCTTATACGATATTATAATACTTCTCACTAATCATTTATAGTACAATGACTTTTCTACTGAATGGTTTAATTTTTATTTCTCAAAATCTTTGTTTTCTAACTTATCATGCGATAAACGTAATTTATATTTATCTGCTTTATTCATTTATACATACCTCTGTATCAAACAAATAAGTCATGACTTTCTGGGGAAAGAAAGAAGACAAAAACAATTAATGGGATAGATAAATATTTATATACCAAATGGTACATAATGACACATACTACATATTACCACAGGTTGAACAATATTAAGAGCCCATGGCAAAACTCAAGCAAACAAATTAAAGCACAAATGTCAAGAACATGCATCTTTCCCATGGCAACATATGAATATGAGCCATGAACCATTTCACAGTCCCTAAAGAAAATCAGGCCTTTTAAAACTTAAATATCACATAAATATTCATAAAATACCATGGATCAAGAGGATACAACATACTCCAGCTTTTTCATTTTAATTATGTGTCCAAAGAATGTGGACAGTTTTCCTCTGCTGTGAGTAATCAGTTCTCTTTGTGAGTAATCAGTTCTCTTTGTGAGTAATCAGTTCTCTTTGTGAGTTAACTTCTTTCAAGATATCTCCACTATGTTTTTCATCCATCCAAGATGTCCTCATCATTCTTCTATAAAACTGCTACATACCAATATTATTAATTCAGTACCAAACAGAAAATAGGGCTGGACCAAACCTGGTACACAATCAAATGAACAAGTATTATAATGTAAATTTCTGTTCACTGGGCATTAAAACTGCGGAAGATACCATGAAACAAAACAAATAACATGATTACCCTAGTATGGCAATATATCATCCTTCTGTCCAAATGGGAGGTCAAATTTGGCAGTATATTATCCTTCGCCACTGAATCAGTTAAGGTTCAGCCCATGGCTGATCCTGCCATTGGGATGTGAGGTGTCAGACGTTGTGTATGTTTGTCAGGTCACATCATGATGAGGCAAGGTGACCAGCTCCCATCCTTTTCATCTCGCACAATTCTGACAATTATCTGATACCCATTTTAGGATTAGTCATTAGTCGCGGTTTCAACATCACAGCAAAAGGTCATCCCCATAATGCTCCGTTCCCATGCCAGTGTATATCACATAAAATGTTCCTCACTGCCCCATGTGAAAAGTGGAAAAGACAGGAGTCTCGACAAACAACGGTCCGCTCAGGCACACTATGCAAAATGCCACCGCCAGAATGTCACCACAAAAGTCTTCAACACAAACAATACAGTTCACCCCTCATGGAATTGGCAGTCACTTTCCCAACCAAATGTTCACCCACAAAGTCTCGACATTTCTAGATATTGCCGTTCAGTTTCTAGATGTTTTAGGAGTAGGGCCAACCCCAGATTGCCTTCTCCTTCATCCAAGAGGAGGTTTGTATCTCTCAATGGTGCAAAGGCTCTTAATCATCTCACAGAAAGCATGGATCTGGTTCTAGCAAGGAGGGACGTGTCAGGGGACAAATCAGGTGTGTTTACAACCAGGGTGTTCCTGGGATGATAAGCATCTATATCTGCTGAAAGAGATAGACCATCTATGGATTTGTCCACAATGCAATATGGAATCCCAGAACCAACAAACCCAAAACCATAATGATAAGTTTAATAAAATACTTACATGTGTGTACTTATAGTCACTGTTGGTGGCCAGAAAGACTTTCTTTCCCTGCGTTCGAAGTCTAGAAAAGTAAATGATACCAAACAACAAAACATCTTAGGTTCAAACAATGGTGTTATATTCTAAGCAGCCTTTCTGTCAAATCATATTCTAAGCATCCTCTCTGTCAAACCATATCCTAATATAATCAATCATCCCCTCTGTCAAATGTTCTAATCACCCCCCCCCCCCCCATTTCATGTCATATTCTAATCACCCCTTCTGCCAAGTTATATCCTAATAACCTCTCTGTCATGTCATATGCTAATATAATCATCCCTTCTGTGAAAGTCATATTCTAATCACTCCTCTGTCATATTCTGATCATCCTGTAATCATCACTGTGCATGTTAAAGCTAGTTCATCTGCCTGACTACATTCACCCATGGAGTGCCATTGGTCTATACAAATATGGAACTAGCACAATATACACAACACACCTCACGACACGCAATAGGCTCTTCTACTTTACTTTATCATATACCCAATATGGTTCATAGTGTGGAAAAGCTTTCTTTACTTTAACTGGTACCCTTTGTTTTTCATGTCTTTAGTCAAGGACTCCTTTCATGCATGAGGAATATTGGGTTGAAGAGGGGATGAAGAGCTCTGTAACATATTTGCCATGGAGATGGTACTTCACTAGTGGGCCAGGAATAAAGTCAACACCAACCTTAATACAATAGACACAAGCTCTTTCTAGGGACTAGATTACCTAAATACCAATGCAATAGGTGCAAGCTCTTTCTAGGGACTAGACTACCTAAATACTGATGCAGTAGGGACAAACCCTTTCTAGGGACTAGACTACCTAAATACCAATGCAGTAGGGACAAACCCTTTCTAGGGACTAGACTACCTAAATACCAATGCAGTAGGGACAAACCCTTTCTAGGGACTAGACTACCTAAATACCAATGCAGTAGGGACAAACCCTTTCTAGGGACTAGACTACCTAAATGCCACTGCAATAGATGCAAGCCCTTTCCAGGAACTAGACTACCTAAATACCAATGCAGTAGGGACAAACCCTTTCTAGGGACTAAACTACCTAAATACCAATGCAGTAGGGACAAACCCTTTCTAGGGACTAGACTACCTAAATACCAATGCAGTAGGGACAAACCCTTTCTAGGGACTAGACTACCTAAATACCAATGCAGTAGGGACAAACCCTTTCTAGGGACTAAACTACCTAAATACCAATGCAGTAGGGACAAACCCTTTCTAGGGACTAGACTACCTAAATACCAATGCAGTAGGGACAAACCCTTTCTAGGGACTAGACTACCTAAATGCTACTGCAATAGATGCAAGCCCTTTACAGGGAGTAGACTACCTAAATACCAATGCAATAAGTGTAAGCTCTTTCCAGTGACTAGACTACCTGAGTGTCAATGCATCAGACTTTGGAGTTAAAACTCAGTCTCCCAGAGGATTCACGAAGCAACCAGCCTCAACTATAACAGATGTCTGACATCTTACAGACTTGTGCCTAGTGGCCCATCCTTTGCAACGTCTGTTCCAGAAGCATTATGTTTTTGTCCCTTGTTGAACTAAGAAGCAACATACCTGGTGAGGAGCACAGGCAAGTGGTCATCTTTCTCCACATATTTCTCCACATTGTTCATGGTCTCTTCTTTCAGTGGACCCTTTAGGAATAGATTGAACGGTAGTACACATTTAATGCTAGGTAAAAATTCCATGAAGGGCATAATAGATGAGTAGATGCTGTGACAGGTATTATAGATGTATAGATGTTGTGACAGGTATTATAGATGTATAGATGATGTGACATCTATACATAATATTGAGCCAGTCTCCTTGGTTTAGGAGTTAACGTTTTTCTCCGTAATCCGTATATTCTCGTGAGTAACGCAGCTGTGCGAGAATCGGCAGTGGTTCATGCCGCGCAAGTAACTTACGTGGGTATGTGAGCTGGTCGCTCAGAAAGCAATGGCAAACTACTGAGCTTAATCTTGCCTAGTACATCAACAGCAGCTGAAAGATGCTGGTGTTGACTGCAACGTCCTGTAAGGGATATGCAACATTAAAAAAAAAGATGTTGTGAAGCATATAATATATGTATAGATGCTGTTATAAATATCAATGATATATAAATGATGTGAGAAGTATCTTAGATGTATAGATGTTGTGAAGGTTATTACAGATGTTATGATACTATTTTGTGTCAGGTCTTAGTCAGATATGACTGAGCTACTATATGACAGTAGATGGTACTACCTGCTTCTGTTAGCACCGAATGTTGGGCGGCGCTTACCAAACCCGACACCTCACATTGTGCCAACAGTTTCCGGTGGAGGAGCGCAATTGGGAGGGTACAGGCCTTATCCTAGTGTGAGGATATACAACCTAAAGACAAAATGTCATGGCAGGGCAGACCAGGCCCTAAGCCTTGGTTGGAAACTGGTCTAGGATCAAAGCTCTGATAGGCGCACAGTTAAGAGTATTGCTTTGCTGACCTGGCAGCTTGTCTTGTTCCAGATGTATTAGTGTTACCTTTCCTCTGGAGTAAACTAGACAGGCTGAGAGAGGGATCATGCTGGATGGGCAACACATGGTCTCTAAATTCAGCCCAGGCTTTGTGTTATGGAGAGGTATAACTCCATTTTACAAACTATCGTCTGTTAAGACAGCAAGGTGCCATCCAATGATACTATGAGAAGTACTACAGATGTATAGATGCTGTGAGGAGTATTATAGATGTAATGATACTGTAAGGAGAACTATAAATGTACAGATACTGTGAGGAGTATTATAGATGTATAGATACTGTGCGGGCATCATAGATGAATATATACCATGCAGGAAACAATATATACTTAGCAGACAATACACTATATTTGACTCTAGATTGAAAATGTCAATCTTGCCTATGCTTTTCAGCAAGTATGGATAAAAATAAATGCCACTGGAAGAGTTGTTTACCTGGGGTTAGATAACACATAGATAAAAACCTACTAACTGAATGTTAAAAAGGAAAACAAGCACAAACTAAACACTGAAACAAAACGATTTGATCAGTACTCACATTTGTACTGTGAACATAATCCATAGCTGCGCAGACATCATTGTATATAGACTCAAATGTCATGGTCACATCTCCAACCTTGAACCCCTTGCTGGTCCTGTTAATGTAAACAGATCTTCTATAATGTGATGATATACTGATTGAGCAACAGTATGGGGTTATAACAAATACATCATCTTCATGATCTGATGATTCACTGCTTGTGCAACAGAGTGGGGTTATAAATACATCATCTTCTATGCTGTGATTATTAACTGATTAAGTGCCATGGGATGATTAATTGTCTTAAGCGACTTCCTATATCTGCCATATAAGCGACTTCCTATATCTGGGCTTATATATAGTACTTTTCCTTATGCAATTCCCTTTAATTTCAGACATAAAACAGCATGTCAGCTACAAACTTAAGTAGTACTTTTGACACCCCTACTTCCCATTTTCCGCCATTTATTTTTGTTAGGTCCTAACCTACTGTTTGTTTGGGACTGAATATGTTAATCTATTAATTCTTCTACTTATTACTTGTCTGCTGTCTTCATTTTCTTCATCTGTATGTTGCTTGTTCTCTTACATAGGACAGTAATCGTCTATGTATTACTGGAGCCCATAATGAAAGTGTGACACTGCAACTTACCATGTATGTTGAGCGGTGTAAGAGGGGTGGTGTGAGACTGACTATGTAAACCATTAGAGCTGCAAAATTCAACCAGCATCTTCTCTACCAGTTCCTCTTATGAGGGATAAGTATTCATGTTAGAATGGATAACCATTGAGGTATATTCATAAACTTGTTAGAGAAATTAAGCATAGACTGTGGATTTTTGGATCACATTATGTGCAGAAATAAAAAGGATCCATTATGCTACTTCATTACATATTTACATAAATGAACACACGTAGTATTGTTTGGCACTCACAGAAGGAGAAGAAAGAAGTAGAGACTAGAGGACTAGTCTTTGATTGCTTCATTATATATTGAACTTCTCATTTGTATGGTATGCACCTTATAAAATCCATCAAAATATGACAGGCAAATAAATTGTGCGTTATACTGTTTGTGTCTTTATTATTCATATAGATAACTTGTTAGTTCATTGGAAAAAAAAATCAGTGGCATATAAAGAGACTAGAATTGGTAAATACTGGAATGACTAGTGAAACAATAAATGCTGGAAAGAGGTCCAAAAGGTATGAATATTACAGCCTTCCTGCAAATAGATGCAGCACAATTACTGTCCTCCTTCTTCGTCTGCCTTTCATCTCACAATGGAGCTGGGATGATATGTCGATATCACTAGATGTATATGCTTCTTTATCCCGTGAAGATGTGTCAACTGTGGTGTTGTTGTTGCTGCCTCAGTGCATTCTCATTGAGTATATTGGGTACATTGTGATAGCATAATAGTTTTAGAGCCCAGTCGGCACTCAGTTGGTGACATAGTTAATAATATATATACTGAAAATGTCCTCTAAAAGTACTGGAGAGTTTTGGTCAGAGACCATAACTTTATGAAGGGAAAATCCCAACTGCACCTCCCCGCGGTAGAGGATGGAAACACACTACGGTGTGGCTAACACAGCTCTGGGGACCGAGTATCCACAGAATAAGTGGACAACTCTGCACCTGAGCAGGGCAGGGCACTCACTTGTCCTTACAGTCAGAAATGGCTGTCAAAGGCAGAGGTAAAAGACCACCATGTGGATGTGGAAGGCAAGGGGAAACCACCACATTATCTTCCCAAGACTTCATGGCAAAACATATATCAAAGTTAGTGAAGGACGTTAATGGCTGTCTTAGGGCATCCTCGTGCGGTAGGGACAGTCATGAGCCACAGGTGACACCAGACCGTCATCCAGCTACTGATGGCAAAATCATAACTAAAATAAATAAATTTAGAGTAGGAACATGGAATGTTAGGACATTAAATGAGCTAGGAAAGTTGACCAATGTTCTAAGAGAGATGGATAGCATGAAAATGAATATACTAGGCGTTAGTGAGATGAGATGGAAGGGATCGGGCAAAATTATAGCTGACAATCACACAATAATTTATTCTGGAGGGGATACACATGAAAAAGGTGTAGGAATAATATTAGACGAAAAAACAGCCAAGTCAATTAAGTGGATACTGGTGTATTTCAGATAGAGTTATTATGGTAAAAATCAAAGGCAAACCAATAGACATAAATATTATACAAGTATATGCACCAACAGCAAGCAGTAGTGATGAAGAAATACAACACTTTTACGATGAAATAGAAATGGCGATGGCTCAAATTGGATCACAAGAAATAAAAATAATACTTGGTGATTTTAATGCAAAAGTAGGAAAGGGAAAAATGGAGGATGTAGTGGGGAATTATGGTTTAGGTACAAGAAATGAAAGAGGGGAAAAGCTAATAGAATGGGCAAATATCAATGAGATGATAATTGGAAACACATGGTTTAAACACCATAAAAGACGACTGTACACATGGATAAGCCCTGATAAGAAAATACGCAACCAAATTGACTACATACTAATTAATAAAAGATTTAGAAATGCTTTAATTAATGTAAAGACAATGCCTGGTGCTGACTGTAATAGTGATCATGTACCACTATGTGGACAAATAAAAGTAAGATTAAAGAGAGGGAAAAAAATGGTTAAGAACATGAGACTTAATAAAGAGGTTCTGAAAATAGATAAAGAAATGCAAGAATAATACAGAGTGACTGTGAAAAATGGGTACAATGCAATAACTAAAATACAGAGTATAGATGAACAATGGGAAATGTTAAGGGACTCCATTCATCAAACTAGCAAAGAAGTATTACCGGAGAGAGGCAAAATAGCTAAGAAAAAATGGATGAATGAAGATATCTTAAAACTGATGGACAAAAGAAAACAGAGTAAAAATGACAAACAAGAATACGCTAAGATAAATAAAGAAATAAAAGATAAATGTGGGAAGGCTAAAGAAAGTTGGTTAAATGAGCAATGCAAAAAAATTGAATTAAATTCCATTAAAGATACAAAAAATATGCACAGACAAATCAGTGAGCTTACAGGAAGAAAAATAAGAATAAATACAGGGTGTTTGAAATCAAAAACAGGAAAGATAATATTAGAGGAAGATGCTATAATGAAGAGGTGGAATGAGTATATAAGAGAATTATATGAAGGAGAAAGGGGAGAATTAACAGAAGATAGTAACTTAGAAGGTCCACCTATTCTGAAAGAAGAAGTCGCTGACGCTATGAAACATATGAAGAAAGGAAAAACAGCTGGGCCAGATGAAATCACAATAGAAGAATTAGAAGTATTGGGAGAATTTGGAGTAGATATATTAACCAAAATGTTGAATGATATTTACAGCAGTGGATATTTACCCAGTGATATGCTGAAATCTTTATTTATAGCTATACCAAAAAGACCAGGAGCAATTGATTGTGAAGATTTTCGTACAATTAACCTTATAAACCATATCACTAAGCTTCTACTCAGAATCATAATGAGAAGAATCAAAAATAAAATAAAAATGGAAATTAGTGAAGAACAGTATGGATTTGTGGAAGGAAAGGGCACAAACAATGCAATTTATACATTACGGACACTAATAGAAAGGTCAATAGAGAAACAGAGAGACATATATTTGTGCTTCATAGATTATACTAAGACATTTGATAAAGTAAAACATGATGAACTGATTAAAATGTTGGAAGATATCAACATTGATGGAAAAGATTTAAGAATAATAAAGAATGTTTACTGGAACCAAGTAGCAGCAATTAAAATGGGAAATAAAGAGGGTAGTTACGAACAGATAAAGCTAGGAGTACGACAAGGGTGTGTCTTGTCACCAGATCTTTTCTCCCTGTATAGCGAAGTAATAATGAGAGAGATCAAAGAGATGCCAGGAATACTAGTTGGAGGTTATAATATAAATAATATACGCTATGCAGATGACACAGTATTGGTGGCGGATAATTCAACAGACCTACAACAATTATTAGACGTTGTAGTAACAGAGAGTGCAAGGAAAGGACTCTCCTTGAATATCAAGAAAACAGTAACAATGGTAATATCAAAGAAAATGGTGACACCAAAATGTGACATAGAAATAGAAGGGAAAATCCTTAACCAAGTTGATAATTTTAGATACCTAGGGGCATTTATAACATCAGATGGAAGATGTACAACAGAGATTAGGAGTAGAATAGGGCAAGCAAACGCCGCTTTTCAGAAAATGAAGAGTATCTTATGCAATAAGTCACTATCACTGAATGTAAGAAAGAGAGTACTGAAATGCTATGTAGAACCAGTTCAGCTGTATGGCAGTGAATCTTGGAACGTAAATGAACAAATTAAGAAGAAACAGAGATGTGGTTCCTGAGACGAATGTTGCGAATTCCTTGGACTGCCAGAGTAACTAACGACGACTGCCTGAAACAGGCTAATGAAACTAGAACATTATATACAACAATAAGACAGAGACAAACATCTTTCTTCGGTCACGTGATGAGAAGAGAGGCATTGGAGAACATCGTAACAACTGGAAAGATCAAGATGAAGAGAGGCAGAGGTAGACCAAGAGAAGTGATGCTGGATGGATTGAGACGGTGGCATGGAGGAATATCAGCACCAGAGTTGATCCAGAAAGCCAAAGACTGAGATCTATGGATAGCCATGAACGCCTACGCCAGCCGGCTCGGCACTTGATGATGATGATGATACTGAATATAAATAGTTTTATCTACCAGGCCAAGCAACTCTGCAGATCAATGATCAAATCAATCAGAAAGCCACCAACACCTGCTCAAGACGATTACCACTTTATGGACAGACCAGTACATTATTCTGCCCCTCTGAACAGGACACAATAGATTACACAATCACATGTATATAAACTTCAAGACTGATGAATGAGCGTGCACAAGTGGATTGCCCAAAATACAAGGCAAACTTTCTGGCTTAGAGAAACACCATTGGAAGATAAACTGCATGGACCACCGAGTGAACTAAACAAGACAGTGAAGTTCATACAAGAGACAACACTGCAGTTGTAGACAATAAATTTCAAAGAAACAAAAGAAGTAGAATAGCCCTGAATCTTCATGTAAATAAATATTCATTTTTATATTTACAAATGTACATCATGTTTTTATTGTCATAATTCTGTGACCAGCTGAAGTTTTCCAATACCGGTGTATGTGCATGTGTGTGTGTACACATATGAGTTTAAAGGCAAGATGCTTGACTTCACTGCACCAATTTGTATCCCATAGGGCTCAGTCTTTTTCTACAGAATGGGCCTGCTGAAAGTACCACATAGAGCATGAACTCTGTAGTTCCAGTGACAACCTCCAGGGGCCTGCTGAAATCACCTCACAGAGCATGAACTCTGTAGTTCCAGTGACGACCTCCAGAGAACTCAGAAAAAAATTTATGTGTGTGTTTATTTATGTACATTGAGTAGGCTTAAATGATTTGTTTTCTTTTATTGAGCTTCAAAGTCATGTTTTGCATTCATTTGTTCACAGAATATGGTATGTACATGCTATATATATATATGTTTACATGCTGGTTTCCTCAAAGTGTGTCAATTTCATCATCTCCTGTTTCCCTGTAATTTGTGTATTTTTTAAAACTTTGTCATGAGCACTGCATTAGTAATTATGTTATACTGTTTCAGTGCTCTTTTCTCCACAATTACCTGCTAATGGCTGTTTGTAAACGAACAAACAATTTATTTTCAAAGGGTCAAAAAATGTGCACGCAGGCCTGTCTTACATTCGGCCCATCCAACCACAGTTATCTACTGTGCATGTTACAATCACATAGAAAGAACAAAACAGAAATAAAAAAACAATGATTATATTATAGTAACCATTCTCACCTTACAGCACTACTACCATGACAATTTATTTAAAGTAGGAATACAAATAGTAGGACTGTGGTAAAGCAATGGAAAATGTAAACAATATAAAATAACACAATGTAATGCAGTGTGTTCTGTAAAGCTACATTACCTCATGTTATTTTATATTGCTTGGCAGTTTATTTAACAATTCAGCTCTAAAGTAACAAGGTCACATAATTCAAACTAATACTCACTGTGTGTAGTCTGCTTTTGTAGTGAAGTAGTCAATCAGGCAAGCAAGAATATAAATCACTGAAAAATAGATCACAGGGTGACAACTGTAACATCGACTATTAATCTGTTATTACGCAGATTTAAAGCAAATCAATGGGAACATTTACACCACATGTATAGCTCATACTCCATACTCCAAACTCTAATCCATGTAGTAAAACAGTGGTTTTCAACCTTCTTGGGACCACGTTAGTTAATCGACAGATTATCCTCATTGCACATCGAACCATTCAGTCCATAAGTGCTCGGATCCCTGCCTCAGTAAATCCAGCAATTCTGTGTTGGTTTGGCTTCCAGCATAGTGCTCTTGTTTGGCCATACCTCTTTTAACTTGGTGTTCTCGCAGTCTAACTATGGTTGTAGATTCACAGTCATCACTTGGTTCTTGCAAAAGTCTTACTTCTCGTAGAGTATTCAGTATATCAGCCTGGTCCATGGTTCGTCCGTCCTCCATAGTAGCCTTACCTGCAAGCATGTCAGCCTGTTCATTTCCTTGGACACCTGCATGCCCTGGCATGAAAATGAAACTAATCTTTGCCAGTTGTGACTGCCGCAGAGACACCAATCGCTATCTTCGGATCCAACCCATCTCTATCTTCCTGAGCATACTCTTTGAGTCACTATGGAAGCATGACCGAGTCTTGAACCATATTACTGTTTTACTTACTGCTATGACTTTCGTAGTCAGGCTTCTTGTGGTCAAGGCAAAAGCACCAGAATCTTCCTTCACAATTCTCCCTCCAGCCTGAGCAGTAAAAGCCCAAAATCTTAACTTCTCACACGTCAAATGACCGACCCATCTGTGTAAATGACAGCATCACCCTCTAAAGAGTTCTCAAAGATCAAAGCCTGTGCTTCCACTTCAACAGCAGCTGGATTTTCTTTGGGGCCATGATTTTAAACAGTCGCTTAAAAGTCGAGAGGGTCAACTTCACTGCCGGGTTTTATCCCATATGGCTCAGTCTCTTTCCGCAGTGTGGACTGACATTTGTGAAACAGATGTTCCTCCATGCCATGTGGCATTGGTCATCATAAAATCTCCTGCTCAGTAGCAGAAGGTAGGCCCATAGCAGATACTGCCATTGGGGTGTGAAGTGATAGGATTTCACATATTCTAGGCCATGATATAATGAGATGGGGTGACCAGTTCCCATCCTTCTTACCTTTTACCCCCAGAAAATTCTGAAAATTGTTGAGTAACTGGCTAAAAACTCTAGCTATATTTTCACATTTAGGCTAATTTTGTGTAGCAGGGGAACTTTTGGAAAGACTTTAATTTTAACTCTGTCTATTCCACACCATAGCTCATTTTTTATTAAATACATGACCTTATGTTATCTACTACTGACTAATCTATCAAACATCTGTACTAGACTGCAAGTATGAATTGTATAGTGTAGGTATATGTTGTCTAGTGCATGTACATGTTGTATACTGTATGTATGTATATGTTGTATACTGTATGTATATGTTGTATAGTGTAGGCATATATTGTATAGTGTAGGTATACATTGTATAGTGTAGGTATATGTTACTTATAGTGAGTATGTGTTGTATAGTGTAGATACAAGGGGCGGTCAATAAGTAATACCTCGTAATTTCATTAAATAGGCAACAACAACAAAATCATACAATTCACATTGAAATGCAGCCCTGAGTCTATACTTCATAAATTTATTTCTCAGTGTAGTCTCCGTTATTCACAATAGGTTTTGCCCATCTTCTCACAAGGGCATGTATCCCCACATGGTAAAAATTGGTGTCCTTTGTCCTAATCCACTGGCGTACCGAGCATTTAAGGACCCCAGTGTCCTCGAAGTGATGTCTGCAAAGATCTTCTTCCAGTGGTCTAATCAGATGGAAGTCTCAAGCTGCTAAATCGGGACTGTAAGGGGAATGTGGTTATAATGTCCAGCCAAATTCTGCAATCCTATCAATGGTGCGTTTAGCGTTTAGCAGTGTGCAGCATGCCTTTATTATGCAACAGTAGTGCAGTTTTTGGAACTTTAAATGGGTAAAGTCATCGAAGACACCCTCTAAGCTTCTTCAAAGTTTCAATGTAACGGTCAGCATTCACCATGTTTCCCTGTGCCAAGAAGTTGAGAAGAATCACACCTTTCTCATCCCATATCACAGAGGCCATGACTTTCCTATAGATGGCAACATTTTGAACTTCTTTCTTGTCACCGATGTTGAGTGATGCCATTCCACTGACTGCCCCTCAGATTCTGGTTCAAAGAAATAAACCTAACTCTCATCACCTGTCACAATTTTCAACAAAAACCCTTCTCCTTAAGTTTCATAACAGTGCAGGAGGTTGATGGCTATGGTTTTCCTTGCTTCTTTATGTCTGTCTGTCAACATTCTGGGTACCCAGAGTGCACAAACCTTTGAATAACTCAGGTCTTTAATGATGGTCTGGGCACTACCATTACTTATGGGCAACATGGAACACAGTTCATCCAGTGTTACCCGATGGTCACCA
Organism: Cepaea nemoralis; assembly: GCA_014155875.1. Lineage (NCBI taxonomy): Eukaryota > Metazoa > Mollusca > Gastropoda > Stylommatophora > Helicidae > Cepaea > Cepaea nemoralis. The sequence goes on from JACEFZ010007529.1 coordinate 417,786, forward strand.
TGAACGATGTCATCAACTTGATTAATGTTGTATGGAGTCAATGCGGTTGATGGACAGCCAACCCTCTTTGCATCAGCCAGTGAGGATTTACCTACTTCAGCTTCATCAAAATGACGTAGCTAATGTCGGACAGTGCTAACATCCACTGTTGGGTCTCCATAAACAATACTCAAACATTCAATATGGCAAAGCACAGAATAATCAGGACACGAACACTGGCGATTATGTGAGATGATTACCCATGACAGCCTGTGCTTATCAGTACGTACATGATGATGATGATGATCAACATGTGAAATCAGTATTTAGAATTGCTAGTCGAGTATCAGATCTGGGATGAATGCCACCTTTTACACATAATGCTATTCTAAAGCACAATTCACTTACATGGAAGCTCGTAAAGTGTGTTGAATATTCTGAATCTGGTCTCGTCCATCTGAACAAACTTGGTGGGGTAGTTGGCGTGGATCTCTGACCTGGAACATGACAGTAAAAGCCAAGTTATTTATAAAACAACTGTGATTACAGAGATCTAAGTCACACAATGAGCCTGGACCATGATGGAACAAAACAGATTTATCACAGGACAGCTGTGATATTCTTAAACATTAGTTGCATATCCTTTATGGATGTAGCAGTCAACCTCAGCATTTTTTGACTGTTCATGATTCCTGGGCAAGTTTACGTTCAGTAGTTTGCCATTGATTTCTGAACAACCGGCACCCGTACCATTTCATAAAAAAACAACGCAACTGTGTTTCGGTATGCAGGATTACGAACTGGTGGTGTTTCGAACGCGGTATGCAGGATTACGAACTGGTGGTGTTTCGAACGCGGTATGTAGGATTACGAACTGGTGGTGATCCAAATCACATAATGAGTTGGACCAGGAACATGACAGAACAAAATAGATTTAATATGGAACGGCTGTGATATATGTGATCTAAGTCAGATAACAGGTGGACTAGTTGGCACGGACCTGGTACACGACTTCTGCATTCCTTTCTCGAAGGAAGTGCGTCACACTTAGTTACACACCTCAGAGGTCAGTCTGGCTAACTTCGGCGTGCATCTGTGTAAGGTTTACTTCATTAGACAGACTCTATCCAAGGTAATTGGCTTTATCTAACCATGGATAGGTTTTACTTTTCCTAAATATTTTGCGATGGTAGCGGCCTGACAACCTACCTTTGGTGTAACTGCCTTGGGATTTTTAACGTTCACAACACAGGACGTCTTGTTTTCTGCCCTTATCCGAGAAGACTAGGTGTCTGATCTCACTACCTAAGAGATCAGGGTCTAGATCCCAATATTACTTAGAAACATTCCCAGCCCTATGTCGTGATCGAACACAGTACCTTCTCAGTCTGAGGGGGACTCAGCGATCTCTCAGCCACTTCTCGCCCTGACGGAACAAAACAGGTTAATCAAACAACGACTTCTCTTTCCTCGTTGTCTTCCTCTATCTCTCTTATCATAAATCTTCCCACTTGTCACAGCACTTTAGTTTTGCTCTTCTCATCTCCCCCCCCCACCCACCCACCCACCCACCCACCCACACACACACACACACCTCTGACAAACACATACATACTCACTCACACATATTACCTAAAGTGCAACACAATGTCAAAATCTATAAGTAATCAAAATGCCTGAAGAAATAAAATACGATTATTATAATTTTGCTCCTTTTAGACAATCAAATTACAAAATCGTGAATTTTGACATTCCAGTTGTTCAACTAAGTATTCTTGTTTTCAATTGTTATTTCTTGTTCGTTGACAAAGACTAGTCGAAAGGATCGCTTTATTTTTATTTCTTGCTTGTTGACAAAGACCAGTCGAAAGGATCGCCTTATTTTTATTTCCTGCTCGTTGACAAAGACTAGTTGAAAGGATCACTTTATTTCTGTATGTGCCGGCGCCGAGGTGAAGGGGCTACGAATGAAATTCGTAATACCACATACTGCGTACAAAATACAGCTACAGGCAATTTGTAAGCAAACCACCTTGCGTTGGTTTCCATACAATGGTATGAGTGTCGGTCGTTCAGAAAGCAGTGGCAAACTATTGAACCTAAGCTTGCCCAGGGATGAAAAACAGCCAAAAAATGCCAGAGTTGACTGCCACGTCCTGTAAAGAATCTGCAACTAATTTCCTTTTGTCAAGCTCCCTTCCTAATCATATTTTGCACTCATTGGTTTTCTGTCATTGTGTACTTCCTAACTGACTCCGTGGCAAAGGCTTAACGGACGCAGTTTGTAATCCAGAATACCGCGTTCGAAACACAGTTGCGTTGTTATAATGAATACTTCATTGGTGCTTTCCAGCTTCCCCAAAATAGCGTTAGACCACAGCAGTGACTATTGTAACTAATTTAAGGAAGTGTTTTTGGTGTGCATATTATTTGATGACATCATGTACTTCATTTTTCAAATTTGTTCTACATATAAAGTGTGGTGAGACTTTACAAAATCCGGTGTGTGTGTGTGTGTGTGTGTGTGTGTGTGTGTGTGTGTGTGTGTGTGTGTGTGTGTGTGTGTGTGTGTGTGTGCGTGCGTGCGTGCGTGCGTGCTGTTTTGTTTATGTTGTTCAGTTGATAAAGACAGGTGGAAACGTTGACCTGACTGTGTGTTATGTCATCCAGCGAGATTCTTGGTCATATTTTGTGTTTTATATTCACACTCCCTGATAAAGAATGGGCAAAAGTAAAATGTTAGACGCGCCTTTGCCGTTATTTTGACATCCAGGTCTAAAATTTATGACAGGTAAAACTTTACATTAAAGAACATTCTAAGAGGAAGCAGACGTTCGTGATCTACGCAAGAGATCCGCAAGATCTCATGACGTCATCTGTGATGCCCATCTAAGTGCGTGTTTAGTCTAAGGGGTATAGTTTCTTACGACCTGCTTCAACAGGTAAGGTGTGGTCACGTGAATTCTGCCAGATTGTCGAGGATTTAATACATTACTCCTCCTTGCCGTGGCATGTTTTATATCCAAAGATCTCCCTCCGCCTCGTTCAATAACAGAGCCAGCTAACTCTCTCTCTCTGTCTCTGTCTGTCTGTCTGTCTCTCTCTCTCTCTCTCTCTCTCGCGCGCGCGCGCTTGCTCTGTGGATTCCATAGGTATTGCCTCTGCCCTGTTCTCCAAGAGAGCTCTATCTCCCTTCCTTCCTCTGGGTTCCATAGATAACCCTTCCGCCATTTCCTAACAGAGCTCTCTCCCTCTCTCTCATGCCTCTGGGTTCCATAGCTAACCCTATGCCCTGTTATCCTTCAGATCTCTCTCTCTCTCTCTCTCTCTCTCTCTCTCTCTCTCTCTCTCTCTCTCTCTCTCTCTCTCTCTCTCTCTCTCTCTTTACTTTCCTCCTTCTCTTCTCTGGGTTCCAAAGATACCCTCTTCGCCCTTTTCACAACCGAGTTCTCTCTGTCTCTCTACCTCTAAGGATTCTATAGCTACCCACCAACCCTGTTCTCCAACAGCGCCTTTTTAGCCTCTCGGCGATCTGCATCAACAGCAGCCATATTTATGAGGCCAGACATGGTTGTGACATGTTGATTAAGGTTCAGTCGGCGGTCTACAACCTGCTGTTTTAGAGGTGTCGATTAGCGCATATTTGGGCGATGGCTGAAGTTGCTTTTTTTTTTTTTAAAAAAACGTTTTCCCCCTTAGCTCTACGGGTTTCCCCGTTGTTTGCTAAAGAGCAGTAGAAAAATAGTTAAACAGATAGGACAGGTAGTGATCCAGGATAGGCTGACGCTAAAAATACGTCAGTGCACTAAACAAGACAGTGAAGTTTATACAAGAGACAACATTGCAGATATAGACAAATTTCAAGCGAAAGTAAGAAGAAGAAGAAGAAGAAGAAGAAGAAGAAGAAGAAGAAGAAGAAGAAGAAATGATTTTTTCAAACTTGCTTCCGTGTTGTGGGTTCAATCCCCACAACTGCCTGGGACAGAAAGAGATAAAGTAGAAATTGTCTGGGGAAGAAAGAGTCAAAGTGACAACTGCATGAGATAGAACGATGTAACGTAACAACTGGGATAAAAAGAGTTAAAATAACTTAGGCATGAGATAGAAAGAGCTAAAGTAACGTAATAATGAGACAGAAAGAGCTAAAGTAACATGATCTTGAGACAGAAAGAGCTAAATTAATATAATCATGAGAGAGAAAGAGCTAAAGTAACATAATCATGACACAGAAAGAGATAAAGTAACATAGGCATGATACGGAAAGAGCTAAAGTAACATTGGCATGAGACAGAAAGAGCTAAAGTAACATAGGCATGAGACGGAAAGAGCTAAAGTAACATAATCATGAGACAGAAAGAGCTAAAGTAACATAATCATGACACAGAAAGAGATAAAGTAACATAGGCATGATACGGAAAGAGCTAAAGTAACATTGGCATGAGACAGAAAGAGCTAAAGTAACATAGGCATGAGACGGAAAGAGCTAAAGTAACATAATCATGAGACAGAAAGAGCTAAAGTAACATAGGCATAAGACAGAGAGCTAAAGTAACATGATCTTGAGACAAAAAGAGCTAAAGTTACACAATCATGAGACAGAAACTATTTATATTGGCCGGGGAAATGTAAATAACGACTTGTTGGGGCGGTAGTGGCGAGACAAACAATCACAACGTAGTGGGTCAACAAAAACGACTAGAGAAATCAATAAACGTATGACGAACTGCTAGGTACAACAAGAGTTTACATAAAGGGGGTCACATAAATATAGACGCCTTATATTCTTCTCACGACGACGAATGAACGTCAAAGAATACTTTTTTTTTTTTAAACATTAAAATATCCTGTTCTTTTTTTCTCTCGCTTTAAACTTAAGCATAGTCCTCGCTGGACTGATTTTTATTGTGGGCCAGCTTTCCTTATTACCAGTGTCCCGCTGCATCAGGGGAATCCACCTCGACTTCTGAGGTTCTTGTAGTTTACGTCCCCAAATTAAAGACGAGAAGTCAACGTTTAAGTCCCAACTGACCGGTGTGGGATGAGAACGCACTACCTGGCACTCAACGGAACGGAAGTTTAAGATTGAGCGCTCATAATCCTTCTGCCACGTGTCTTCCAATACTCTCTTCAACCTTTAATACGTTTATAACTGAGGTGGTATGCTGGTTACTGTTTTCTGTTGAATGAATGAACTGTTGAATGAAAGAATGTATGAGAGGAAATAGAGAAGAAGGGCAGAATGTCAGACGGGCCTGCGTGCCCAATTCTTAACCCTTGGAAAATCAAGATAAAGATAAAGATTTCTAATATATAGGAGGGACGGTCAATACGCAATGCCTCCTATTTTTCTTTATCTATGTAAATACTTTATCGGTGTGCAAGTTATTAATTTAGCTCATCCACTCTTTACCACTGTGTATCATTAACAACTTGTTTCAGTCACAGGTTACGCAACAGTAACGGTTTAAACATGGTCACTAAAGAAGTTCAGTTAAAGCCACGTGATGTCATATAATTCCTCAATGTTTAAGGCGATACTCCGATTCGCATCCACTAACGTTTGAATATTGTTTATGTTGATTCAACAGTGGATGTTAACACTGTCCGACGTTGGGTATGTCGTAATGACGAAGCTAAAGTACGTCAAGCCTCACTGACTGACGCAAAGCGGACTGGCCGTCCGTCAACCGCATTGACTCCACACAACATTCATCGAGTTGATGACATCATTCGTGGTGACAGTCGGGTAACACTGAATGAACTGTATTCCATGTTATCCCTTAATAAAGGTAGTGCACAGACCAACATTAAAAACCTGGGTTATTCAAAGATTTGTGCACGGTGGGTATCCAGAATGTTGACAGACAGACATGACACGTTGCTTTAACCAGACTTCCTCTGGTGGCCGTTTAAAAACCGTTACATTGCGCATCCTGTGACTGAAACAGGTTGGTAGTGATACACAGTTAGTCTTTCCTCTTGAGCCTAAGGCGGCGCATAGGGCAGAAGTCCTGTCTCTCCATGCCTGGCGGTTCGCTGCTATCTGTTGTAGATCTTGGATATTTACTTGGCCATTGAATGAGCCTTCTCTAATGATGGTTCTACGCAGGGTCTCTCTTGGTCTTCCCCGTTTTCTTTTCCCTACCGGTGACCATATGAGGGCTTGGTAGGGGAGTCTTGTCTTGTCCATTCTGAGTACATGGCCGATGTAGTTCCAACGGCGTCTTCTTATGAAATTGGATACTGTATCTTGCTTAGTCTCTTGTCTTATTTGCGAATTGGTACTGAAGTCTGTCCAGTGGATGTTTAGAAGTCTTCTAAGACATTTGTTCTCAAAATTGTCTAATTTTTTATCTAAAGCTACCGTTGATTTCCAACTTTCACATCCATACGTTAACACTTGAATCACACAAGAGTTGAAGATTTTAAGTTTTGTGTGTTTGCTGAGTGTCTTTGACTTCCAGATGTTTGACAGTTTATTGAAGGCACTAGATGCCAGTGCGATTCTAGATGATATTTCTGGTGTTGAGTCCCCTGTGGATGTCATTTTGCTTCCTAGGTATGTGAAGCTGTTGACTTTTTCAAGAACGTAGCTGTTCAATTTGGTCTCATCTGAACTGTTGGTAAGATCAATAGTCTTTGTTTTTGTGGTGTTAATTTGGAGACCAATTTGCCCTGAAACATTTTGGAGGTGGTTTATTTTCTCTTGGGCATCCGGATGTGTTGAACTCAAAAGCACTATGTCGTCGGCAAAGTCCAGGTCTTCTAGAATTTTGTCAACCCAATGGATACCCATATTTGTGTTGCTTGTGCATTTGCGCATGACCCAATCGATAGCTATTCCAAAAAGCATCGGTGATAAGACAAAACCCTGTTTCACTCCTGTTTCGACTGAGAACCAGTCAGAGTTGCCTGTTTCTGTCGGTATTTCTTTCTTTCTACAAAGAGATACACAGTACCGAAGATTATTCGAGGAATCCCGCTAAATTAATAAATTGCACACCGATAAAGTATTTACATAGATTAAAAAAAATAGGAGGAATTACTTATTGACCATACCTTGTATCTTCCGCTGGTATTTCTTTGTTTCTAGCGTATTTCACTGGCTGTAATTTATTTCATTCTGATGTGCAAAAAATGCAGACATTTTCGCGGAACACTGAAACTGAGCCGTGCTTGTTCGTTTCTTTAAAGAAAAGAAAAGAAAAAATCGGGAAGAGGTTGGGGTGGGGTGGGAAGGATAGAAGTGAGCTGTTAAGAGGGAACGAGAACATCTTGCGCAGATGCGGTAAAGGAAGCCGTAAGATCATGATTGCGGATGTGCGTCTTTCGGTAAATATTTACAGTTCAGGGCGCGGGTGGAAGATATCTCTCGCGCCTGTAGCGCGTGCGCAGTGTGATCACGTGAGCTCTATCGTAATGTCAACAAATCAATCAGGCCGACCTCACCTGTGTCATCGTCCGCTGGTCTCCTTAAAGGTAGGATCACTTGGAGGGGTAAACGTGTTGACTTAGCCGTGAGACTCCGGATGGACGGTAGAACACGCTTCAGAAGAACGCACCCTGATTTGTTCTGATAGGAATCGGATAAATTGTGCTGTGCTTTACTTTTAACGTGTCTTCGCTCGCTTTGGACTTGCTTGCTTATGTTCGCTGGCTGTGAACTCTAGCGCGAAGTCCTGTATGCCGGATGAAGACATCCTGTTGTCCAACATCAGTGTGATGTCATACAGAACCTGGGGTTTGCGTGAGTATCCGTTGTCCCATGTCTGGCATATTGGTGTGCAGACTGATGGTTCCTCGCCGTACAGGCAGACACTCTCCGACTTCGGAGGAAGCTTTGGACTTAAGCGTAGTCCATACACGTGATGCTACTTCTAGTACACGGGACTTATTTTGCGTGTAGGTTAGCTTTCCCTATTGCCAGTGTCCCTCGTCATCCGGCAGAGTCACTCCGATTTCTGAGGTACTTGCAATTTACTCCCCCAACTCGAGGAAGAAAAGTCTTGAATATGCAACCTCGGCATCAGCACACCGGAAGTGTAACAGCGAGCGGTCTTATCAATTCCGCCACGCTGACATCCGCTGCGTCACATGACTAAAATTCTATCCAACCACACAATGGAAGCCCCAAACGCGCAATGGCTAGACCGCCGGACAGGCGATCATGGGTTCGAATCCGCACCGAGGCTGACTTGTAAAATTGACCAGGTAGACCTAGCCTACAGTGGGTTCCATGAAATGTCTTGGGAAGGGAAGAGGGCCGGCGTGAGATTGACCATACCATCCACCGAGTGGCCGGCTGATCTGTTAAAATGTGCGTCCAGCACCTTCTGCCCAATGCCCCATAAGATGAGTAACAGGATCATTTACTCACTTACAACTCCATTTGTGACGAGGCAAAGAGGAATCATTTTGTAGGTACATACGGTGACTATGATATCCCGAACTCCTAACCATCCCCCCTCCTTTTTACACACACACACACACACACACACACACACACACACACACATATTACCCCCCTCTCTCTCTCTCTCTCTCTCTCTCTCTCTCTCTCTCTCTCTCTCTCTCTCTCTCTCTCTCTCTCTCTCAAGCGCGCGCGAAATAGTTAACTTCTACACATTTGTCATTTAAATAGTATATTTGTGTAACAAGCAAAACATGAGGCTTCTGGTCATCAGAAACGTCCTGGCTTTCCAAAATGTTTCGGCCACTTAATCGTCTTGACACTTCTGAAAAGGAGAGGATGTGCCCAAACGGGTCACGACAGCTCAGCGTCTTTCCCCTCTCGTGTTTTCGTATCATGAAAACCAGCAGTAAAATATATGTGGCACTGATCCACAACATTGTCGCTACGTGTGCAGTGCTGATGGCCACCCTTCCCTCTTGAGTGCAGAGACCATCAATCTTGCGATCAGGATCTTTCTCAACGCACCTTTCAACCTGCACCTAGCGAAGGCTAGCTTCTTTCCCTCGGCATCTAAGCCTCTGTCGCAACCTCCATTTGATGCACTGCCTCGAACACTTTGGCACGTTGCTTTTACCTTCGTACTCCGTCTCCAGCGAAACATGCCGCACATCCATCGCGAGAAAGCCCCATCTTCCCCTCGACTGTATACACTGTGCTGCTGAGCTGGTACTTTCATGCCCTAAAACTCTTTTTGCCTCCACTTCCCCCCACTGCATAATGTGGCATCATGTAGCGTTTTCTGCTGCAAATGCCTTTTGTTTGATCATTACCTCTTATAATTATCTTCATCATGCATATACAGAGTGACTGGTTGTAGGAGGTAGCGGCAGGTGGCGGGTAGTACACTCGCCTGTCGGCACTGAGATACCTCCGTTCTCGAGAATGGTATTTTATTCAATAAGCATACGCCGCGAGGCGGAAATAACTTTTCTACACGAGGCACCAGAAAATAGCCCTGGTAGTAAGGTATCCGAATTGATCATAACCACAGCAGCCATCAAGTGCCGTTTGGTCACACAATCATGGATCTAGAACAGCAGCCGCAATGTGCCATGATGGCGACACCACCCGGGAAGTGGCATCATTGAGATATTACCCTATAAAAGATTGCATGGTCCCACATACCTCTACACACTTACACAAAAGGCTATCAAATACGGAAACAAATATATTCAAACATTTGATCGATAAAACAACACTACAGTCGACACGACGAATACCAACCAATGCGTCAAGTCTTATGTGTGAAACTAGCCACGGTAATGTATGGCTCGTGCGCTGACCTATCAGTCCTGTGGTCATTAGGTTAGAGGCGAGATGCCTTTAGTATCCACAATCTACTAATGAAGAATCAGATTCGCTGGGCTGGTTGGTCACTTGACTCGTATGCTAGATCACAGGCTCCCTAAACGAATTTTTTACGGCGAGCTGCGTTATGGTAAACGCTCCCAAGGCGGCCAGAGGAAACGCTTTAAAGACACTGAAGATCTCACTGAAAGCTTTTGGAATTCATCATGACACCTGGGAGACTGCAGCCAGAGACCGAAATTCGTGGCGTACATCATTACGCCAGGGTGCAGTCACTTGTGAAGCAACCAGGACTGCAAGAGCTGTTAAGAAAAGGCTGGACAGAAACACCACTGCAGGAGATTCTCTTAAAGAACATTTCGAGCCAAAATAGGCCTTATCAGCCATCTTAGAACTTACGGCTCCATGCTTTCAACCCCACTGGATGAAACGAATGGTCACCATAATTCTTGATGGACAAAACAACATAACAGTCGACACGACGAATACCAATGCGTCAAGTCTTATGTTTGACACTAGCCCTGTCATGCAATGAATGACTCGTGCGCTGACATATCAGTCCTGGGGTCATTAGATTAGAAGCGAGATGCCTTTAGTCTTTAGTGAAGACTGTCGACCTGGTCTGTTCAAATGAATACCAAAAAAGTGGTTAGGCGCCAACCCGGCCGATGATCCCAAGCAAAGCATCTGGTCATTGTTTTTTAATTTGCGTTTGCTCGCTTTGAACTCATCCGTAGTCCATATACGTGCTGCTACTTCTAGTGCACTGGGCTGATTGTTGCGTGTGGATTAGCTTTCTCCATTACCAGTGTCAGTTCGCCATCAAGTGAACCCTCTGACTTCAGAGATACTTGTAATTTATGTCCCCAAGTCAAGGACGAGAGACGTCAACATTTTAGTCAACCAACCAGTGTAGGCACTGAACCCGCTACCTCGGTATCAGCACACCGGAAGAATTAATAGCTCCCGCCCTTATCCATTCGGCCACGCTAACCTCCATCTGGTCATTAAAACATGAATCCAGATCCACAAGTCCAACAGGCCACACGAAGGCATGGGAACTGAACCCTTTCTCTGTTACATTACTTGTGATACCGGTTGTTTCAGGATCGTACGACGGGAAGTCAGTAAGTATATAAGTGCATCAATGATGGTTGAAATTATGTTGAGAAATAAAGGGACAATGTATGTATAAAAATAAACTGGTTTCAAGTTGTTATCATATTTAGTTATTTTTCTACAACCATTTGTACAATGCATCAATTCAAGCGCATCTCAATAGTTATGGGCAACAATAACGTTTCCATACAGAGTAATAGTGTACATTCTTGTAGCTGTGCTCATCATGTTCTAGGGACTGTCTGGTCTAGTAAGTAGAGGTGGGGTGGAAGGAGACTGACCATATATCACTATGTCTCGAGTATTTGTCGGCTTAACATGTCACACTCCATCCAGTGAAAGTTGTAACATGGGAGTAGCAGGTCCGCATGGCTGAATGGATAAGAACGCGTGTTATTAAACATCTGGTGTGCTGATGCCGACGTTAGCGGTTCAAACCCTACACCGGACAGCTGGGCTAAAATGTTGACCTGTCGGCCTTGACTTGGGGACGTAAATTACAAGTACCTCTGAAGTCGGAGTGGGTTCGCCTGATGGCAAGGGACACTGTTAATAGGGAAAGCTATTTCACACACAAAATTCAGCCTAGCACTATTGTAAATAATGTGAATCGACTTAGCTTGAGTTCACAGCGAGCGAGGCCCCCCCCCCCCCCCAAAAAAAAGGGAGTATCTTTTTCAGTGACAATATTAATACACATACTGTTATTACAGCGTGAAATATTAGTACAAATACTGTCAACGGGGTATGACATATTAATAAAAAGACTGTCGCTTTGTGTGAAGTGTTAGTACAAATACTGTCATTTTGTGTGAAGTGTTAGTACAAATACTGTCATTAGGGGTGTGAAGTGTTAGTTCTTCACATGCTTGAGGTGACTTTGTAATGAGATACACTAGTCTGTAGGCCGACCTGTGTAATTTAGTGTAAGAGATTGTCCAATTCGAGCGTTTCAAAACAAAATTATATTTTTTTTTTAAAATGAGGCCCCTAACTCTTATGCCAAACATCTCTAAATATCAGGTATCTCTAAGATTGTTGACCAATAAACCATAGGAAGCTGCAGACAGAATATAGTCGATCATGGAAACCATGGGCTTAAACAGAATGCTTTAATAATGTATGTAAATGGAATAACACAGTCAACGAACTTCGATGTAAAAGACCATTTGCCGTTATACTCGCGCCTGTAAAGCTGTAAAGGACCCTTTCACACACCATAAGACGTACTGATCGTATGGTACTAGACACACATGTCTATAGACCAATCGGCACTTCAGGTATAATAGGTCACATTCTCGCCGGTCGGCTTTATTTCCCAAAACATTTCTGGTGTCTATATTAGGCTGGGCAGACCTGGAAATCCACGCTAATTTTTAAAATCCGCCCGATTGCAAATTCGCTCATGGTCAGTCGACCGACAGCCACCCCCCCCCCGGTGACATTTAGGGTTTCCAGGGGGTGGGGGTGGGGGTAAGATTATTCAAAGATTGCGTCAATTCAAGAACCGATTACTTTATATTGTTTTTCCCTCCATACTTTACAGTTCTGTACTTCTCACCCTTCTTAAATTCGTTTTATAAAGTAAGTAGACACGCTAATCACGTGTTATATTGACGTCTAGACTTGCTCTAGTATGTGTTAATCCATTTAGCTTCCAATTTTACGTATACTGGTTTAAAGGGGGAGGGGGAGCGGGGATTATAAGGGGGACATATGACAAGGGGGGGGGGGATGACATTCTGAACATATGGCGAAGGCGTGCATGGGCCAAAAAATGTTGAGAACCACTGGTCTAGCCACTTCTCTGCCGTGCTACCAGGTCGACATCTTCTTGACCGACATTCAATACAGTGTTAGAGTTGGGAGACAAATCCGCAATTAATTTCGAATTCACGACCTCATCAGCTTCGTCGTGAGGTTTTAATACTCGGAAAAGTTCCCTGTAAGAACAAATTCCTTGAAACCGCAAATATTAAAGAAAGGTTTTACGCATTTCATTTTAATGAGTTTCCCTAAATAGTTGATTCCCGTAATGAGAAATAATTTTAACCACACGGAATGCGACCCAGGGCGGTAAATAATGTCACAGAACGAGTTGCTATTTTATGTTTGGTTAAAACGAGTAGAAAAACGATGTCAGCGTGGCTGAGTGGATAAGAACGCTCGTACTAAGAACCCGGTGTGCTAATGCTAAAGTAGCGGGTTCAACTCCTACATCGGCCAGTTAGATTAAAATGCTGACTTCTCGTCCTTGACTTAGGAATGTAAATTATAAGTACCCCTGAAGTCAGAGTAGGTTCTCCTGAAGGGGAGGGATTAAAGGGGAGGGAATGAAGAGGAAGCACACTGGTAATAGGAAAAGATATTCCACAATTTAAAAAAAAAATAAGTCAAGTGCACTAGAAGTAGTAGCACGGGTTTGGACTACACACAAGTAAATAAAAAAAAAAAAAACAACAACAACAACAGAACATCGTATGTAAAGACAATGATCACCTATGTAGACAGAATAACACAAGTAAATTATTGCGAATGCACGCGCAAATATCATTCTTATATATGTAATGGGGCAGTCACGGAGTTATCTTTCCAGAATAACAAAGAATCGCGTAGAGAGTGGTGAGCGCAAAATAATTCCCAACACTCGGGAATTAAGGGTGGAGGATAACGAAGAAAGTGACTCTGGTAAATTAAACACAGGTTACCCCCGCTTGTTTCAGAGCACTGAGATGTCATACTGTGTTAAGTTCACATATAGTGAGAGGAAGAGAGAGAGGGCCGGACAGAGACAGTGGGGGGAGGGGGGAGGAGAGAGAGAATGAGAGAGAGGAGAGAGAGAGGAGAGAGAGAAGGAGAGAGAGAAGGAGAGAGGGAGAGAGGGCCGGACAGAGACAGTGGGTGGAGGGAAGAGAGAGAGAATGAGAGAGAGAGAGGAGAGAGAAGGAGAGAGGGAGAGAGGGCCGGACAGAGACAGTGGGGGGAGGGAAGAGAGAGAGAGAAGGAGAGATAAGGAGAGAGAGAGGGCCGGACAGAGACAGTGGGGGGAGGGGAGAGGGAGAGAAGGATAGAGAGAAGGAGAGAGAGAGGGCCGGACAGAGACAGTGGGAGAGCGAGAGAGAGAAGGAGAGACAGAGAAGGAGAGAGAGAGAGAGAGAGAGAGAGAGAGTGAGAGAGAGAGAGAGAGAGAAAGAGAACGCTTATGTATGCATGTAAAAACTGAGAAGCAAGAATCGCATCAACCTGATCGAAGGATACTGTTTACATTATGTCCTACAAAGAGTGCAGACACGATAAACGTCTGTCGACGACTGTTAGATAACCGACCCTTCTCCGCGCCTTCAAGCCTATTAAACATGCGGTGCTAGTTCTATACTGAAGCATATTAAAAATGCACCATCTGTATAATCCAGGAAAAGAGTATGAAATGTAAATTTAGGTATTTACAAGTTTACATATTTGGAATAGTTATTAATTTTCCTATAAATACATGCTGGTAATTAATTTGTACATGTGATTGTTATTTATTACATTCTGTGCAGGCAAGGTTGAAAACCAAAAGTGCAAATAAATATTTAAAAATGCATTCTCACTATCCTCAGTATCTGGTATGTCCACCGTGTGCTTGCAAACAACCTTGGCAGCGGCTCCGCATGGAACACACAAGTCTCTGAAGGGAATTCCGGGTAATCAAGCCCCATTCACGTGTATGAGCAGAACCTTACCTGTAGACACTGCGTCCAAGCTCGTCCCACAGATGTTCTATAGGGGAAATGTTTCGTGATGGGGTCACTTAATCGGAAGAATGTTCTGCTGCTGTATATATTGCTGTGTAATGCATGCGGTGTGCATGCTGGGGAAACTGCAAGTCTGGATAATTTGTGAATGCAGGAGCAACCAATACATCCAGAATCTCATCTCGCTATGTCACGGCATCAATATTTTCACAGAAGGAGGCAAGCGATGGTGAAAACTGAAGCCTCCCCAAATGTGAACACTGCTGCCTCCAAATCGGTTGTGCTGACGAACAGGTCAAAGGATAGGTTTAATCTGATCTTGTCTGTGAATAGGGCAACATTACAATGTAGTCTAGTCCATCCTATCTGACATGTTGCTCTGCCCATTGCAGGCGCTGCTGATAATATCTGTGAGTCAAGTTTGACCCTACATAAGGCCATCTTACAGTAAGGCCTGTATCCTTGAGTCGTCGTATGACTGTCATTAGAGAGGCTTGTCCACGTCTACCCACTTTTGATTTTGCTGCACAAAGCACAATATGACGATCTTGCGCAGGGGTAGTAACCCGTTGTTGGCCACTTCGAAGCCTATCCCGGGCACTGCCAGTGGTTCCGTAACGTTAATTGCGACGTACACTAGTGCTGTGGTAACAATTCATCATTCAGGCAACGACCCTGAGTTCATCCCCATTTCCAATATACCATACCAATGGCTCGTTGGCGGCTGTTTTCAGATAGTCGTTGCATTTCAAGCACATGTAATGGCAGTTTGCCTGACCTGCCTTTTTATACCGAGTATACTGCTGCCATAACGCGTACACATTTTCAGGTTCAACAATGTTGGAAATCGTGTTGCACGTGTAGCTTTCATCGCTTTCATATAGTCTGTACACAAACCCGTGTGTTGAATTATGCACTTTCCATTCCAGCAGCCCATCGCTCTCCACCTCATGACAAACAAGGGGAAAATCCATTCCCACACTTTCTTTCCAGCTTCTCGGCATCAGTATATATAATAGTGTAATAGTGTTGCGTTTTTATTGTGCTTTAGTATATATTTCTAACACACTCGGCAGACATGTATATCTCTCTTTCTTTTTGATCTACCTGTCCCTACCCAACGTCTGTCTGTCTGACTGTCTGTCTGCCTGCCTGTCTGTCTCGGTGTGTCTCACCCCACCCACACACACACACACAAGCACAAACACACACATCATTATATATATATATATATATATATATATATATATATATATATATATATATATATATATACTGAAATATCTACCATCTGATGGCTGTGGAAATGTGATTTCTGAGGAAAATGCAAAGAATACCATGAACAGATAGAAAACCCATGAACAAGTCCTTCAAGAAACACATGAAGATCGTAAACTGATTAGAGACATTAGACGTAGACAGTCAAAATTTTTTGGGCATGGTATGAGAAGAAATGAATTGGAGAACTTGGTGACAACTGGCAAGATCGAAGGAAAGAGACCACGGGGAAGACCACGAATTAAATACCTGGATGGCTTGGCCACGTGGCATGGTCGAGAAGAAAACACGGAGCTGATCCACGACTCTGGTGATCGGGTGCGATGGCAGAACATGACCACACACGCTTATCGGCATGGCACATAATGAATGAATGAATTGAAATATTTTGGTCACTTGAAACGTCACGAAAGTTTGGAGAGAACAATAATGGAGGGAAGAGAGGAAGAGGAAGACCAAAGAGAAGATGGGTGCAGGATGTGGCGGATGGTCTCCAGATGGGTGTATCGGACGCGGGACATCTTGCTTATGATCGAGAGGTTTTCCGGAAGGTTGTTATGGGGGAGAGGTTCTGCAAAGGACATGCTACTGAATGAATTCTGGAGGATTAGTAAACTTTACCGACTACAATACAATATCATTTATCGAGTTATTTCCCCTAGATAGTGTCGGCACGACATACAACTATCAGCAATGAGGCACAGTTATCAAGATGGAGTGCGTTTGAGCCCGGTGTCCTGAGTCTTATTTATTTAATTTTGTTTTCTTGGCTAGAATGCTCTCTGATTTCTTCATCGTTTTAAAAGTGAATAGTTGTCGAGTGCCAAAGTCGGTGTAGATAAATTAACTACTCGATCGTTTTAAGAAACGTTCCCAAAGCCTGCAGAATTAGCAAAGCTTACCGGATGTTTGTCTTTCTATAACCGGGTAAGAGTGCAGCTCGTTAACGTAACAGTACGGTAATTAGCGGTTACTGTAACGCTATTGTCGTTAGTTGATGAAATGTTATTGCTGTTAGGACTAGAGAAATATCAATGATATATTTTTTGCGCTCGCTAGCTCGCTGTGAACTCAAGCGTAGTACGTACACACTACATAGAGTATGGTGGGACTTAATTTTGCGTATGTATTAGCTTTCCCTATTACCAGTGTCCCTTGCTATCAGGCGAACCTGCTCCAACTTCAGAAGTACTTGTCCCCAAGTCAAGAACAAGACGTCAACATTTTAGTCCAACTGATCCGTGTAGGGGTGGAACTCCCTACCACAGCATCAGCACACCAGATGCTTAAGAACGAGGGCTCTTATCTATATCAATTATATTATTAGGGACAAAAGAATGTGGACATGTGATTGTGAGAAGAAAAAGAGGAAAAACAAGAAGAAGAATAAAAAGAAATGGAGGAGGTTAATGTGGTGCCCGATAAGTGTAACGCTATTCTAATTACTGGTTGGCAAAATCCACTGCATTTTTTGTAAACGTTGCATGTTCTATATGGGACGTTGCAATCAACCCCAATTCCAGGTTGATTTACCAGGCAATTTTACTTTCAGTAGCTTGCCATTGCTTTCTGAACAAGAAGTTAACGCTGAAGTCAGGACACCGGAAGTATAAGAGCGAGCGATCTTCTCATATATTCGGCCACGTAGACCTCTAATTGTATTTACCAATTGATATAATGCTATTGCAAGTAGCAGCATATTCCCCCACATGTAACGTGTAATGGAGAGAGAGAGAGAGAGAGAGGGGGGGGGAGAAAGAGAGAGAGAGAAAGAGAGAGAGAGAAAGAAAGGAAGATATATATATATATATATATATATATATATATATATATATATATATATATAGAGAGAGAGAGAGAGAGAGAGAGAGAGAGAGAGAGAGAGAGAGAGCGCGAGAGAGAGAGAGATCTTTAACCTATTAAAGATCGGTACTGAGGAGGCGGGGCAGAAAATAATAGGACATTTAAAAAATATCAGAGCGTTTCGGTAGTACATGAGCAGATACACATTTGTCTGACTGGCATGACAGTCTGGAGTTCGATTCCCATGAAATTATCTACTAACTAGCATACTGTCTGTGTTTAAAAAAAACAAAAAAACCAGACATTAATTATCAGTCGTAGGGGAACTTTCAAGACCACAGAAATAACCAGAACTAAAACAATAGTTGTTGATCGACACTCATAAAAGAATAGAGGACGGAAGTAGGAATCAGAGGACACACAAGACTACAAGAAACACTAAATGTTGTAGGCACACAGGATGTCGCGACCGTCACGTTGAAATAAAGACAGTGTCTCGCTAAAGGAACAAGGAGACTCGGCACTACAACAAGACCGCAGCGATTTTCTATACTTCAATGTAACTTTGGACCGATTAATTGCCGAGGAAATTTACCCCCCACGTATGTAGCAGTGAAAAGATTAATTGCCACGTAGATTTGGCAATAAAGTTTTGTCAGCGGGACAATACATACATATAAGCTTTTTTTTTTTTTTTGGCGTTCGCTAACTTTGGACTCAAACGTAGTCCATACACATGACAACACACATGCCCCTAACTCTAGTGCAATGGACTGATTTTTTGCGTGTGGATAAGCTTTCCCTATTACCAGTGTCCCTCGCCATCAGGCGAACCCGCTGCAGCTTCTGAGGTACTTGTAATTTACGTCCCCAAGTGTCGTGTCCTCCTTTTAAAGTGTCGTCCCTGGAGTGAAGAGAGTCAACACCCACATTATAATATTTTTTTCCCTATCAATATCCTGGAGAATCCACCAGCTTCCGTCCAACACACTCCATCAGCCCGTGGACACCTTTTCCTATCACTCTCTCACTGTCGTACTATGCCCCATTCTCATACTTCCCCAACGCAACATACTCAACAACTCTTGCTTCTAAAAATTAATAAAGATTAATTTATTAAAAGAAAAGTGTAACGTATATGAGACGTGTATGCGAAGAAAATGCGTGATGTGTTCTATACTGTGTGTATGATCGGACTTTCCGATAATAGCATAGTTTCTTCATTGCAAGGGCACACTACAGCACATTAAATCATAACCAGTGCACCTCACCCGGTGTCGAAACCCTCTTGCCGGATACTGACTGTCATCTGTAGCCACCTGGTAATCAATCTTCATGATCATCCGAAATAGATACTGTTTGTAAGTACAGATTGATTACGGACTGATTGTCAACTAACTTTGTAAGTTCCTATCGGTCCTAAAGAATGCACAAATCCTTTGTAGTGTATTTAGGTTTTACTGTTAATGTTTCTACACTTGATCCTAACTAGTGTTCATATAGCTTCAAGTATATGTCCTATGTAATATTACACTGGAATCTAGCACACGATGTGACTTATCCGTTAATATTCTCGTTCCTTAAACAATGTTTGTATGATGTGTGATATATCAACAATTATCACCCATCCTATGTGAACCATACCACGCAGGAGTCGTTAAATTGGCTGGCTCTTCTGGGCCATGCCATGGTGAACCCTTCTGAGAATGAGTCCAGCGTAAACATATACCATCTTTCTTCTCGGACGTTATTCCTTTTCCGTAAGAATCCGTAAGAATCATTTTAGAGTCCAACTGGTGGTCGTCCAATTGGAGTGCACTTCTACAAAACCAGTGTTGAGTTTCCTAGTAACTGGTGGGGAACCTGTGGGAAAACCAACACATCATGTGAGAGCACTAGTCACTGATCCTACCGGCTGGATGTAAGCTTATTACCCTGCTCTGTTATTTTACAGCTAACTACTCTGTCAGAGAGCCTTATAGCTTCTCACCTACGTCCGAATCAGGCTATGATAAGGAAAGACTAATAAACAGAGTGCAACCTCAGTATTCTATTCACCCTAGCAGAGCCAATATCACTATTCTACTCTAACTAGTTTTCCACTAACAGTGCTAATCATCACACTATAGTTTTAACAAGGCTACAGTCTATATTAATTAGAACTAATAGACTATATTGACTACCTTATGCAAAACCGCCTCATTCCGGGATGACTACTACACTTTGCCATAACGACACATGCTAGTTAATATTAAATTAATCTAACACTGTAGAGCTCTCCCACAAACACGTCCATCATAATCCACGGTTTTGGTCAACTCCCCATCTCCAATCATGGTTTATGGCAAAACCTAAAATTGGTCACGTGACATGGTTGACGTCCTGCAGGTGTTATTTGGGCATATCATCCATTGTCAAGAATCCCTTTTCCCTGGCTTAGTCACTGTCAAAGTTGTCATCACTTGTTTTGACCTCCCCAACAAACTAACGAGTTACTGTATGATCCCAACAACAGTTTTCCCCAACAAGCTGCCAATCTCCTTGATTTCCGGAAACTATAAATTGACAGACGGACTGTTTTCTTCCGAGCTGAGTACTTCCGCTTCCAATCCGACTTGTTTATAATCTGTCAAAGCGATGTATGATTCAGCTCATTCACTTCCTCTGCACATCTGCAACTGTTAATTTTGCCCGACATGTGATGGCCGACATCCGATTGCCACCATGATCCCACGGGTTCCATCTGTATTCAAATGTTGACAAACTGTCAAAGCGATGCCGGAATTTGTCTCAATCACCACCGAGTGTTCCCAATCTGTCGACCAGATGTACACGTGCAGCTACAAATATTGTCCTGGGATTTTGACATCCGATTTGTTTTTTCTGTTAGTTAAAATAGTTGTCGCTGGCAGATAGTCCGTTTAATCAGAAAGCCTCTATATTAATCATTGGTTAAACGCAAGGTTTTATTTTGTGACACCAAGTCAAGGACGAGAAGTCAACATTTTAATCCAACTGTCCAGTGTAGGGATTGAACACGTACCTCGGCATCAGCACACCGGATGTTTAAGAACGACGGTTCTTATTCGATCGGCCACGCTGACCTCCATATGATATGTGACCTGTGCTTGGTGAACAGACAATTCTGACGCATATAGATATAGGTTTATAGGAATGGATACGAATCATGTCAAAATTATTCAGTTGTGGGTTCAGGTGGACGATAGCTCCGTCTAGTTTTCGATAAATGACTAGAAGATGTTTTTAGAACTATGAGAAAGAGCCCAAATGAGCAACAAGGATGTTTTAAGGGAAGCTGAGTCGCAAAAACAACTTATCACAAATATCAGAAAGAGGCAGTCATCGTTTTTTGGCCACGTTATGAAAAGAAAAAAAAAAACTGAACCATGTGGTGACAACCGGAAAGATTTGCGGAAAGAGAGATAGAGGAAGACAGCGTGAGAATATTCTTTACAGTCTTGGGTCATGGCACGGAAGGGAGTCAACACACGAATTGATCCATGCCGTCGGAGATCGCAATTTGTGGAGAGGCATGATCACTCACGCCAGCGTGCAAGGCACTGGATGGTGATGGTGATGATGATAATAAAGAGACAGACAGCATCCTTCGGTAAAATAATGAGAAGAGATACACTGGAAAACAGCGACGACCGGAAATATCAGTGGGAGAAGAAGCAGAGACACATGGAGAGAAATTATGCTGGCTGGACTGAAACGGTGGCCTGGAGGAATATCACTAGCAGAGTTGAACCAGGGCATCAAGGATTGCGATATGTGGAGATACACGAACGCCCACTCCAGCCGGCAAACCACAAAACAGACATGCATACAGGCGCATGTATACGCCAAAAGAACGTTTTAAAGTCAATTAACTTTTGCTTTGAAAGCAAACAACAAAAATGAAATCAACGCTAATTAAGTAGGTAGATTCTGTCCATCCGCTTAGTCCACCCCCTTTCCCCATAAGCGTG
Organism: Cepaea nemoralis; assembly: GCA_014155875.1. Lineage (NCBI taxonomy): Eukaryota > Metazoa > Mollusca > Gastropoda > Stylommatophora > Helicidae > Cepaea > Cepaea nemoralis. Next base: position 439,475 of record JACEFZ010007529.1, read on the forward strand.
GTACGTAGATGAAACATTTCCTGACACTGATGTTTATAGCCCACACTTCAGTCTTCAATATTTCCGGCGTATGGCCTTCCACTTGAAATATAATTTGTGTCTGTTTGTGTCAGAGCTGTTCCCGGTGCGTGTCTCACTCCATACAAGATCTTAAGTAGTTTTTACTCATGTTTGCTGGAGATGAAATGCTTGGCTGGAAGGACCGCAGATTTCCTCTTCAAATATATACGAGTCTGCAAAGTACGAGTTCTTGTAGCACAGCTGCGTTTCTTGCTTGTTCTTTGTAGAAAAGAGTTTAGGCTTACCTTTGATTTCGTATGTAGGAGAATTCGTTGACTTTCTTCATCTTATTATTTTGTTTTTCACCCCTCAAACAGAGCAAAGGCGTTCAACCAATTCAGGCAAAACCCTTTGTAATCTTTATAATTGGTATAGGTCTTGCAGCTAGCTTTATACGAATCTGGAGGACAGTCTGATGCCAACCAAACTTAGTCGCTTCTTGCATGGCGGATTACCTTGTTATTATTACTAGTTACTTCCCTATGAACCCGGGTAACAGAGGCGTTGGTGATCACGATAACAATTCTTTGACGTGTCTGTGTGTGTTATTTGGCCCGCGCTGGGTTAATATACTTTCTGAAACTTCTAGGCCTGTAAGAATGGGTATGAAGTGTCCGTATTCCACAGTTGTCGGTTCAGGTGGCTGAACATACAGTGTACAACTTTAAATAGAATCCACATACAATGTTTGAATAACAATATTGGTCAGTATGATTTTCATATTGCAAAAGGCCACCTTCGCCATGGAAATTCTTGTTCTAATTTCTTTAAGGCATCTCCTATAACTGTTCCGAGATAACTGTACCGATTCACTTGTTTAAGAATATGCCAATTTACTAGTATATTTTAAAAAAAATCCGTATACAGGGGTTCTATTACATAACAACAAGAACTTTAAAAAAAAACCCCATCCAAATACAGTTTTCAGATAACGACATGAACTAAATGACATCAATATGTTGAAATAACAAGGTGAAAGGCATAAAGCCATGGCGGTCTTTACATAACAACAAGAACACCAACAACAACAACAACAACAACAACAACAACAACAACAACAACTAACTTGCATCCGTATAAAGTGGTGATAGAAATAACTGGCAACTTCACTCCATCACATCTGGTTCTAGTTTACGTGTAGGCCTAATATTTAATACCTCCACGGGACTGTCTGCAATAGGATTATTTCTTGCTAATGAATAAACTATGCACAGAAACGTCTGTGCTAGGACTCACGACCAGTCAGGTTTGCAGATTTATTCTTGGTAAATCTATATCGCAATGAGGCGATTGTTGGCCTACATGGAATGTGTGCTGGGACTGGACCATTTGTAATGGGAATATGCAGGTCTAAGTGGAACGTGTTCTGGGACTGGACCATTTGTAATGGGAATATGCTGGCTAAGTGGAACGTGTTCTGGGACTGGATCATTTGTAATGGGAATATGCTGGTCTAAGTGGAACCTGCGCTGGGATTAGACCATTTGTAATGAGAATATGCAGGTCTAAGCGGAACGTGTTCTGGGACTGGATCATTTGTAATGGGAACATGCAGGTCTAAGTGGAACGTGTTCTGGGACTGGACCATTTGTAATGGGAATATGCTGGTCTAAATGGAACCTGCGCTGGGATTAGACCATTTGTAATGAGAATATGCAGGTCTAAGCGGAACGTGTTCTGGGACTGGATCATTTGTAATGGGAATATGCAGGTCTAAGTGGAACGTGTTCTGGGACTGGACCATTTGTAATGGGAATATGCTAGTCTAAGTGGAACCTGCGCTGGGATTAGACCATTTGTAATGAGAATATGCAGGTCTAAGCGGAACGTGTTCTGGGACTGGATCATTTGTAATGGGAATATGCAGGTCTAAGTGGAACGTGTTCTGGGACTGGACCATTTGTAATGGGAATATGCTGGTCTAAGTGGAACCTGCACTGGGATTAGACCATTTGTAATGAGAATATGCAGGTCTAAGCGGAACGTGTTCTGGGACTGGATCATCTGTAATGGGAATATGCAGGTCTAAGTGGAACGTGTTCTGGGACTGGACCATTTGTAATGGGAATATGCTGGTCTAAGTGGAACCTGCGCTGGGATTAGACCATTTGTAATGAGAATATGCAGGTCTAAGCGGAACGTGTTCTGGGACTGGATCATTTGTAATGGGAATATGCAGGTCTAAGTGGAAGGTGAGCTGGGATTAGATTATTGACTATGCTGGCCTGAGTGGAAAGTGTGCTGTGATTGGACTATTAGTAATGAGAATATGCATGTATAAGTGGAACGTGTTCTGAGATTAGATAATTTGTAAACCGGATTTGTCTGTCTCAATCCAAGGAGAACATAGGGTAAGATTAGATCAATAGTAATGAGCGGTAACAGGTCTGTGAGACTGCCTGTGTGTTACTAGGCCACCAAAGGAGGATGTAAAGAATAGTAACAATGTAAATTTACATGCAAGTCGTAAAAAGCGACTAAAGAGGTTTAGTGTGAGACTAACTACTTTATACTGCAGTAAAATTTCAGCCAACGTCCAATCAATCATGAACTGGCATACAAAGGGTCTGGCATGCGTAGACCCGGGAAGGTTAACCCGGTCACCAAATGTCTGAAGCAGTCGGATGTGCCGGCCGAAAAGCTTAAAAATCGCAGCTTGCCGTAAACAGACACAAAGCAATTACATCCAAAACAAACATTTCGGACGAACGACGAAGAAGATGCTCCACTGAGAGTCTTAGAGGAGGATGAAGAGGATGAGGAGGAGGAGAAGGAGGGAAGAAGAAGAAGAAGAAGAAGAAGAAGAAGAAGAAGAAGAAGAAGAAGAAGAAGAAGAAGAAGAAGAAGAAGAAGAAGAAGAAGAAGAAGAAGAAGAAGAAGAAGAAGAAGACTATAATGAGTTATTAATGCGATGAATAGAAACATGATCTCAATAACGATTCTAGAACAGCTTGAGAACCTGTGCTGGGTGGTGATAGGTACCTGACCTACTTCAGGACCTAACCCACGGGGAACAAGCTGTTTGCAGTAAACAAGAAGTATAATGTCCGGGTTCAGAAACTGTTGTGTGGGTGAGAGAACGAGATGATGCAGGCAACACCGACGCCAGCTAACCAACCTGTTTATAAATCAGTGCCATTAAAAGAGCGGGAATGTTTAATGAAAAGAGATCCGTATCCATGACTACACAGGCAGCTAAAAATGATCTCATTTCCGTAGCTCCAGGAAGTGATGGTATCTTCAAATTCTTACTCCGGGCACAGTAGTACGTGTACACACACATACACATACACACACGCACGCACACACACGCACGCACGCACGCGCACGCGCGTGTGTGTGTGTGAGTGATATTTGTAATGTATCACTACAATTTGTATGTAGAACAAATGTGAAAATTGTGCGACTGTCCAACTCGGCTGGCTGGAGTGTAGGTCTCCTATGACGAAAACAATACGCAATTAATGTCCTGCACTTCCAGGAATCGTGTACGGTAGCCTTCATTATAAACTAAATTGCACATCATTATAAACTAAATTGCACATCATTATAAACTAAATTGCACAATGATTGGGCAGAGTGTGCTTAATGACGTGGAGATATTTTAAATTTGAAGATGACTTTTCTATTTTCATATACGATCATTATCTCTCTGGGGCCTCTCTTGGAAGGACAAAATAGTCATATATGGGTGGGATGCTCATAACTGAGGATTCATTTTAAGAATGGAATGCTTTCTAGCGAGAGAGAGAGAGAGAGAGAGAGAGAGAGAGAGAGAGAGAGAGAGAGAGAGAGAGAGAGAGAGAGAGAGAGAAGGAGAGGGGGAGAGATTGATTGATTGATTGATTTAGGAACCGACATCACAGCATTCGGGGCATTCCCATAAGAGCTCCGTCCCCATCCTCAGATGCCAGCGAAGAGTTCCAACCCCAATAGTACCAGTAGCAATCTGATTATAGGTGCGTTTCGCCTTTCCTCAAAGCGTCGAGTATCGGCCAGATCCCCTCGTCACTCCTCGCTGTCGCATTCTTGCCAGACCATGGTGATCCATTTGCTCCTCCGAGGTGTACAATAGAGGGAGAGAGAGAGTGAAAGAGACGGATCGGGCTATTTTAAACAATAGAATACACACACAGATAAAAATCAAGACGCGGGATCTAAAAATTGAGAAATAATCTGCAGACCAAAAGTCTCATACGACTAAAAAAGCATACTCTATACAAGGAAGATATCCGAATTGGGGATTCACGGAAATCTTCTAGAGATTATGTTAGCTGATGCTGAAGTACCGTCCACTCTTGATATGGCTGTCGTATGTCACTCGACCGTACACACAGACAAAGCACCCACAAAAGTGACCCGCCTTATAAAGTACATTACATGTCTGTGACATATATGTCATCATCTCGCAGTCTTTTCCAGCAGACGTTGCTAGGACACGCTATCTGAAGAGTAGAGGCTATTAAAAAGCCCGACGGGAGAATTAACGAAACGAAATTTCGTTTCGTTTAAAGACAATTGATTGGCCGCGCCCCGGAAACACAGGCTTAATCTAGACAAAGGCTTGGTAGACAAAGCGGTCTGGTCAATCGCCATGTTTCTCCAATGTTAGCGGGTGACCCATTGTTAATGGGTTAATTTAAAGCTCACTTATTCTCTGCGTTTTAGGTGAGCATTATATTATATACAACATATCATGTTATGTATTAGGATAAATGCTTTGTGGCAACTAATATCATGATTGAAGTTGTGTGTGTGAAAATTAGGAGAATCGCTTTCATTGAAATGTTGGTTTACGTCACACAGCCTGGACATCGCCATGTTGTCCAGTCAGCCTTAATAAAGCTTACAATATAATCTTGCTATGAGTCATTCTTCTGAGATGATTTTATGAACTTACTTTATTCCTATATGCTTATTTTTCACAACTGGTCTCTGTGTTATAAAGTGTTTTTTTTTTTCCTGAGTGCATATTTTGTATTTCTGCTCATATGATGGAGAAATATTACTATCTCACATTTGTGTACAACTTAAATAGGTTGTTAGATAGAGAGAGAGAGAGATATTCTCGCTTGACTTTTTCATGCACTAGGAGTTAATCTGTTGTTTACATTGTTGTAAATATACAGAGGTGGGATTGTCTTGTAGTCCTTTTTCATAAATGATGATGATGAGGATGATGCAAAAGGAGATGACTGAACTGGTAGCTAAACTTCGGCCATTTATCAGTGGTACTTACATAATGCTGTTTGTAACTATGGAAAGGAGATTTATGAATTGTTTACATGAGGACAGTGTCTCATGAACTTTTTCCATGGTGTGACAGCGGTACTATCAAAATGTTTGGATGGATTAGGTGGTGCGTAACCCCTCAGGAAGCTCCAGTATCAGTCCAGAAGAAATGTACCTATTGAATAGATATCTCACTCACATTTGGAGTGAGACAAAACTCTACAGTAGGCGACAAGTGCTAGGCAACTATTGTCACCTTTCTTTCTTCTCCCCTTTTGTTCCCTCTAATTTTAATTATGATACATTGGTATCAGAATGTAGATTTTATTATGATACAATTATCAATGTTTGGGTTGTATTACTAATCTATATCGACCCTGTTCTTCTTCACTCTACATAGGCGCTAGAGATGGCGGTGGAGTATTGGCACTAGTCACCATGCTTGGCACTGGATTTATAGTCAACTTGTTTGGGTTTAGAGGCAGGAAACTGGGATATCAGCCTCCTCTAATATTCTACAAAGAGTGCTGGTTACTGCTACTCACCCTGAACCTGAATGTCAATGCCTGGATACTTAACGGATTTTAAATATGCTGAAGTGGATTCCCTACCTCTGGGAACTTACAGACGGTGTTAATCGTTGCAATGTCTGCAAAGACATGAGGCATGCCTGGCCTAGATGGATACAGAGTATAACCTCTTCTAAAAGTCACCGCCTGAGTCCACGTTCAACTGTCATATTCCAGAGGCTCATGGATAGTCTGGAATTCACCATCATTTACCAGTATGGATTTACCAACTGATTGTGTGAACTCCCAGCTTCCTTTGAATCTTCTCATCCATCATATCCCAGACATGGATAATCAAGCACATTACCAACTCCCGTCAATCAAGTCGTATATTCAACTGAAGAAAGAATAACCTACATCTTAACCCAGAGAAAGGGGCTGGAATATTCATGCCCAATTCAAGTTAGTTCTGTCAGGAAATTCTAATGGATTATGTGATGTCACTCCTCATCCAAAGAGATACTGAAAGTGTTTGTGCCTGATCCTGATCGAATCAATCACATGGACTCCTGTGTGTCATGCCACGCCAGAATGCTTCAGACTTATTTATACATGTCTGTTATATCACCCTGGAACGCTCCTAGCCCAGTGACTTAGCAACTGTGACTTGAGAGATTACAGTATATCCACATTGGATTCATATGGATTACTCCTACATGTTTTTCGCGATGGATATATGATCCAGAAGTGAAAGTTCTGTGTGTGTGTGCAATCCCCAATTTTCTGAATAGGTGGATATATGCAAAGCAGCTGTTTTCCTGGATTATAGAGAGTGTGATTATGGCCAGACTTTTTCTAGTGGATATTGAAGGAGAGGGAGTCATCATCAGACCCCTAGGATATGTCTAGAGACAGATTAGATAGATTTTCTTTATCTATTTCTTTGTATGGATTATTTACTTTGTTTTGTGTTTGACACATGTATTTGATGTGAACCTTTTTGGGGGAAATATTTTTGGGGACTTCTGTTTGGTTGTATACTTTGTGTGCATTGCCTGAAATATGATAATTTTTCATGTCCATGTCACCATATTGTAGCCAACAGGGTTTTCCAGAACCCAAATGTTTCCACAATACAATTGTTTGTTTGTTTGGTTTAACCAAGCCTTGCAGTTACTTCATTGTTAACCTGTTGTTCCAAAATTGATGTTTATAGTCCAGTTATTGTTACTGTTATGTGATACAGTGAGTTATTGTTACTGTTATGTGATACAGTGAGTCATTGTACTGTTTTGTCTAACAGTGGCTGTTTTCCTCTGTCATGTAATCCAGTTGTTGCGTCTAACATTGGTTGTTGTCCCTCTGTTGTATAATACTGTGGATGTGCATGACAGTGGATACTTGTCATTGTTTATATATATATGTGGGAGATTAAATGTGGGGCGGGGCACTTACACATGGACACACCCTCTGGGTAGAGTGATTAGTACTCGGGTGTCTGTGGTAAAACTTCCCGGATCTCCCAGCCTTCTATGGGAAACATTTCTTCTATGTTAGTGTTGAACTTGCACCCTTTTCTGCCTTGTTCAATACTTGGGGGTTACGAGCCAATATATTCATTCCTATAGAGGGCGTGTTTGGGTTTTAGACCCCATTCATACTGAATACCCCTAGCGAAACTTGTCCTTATTCTAATTTATTATATTTACCACCCTACAATGTCTATGACTAAATGTCAGTGATAAATGGATATTATAAACTGCAAACCTGTAATTCACAGACATTTCAATTTCTCGGGAACTCTCAAGGCTTATTTAATAGCATGAGAACTACACCGGAAATATCGGCACTCAAAGAAGTCAATGAAAGAAGTAAAGATCGGAGAACATACAAGACAATACAAATGTTGAAATCTACAGCCACATGAGAATTCGAACATGTACCCGTTTATTTTACGCGATACTACTAGTCTTTCGCGCACTTGCTTACCAAAGCAATGGTCTGGGTTCAATCCCCAGTAGTAGCAGGACTCTTTCTTCCGACCATAAGGTCTCTGAGGTCGACTCACCCTCGTTATATGGATACCGGGTAGATTTCCCTGCAGGCCAGGTTGCGAGGAAGGGAAATTACGACCCCACCTCATTATTCAACGGTCCAGAATATGTGAAGCCAACACGTCACCACCCCTGTGCCACCATGGGCCATAAAGCCAGCACAGAACAGAAACACTCTAACCTATCATACATGTCGTTAAAGACAAGCAAAAAGGGTTGGTGTGACTTGCTACCTCGACCTGTAGAAGACTTAACAGATTCAGTAGGCGTGGACCAAACAAAAATTGAAGGCGGAAAATGGGAAGTAAGGATGTCACATTATGACTTAAAAGTTGTCAATATGGTAGCAGGCATGTTGCATTATATATAAAATTAAAGGAGGTTGCTGAGTGAAAACTAATGTATTTATATTTTAACTGAGACAACATTTTGCAATGACAACTTTCGGCGATATATTAGCTCATGGCAGAAACGGGAAGTCACTTACGACAATAAATCATCACTTGACGCTTAATCACTTAAGCCACAAAATGCAACCACTATTGAACAAGTCTAAAATGAGCTTGAAGTGAGGTAGGTGAAAGTCCGTGCTACATTGGGACATAAAAGGCAGAAGAAGACGACCAATTCACACCCCTGTGGCAGTATCTTGCAAGGGACTACTTTTTCTTATACATTTCATAAACAGTTGGAAAAACCGTCTGCACAAGCACAAAGAATCTGTGGAACTGCATCCATCAAAGCTGCCTACATCTGCTCCTTCACTTTCTCGTTTGCCTTGATTCACCCACAGTACACCCATTCTTCATTCATTCCGTGGTCCGCTTTTAATTCGGTAATCTGATTAGGAGGACAAGAGTGCGGGCGGGGGAAGAAAGAGACAGAGAGAGAGAGAGAGAGAGAGAGAGAGAGAGAGAGAGAGAGAGAGAGAGAGAGAGAGAGAGAGAGAAGATATATCGACGTAAGAAGCTTTAGCCAAGCCCCTGGGGAAAGAAAAACATCAAATTAAAGCGTTGTGTAATTGCTCTATTGCTGCTTTCTTAGCCTCTTCTAAGAACAACTTGAAATCAGAGAAGAAAACAAAAATAAACTCGAAACCTAGAGAGATAAAGAGGACTCGTGAACACATACACTGTAAGGCATTAACACACCGCAGAAAGAAGTCCTTTGTTAACTGCCGGATCATAAACTGAAATCTGATGGGAATCGCTCGGAAGTAGGACGATCTTGTACCACGCCTCGAGGTGTGTTGAATATGTGGCGCTAGCTATATATTGTTTATAGTTTTCATAGGTTGATAATTTGAAATAAGACATTCAAGTATCACCCCAATATCCCCTTGTCAATACACATAGACACACACATAGACACACGCATACACACACACAGTCGCATAGCAGCAATCTCTATGGGCCTAAGTCGTGGTCTTTGCCTCCCGTAGCGAATGTCCGGAGCTGATATCGCTCGCTCCTGCCATTGTCAGCGTAACGTATATATACATGCATACGCACACACAAAAATACACAATCGCCCCCCCCCCCCCCACACACACACACAGATTGAAAGCGAGAGAGAGAGAGAGAGAGAGAGAGAGAGAGAGAGAGAGAGAGAGAGAGAGAGAGAGAGAGAGAGAGAGAGAGAGGGGGGGGGGCAGTAATGAGATAATCGAATTAGTGTAGCAACAAAATAGAGAAGTTGAATCTGTAAGCTTTACAATAACAATCATGAGTGACAAAATGGACGTTGCGGAAAAAAACCTTCATCGGTCCACACGCAACAAACAGACACTAACAATGCAATACACAAGCACAGACCTAACATGAAAGTCGTCAAGATGACAAGGTAAATAGTGGATGCCTGTTTGATTACACAGACAGAGTGATCCGATTTCAATCCACCGTAGTGGCAGTATTGGCTTCTCTAAAAATTCAGGTCACGCAGCCACTAAAACATAGTTCCTAACGGGACACTCCCTCATTCAATGACCATCCTGCTCTAAAAACAAATGGAATCTCTGTCAAGCAATTACTGTCTGCTAAAACTTCAAAGGCAGGTATCAGAACCTATTTCAAACGCCAGTTGTGGAGAACGTCCTTTTTTTATGTGATTAAATTAAAGCGTTCCTTCCAATTCATCCAGATTAACATCCACGTCTGCTGAATTACTTCCGTCTACTATTCAAGAGTGAGAGTTCTTAGAAGAGTTTCCATGACGACAAGGACCAGCTACTGTATGCCATGACTGGCGCTTTTAACCGGTAGTTCAATGCGATGGCTTTAAGTAGGTGAAGTGCCCACGGCTTTCTCCGGATTACTGGAAAGAATGTTGGAATAAGAAAGCAGCTGGACGGATGCCTCATGCTGCCACTTCTTACGATTGCTGCACTCAAAGAAGTGAGAATTTAATAGAAATTTATGGCAAAATAATGATGTTTGCAACTTTACTATGGGGATATGCAGGAGGGAAGTTGGCGTACAGGAGGGAAGTAGGCGTATAGGAGGGTTTATCTATATAGGAGGGAAGTAGATATACCGGAGGGAAGTATATCTATACAGAAGGGAGGTAGATATGCAGGAGGAAAGTATATCTATACAGGAGAGAGGTAGATATACAAGAATGAAGTAGATATCCAGGAATGGAGTAGATATACAGGATGGAAGAAGATAAACAGGAATGACGTAGATATACAGCAAAGAAGTAGAAATACAGGAATGAAGTAGATATACAGCAGGGAAGTCGAAATACGGGAATGAAGTAGATACACAGGAATGGAGTAGATATACAGGATGGAAGAAGATATACAGGAATGACGTAGATATACAGCAATGAAGTAGAAATACAGGAATGAAGTAGATATACAGCAGGGAAGTCGAAAATACGGGAATAAAGTAGATACACCGGAATGGAGTAGATATACAGGAGGGAAGTAGATATACGAGAGCACGATGGGGCTTGAAATGAAAACCTTAAACGTGTGACAGAAATTACAATAACCATGCCGTTGTCTTGTAACCTGTCAATATTGTTGTTAAGTATGTCAAAAGTGTTAACCATGTGGCATCACTGTGAAGACGAACACGGCGACGTCATATGAGAAGTTTAAAGATGACCGCCCCACTTTTGACATGCACCAAAGAGGAGCAGCTTTCTGTTATTCGTCTTTTGGTCAGTAAAAGGGTGAAATCTATTGAATTTAATCGGCTAGTGAAGGTATAGTATGGTGATGCATGCCTGTCAGTCCAGCAAGTGTATGAGTTGAGTAGGAAGTATCACAACTTGTCGTCCGATGAAAAGGTACAGCAGGTACTGCATAAGTGGCTACACACGTGACCAAGAGAATTTTTTTCTACAGACATCTAAGCACTTTATCGGAGGTGGAGGACTTCAATTTAACACAGTGGTGACTACATAAAAAGATGATTTGTTCTTTACTTTTTCAGATTATATTTACTTTTACTCTCTCTCTCTCTCTCTCTCTCTCTCTCTCTCTCTCTCTTTCATTCTGTCTCTGTCTGCCTGCCTGTCTGTCTGTCTGTCTGTCTGTCTGTCTGTCTGTCTGTCTCTCTCTATCTCTCTCCCCTCATACACACACACACACACACACAAACAATTTAAAGTTTTCATTTGAAGCCCCCTCCTAGATATACAGGCGGGAAATAGATATACAGGAGGTAAGTAGAAATACAGGAATGAAGTAGATATACAGGAATGAAGTAGATATACAGGAATGAAGTAGATATACAGGAATGAAGCAGATATACAGGAGGGAAGTGGATATACAGGAGGGAAGTAGATATACATGAATGAAGTAGATATACATGAATGAAGTAGAAATACATGAATGAAGCAGATATACAGGAATGAAGTAGATATACAGGAGGGAAGTAGATATACAGGAGGGAAGTAGATATACAGGAGGGAAGTAGATGTACACGCGATGAAGACAGTCAGTCAGTCACAGATAGACAGAAACAGACAGATAACGACAACGTACGGAAACATTTTCACGGATCAGGGCGTATTGAGTATATGTCGGTAGACACTTATTTTCATAGACCAAGGCACACAACAGATGACGTGGTCAATATCATGCCTGCCGTCTTTATTTCCCAAAACATTTCCTGGTACCAATTTTAGACTAACTCGACTGGGGGGGGGGGAGGAGAGGGGGAATTAGATTTAACAGAAACTGCCTCGCTTCAAAGGGCTTCGAACAACTGCCTCTATGACCGGCAGGCAATCGCGCAAGCCACTGCGCCAGCCAGATATATAGATAGACAGACGGGCGTGGTAGTGTGTCTACTCAATTATCGCAGCCAAAGTAGATAACATATACGGGGATCAACACGGCAATAAGTAGAAGAGCGCTCGCTCTTAAACTTCCAGTGTACTGATACCGAGGTAGCGGGCTCAATGCCTACACCGATCAGTTTGAATAAAATGTTGACTTCTCGCCCTTGACATGAGGACGTAAATTACCAGTACCTCAGAAGTCTGACTGGATTCGCCTCATGGCGAGGGACACTGGTAGTAGGGAAAGCTAATCCTCATGCATCCAGTCCAGTGCTCTAGAAGTAGCAATACGTATATGGACTACGCTTGAGTTCAAAGCGAGCAATCGGGAAAAAAACTTACCAAATGGATAATAAATGGATAATAAATGGATAATAAAAAAGCCAGTCGTTACGCCCGACCATTCCGAGAGGCCACAGATAGCGGTACCAAACCAAGCCAGCAGTCGCTTCGATACACTAAGTCGCCAGTTACAGACAGCTGATCTTGGCTATACGTTGCACCGTTATATGCTGTTTCATAAATACATCGTGTATTAATTAGGGACATTTGATATGAGTTGAATATACCATCACCTACATTGCTTTGAACCCGATACCAGATGTAAACTTCTCTCTTCCAGCTGAAGGGTAAGACGCGGGTAAATGTTTTCCTCTAATTATTTAGTTGTTTCTCTTGAACGCATTAATTATCTCTCACCCCACACATGCTGTTTTCTTTTACTTTTCTTTTCTTCTATATATAAGGGTTTCCGCGTTATCTATGCCGTATATTTTTGTATCCCTTTTCCCAAGGTCTTCTATTCATGGTTCGTTTCGAATGCTTTAATCCCGTTGCCAGCAACCTTCGATACTCACTACGTTCACTAACTGATCAGTCTGACGAAACGCAGCGGCAGCAGAAGGCGCATACCAAACGTTGGTCGTTACAGAGGGCGGATAGGAACAAGCTGAAGAAGTAGAAGATGATGATGATGATGATGATGATGATGATGATGATGATGATGATGATGATGATGATGAGTTTTGTTTGCTCGTTCGCTCACTTTGAACTCAAGCGTAGTCCACACGCTTGCTACTAGTTCTGGTGAACTGAACTGATTTCTGCTTGCGGATGATTATGATGATGATGATGATGATGATCACAGATTTATGAACACAGCAGCCCTGTCCATCACAGCCTGAACTCTTGTGCCACTTAATTTACGTCAGGTGGTAGACGTAATAACGAGTGCCGAAAACAGCCCAGGAGATGGCAAGCTGCATGAAGCAGACAAGTGGCTGCATGAAGCTGCAAGTGGCTGCATCCGGACATGGGTTTTGCTGTAATACTGTCAGCTGCTCGGAGCCACAGTTAAAGTGCGATGTCACGTTTCTGAAATAGTTTTTTAGAGTGGAAGAAAGGCGCACTCACTCCAACACACCTGTTAGGTTTTTTTTTTCTTTTCTAAGGAGTCTCCGTGGCGAAGTGGTCAAGCTGTCTGACTCGGACTCCGAAGGTTGTGAGTTCGATTCCGGGCCGCGCCCTTCGGTTCACGAGTACATTTTCTTCGGAGACTCCTGTGAGTCGTCGCTGGAGCTACGGAGTTCGTGCGTTGTGCGACGCTTTCGGCATTTCGCTGCGGAAAGAGATTTAGCCCTATGGAATAAAAACCCGGTGCAATGAAGTCGACCGCGATGACTTTTAAGCGACTTTCCCCCCCCCCCCTTTCAGCTATACCCTATTGCGGGAGTCGTGGTAGACTAGCTTGCCTGTCGGCCAGGTGTTCGTGTGTCGAAATCCCCATTAAAGTGGATCAGCTTGAAATGTATTCCAGGAAATGTTCTGACATCAAGGCGGCCAGTGTATTGTTGACCATATCACCGACAGAGTGCCATTGGCCACATCACCGACAGAGTGCCATTGACCACATCACCCACGGAATGCCATTGACCACATCACCTTCGGAATGCCATTGGCCACATCACCGACAGAGTGCCATTGACCACATCACCGACGGAATGCCATTGACCACATCACTGACGGAATGCCATTGGCCACATCACCGACAGAGTGCCATTGACCACATCACCGACAGAGTGCCATTGACCACATCACCGACGGAATGCCATTGGCCACATCACCGACGGAATGCCATTGGCCACATCACCGACAGAGTGCCATTGACCACATCACCGACGGAATGCCATTGGCCACATCACCGACAGAGTGCCATTGACCACATCACCGACAGAGTGCCATTGACCACATCACCGACGGAATGCCATTGACCACATCACCGACGGAATGCCATTGGCCACATCACCGACAGAGTGCCATTGACCACATCACCGACGGAATGTCATTGACCATATCACCGACGGAATGCCATTGGCCACATCACCGACAGAGTGCCATTGACCACATCACCGACGGAATGCCATTGGCCACATCACCGACAGAGTGCCATTGACCACATCACCGACAGAGTGCCATTGACCACATCACCGACGGAATGCCATTGACCACATCACCGACAGAGTGCCATTGACCACATCACCGACGGAATGCCATTGGCCACATCACCGACAGAGTGCCATTGACCACATCACCGACGGAATGCCATTGACAACATCACCGACGGAATGCCATTGGCCACATCACCGACAGAGTGCCATTGACCACATCACCGACAGAGTGCCATTGACCACATCACCGACGGAATGCCATTGGCCACATCACCGACGGAATGCCATTGACCACATCACCGACAGAGTGCCATTGACCACATCACCGACAGAGTGCCATTGACCACATCACCGACAGAGTTGGCCACATCACCGACAGAGTGCCATTGACCACATCACCGACGGAATGCCATTGACAACATCACCGACGCATATATATATATATATATATATATATATATATATATATATATATATATATATATATATATATATATATATATATATATATATTTACACATCAGCCACTGTGACATGGGGCTTACCAACCACTTGGTTGACTATATTTTCCTACAAACTTTTTTGTATGCGGTAAACGTCTCGGAGGTTTCCTTTCGCGGCTGCACCCTCTACCCCTCTTGCTAGAGCATTTAAATATTGACTTTTATTCACCATTATGTGTTTCTTAATTGTTTGTTATCTTATGTATATTTTACTTACTTTAGCAGCTCTGGGTTTACTATTAATTAAGTCTCACTTTTTTATTTATTTGGTTATTTCGGGATTTGAATTTTTAAATATTGAGCACAACCCACTACTGGCAACGCTGATCGTATTCTGGTATGAACCTAAGGCCTATCCACGTCAATATGGAAGCACTATACTCGAGTTTCGCCCTCGTTTGAGCTCGTCAGTAGTGCATATCCCTGACCGGATCCGGAAACAAGCCCCGGATCACCGGCGTGTGAAGCGGGTGTGTAACCACGCGGCACACGTTGGACACACAGCCAAATTATCATAATAGAATATTACAACGTCACCCATCGTAGGCCATGCTCAAGATTGCCCAATCGCCGCGACTGACGTCCGTCAACACTTTTTTTCCTATTTTCTTGAAGGTTTCCGGCGTGTCCATGATTTATGTTTTCGTTCCCTTCTTCCAAAAACTTCAAAATGCTTTTAACCTGTTGCCAACATTTTTTTTTCCACCGTGCTCTCCACGTCTGGTAAGAGTTACAAGACCTGCTACTTATTAGAGAATATGACCATAAACTTTTCCTTCATTTCTTGGTTTCTGAGATATCCTAGATTATATTGAATCCCATGTTTATAAGATGTTATATCTCTCTTGAGTTTTAATTTAACTTTACTTATCAGCTGTTGGTGGTCCGAATTTACATCTACACCTCTAAAGATCTTTACATTACGTAGAGATGATCACAATTTCTTATTAATACAGATATGATCAGTTTGGTTTTCTGTTTTGTAGTAGGGTGATCCCCATGCTTTATGGATTCTTCTGTGAGGAAAAACACTCCCACCTATTGACTATTGACATATGGAATAGTTCTCCATTTTTACGCTTTACCCTAGTCCATGTTTACCCATGACCTCTTTGTAACCAGTGTTATCCGATCCTATTTCAGCATTTAGATCACCCTTCGACTTTTGATATTGCCATTTCTAAAATTGTCAGTTATGTTTTGAAATGTCATTTAAAACTCCTCCTCAACGGATTTCCCACAATTATTTGTTGGTGTGTAACACTGTATCACACTCATGATTTTTCTTTTCTATTTTTTTTCTTTCTTCTTCTTCTTCTTCAGCATTCCGAGCCATTGAGGTTCTTTGCTGCAAATACAATCTGTCTCCATTCGTCTCTCTGGTGGACCTTCTCTTGCCAGTCGTTGATTCCAAGTGCTTGTAGGTCTGTATGTATATTATCTCTCCACCGCCTTCTTGGTCTACCTCGGGGTCTACGGTCATTTATTTCCTGAGTGTAAGCGAGTTTTGTTTCCCTATTATCTTCCATTCTTTCTATATGCCCCAGCCATTGTAGTCTATTAGCCTTCATGATACCAGTGATTAGCGGGGACTTAAACAAATCATAAATGTCTTTGTTACTTCTTCTTTTCCACTCTCCACTTTGTGTATCCCTAATGGGTCCAAAGATGCGTCTTAAAATTTTGTTCTCAAAGGTTTGTAACAAGGCTTCGTCTCCTTTCGTTGTACTCCAGGTTTCAGAGCCATACAGCACAACTGGTCTGATCAGTGTTTTGTATATTGTGATTTTGGTGTTACGAGATAGCGCCTTTGATTTTAGTAGATGTTGTAGTGCATAGTATATCTTATTTCCAGAGTTGATTCTAGTTTGTATTTCTTCCCTTATGATGTTGGAGCAGTTGAAGATTGTACCCAGGTATTTGTATGTTTCCGTTCTTTTAATGGTCATATTATCTATTTGTATGTGGCCAGAGTTTTTAGCCATTCCGTCTCTTGAAATTACCATATATTCTGTCTTATCTTGGTTGATAACCAGCCCCATCTGTTGGGCTTTTTCCTTTAAGTGAGTCAATATTTCTAATGTCTTTTGTTCACTTTGCCCTATAATATCTATATCATCTGCATAACCAAGCAGCTTGGATGTTCCTCCAATATCACATTCCTCCTTTACCTTCCTTACAACTTTCTCTAGAGCCAGATTGAAGAGTAGCGGCGATAGTGCATCACCCTGTTTCAAGCCAGATGTTATTTGGAAGGGGTCTGATTTCCTGCCTTTATATGTTACTATATTATAAGTATCTTCCATGCATAGTTTGGTCATGTTAATTAACTTCCTTGGTATTCCAAATTCCTGCATAACATTCCATAGACTATTCCTATGGACACTATCATAAGCCTTTTTAAAATCCACAAAAATGTTATGGAGATCTCTTTTATATTCCCAATGTTTCTCGGCTATTTGTCGTAAGATAAATATCTGATCTATTGTTGATCTGTTTTGTCTAAAACCCGCCTGGTAGTCACCTAATATGTCTTCTGAATATGGTTTTAGTCTATTTAGTAATACTGCGGATAGTATCTTATAGCTTGTGGACAGTAGTGATATTCCTCTATAATTTCCACATTGGAACTTGTCTCCTTTCTTAAAGATAGGTATCAATAATGACTCTTTCCAGTCATGGGGTAATTCTTCTGTCCTCCAGATTTTTATTATTAGTTCGTATAGCTTTAGATGTAATGCATGGCCACCTGCCTTTATAAATTCAGCAGCAATTCCATCAGTCCCAGTTGCCTTATTGTTTTTAAGTCGTGTGATTACATATAGGATTTCTTCAAATGTAGGTTCTTCAATTTGTGGTTCGCATGTTAGAACCTCTTCCTGTGGGAAAATGTTACTTGGAGCTTCACAATTTAGTAATTCAATAAAATATTCTTTCCATGTGTTGCACATTTCCTCATTGGTATTTATCATATTCCCATTTTTGTCTTTTAAACCATATGTGTTTTGTTGGTGCCCTCGTTTCATTGACTTCAGTACTTTAAAAAATTTTCTGGATTCATTTTTCTGGTGATTAGTTTCCATATCTTTGATTATATTACTCATATATTCTCGCTTCTGCTGTCTGACTATTTTTGTAGCCTCTTTACATTCATTTCTATAATGCTCTTCCTTTTGGATGTTATTGATGTCATTTAACCATACATGTCTGGCATTCTTCTTCCTAGTGACTGCTTCTTCACATTTTTGATTGAACCATCTGTTCTTTCTATGCGTGGTTGACACACCGAGACATTCTTCTGCGGTAGATTGAATTGTATTCTTGATGTTCAACCAAGTTTGGTCAACGCTTTCCTCCAAAGGGTTTTGCAAAGTTTCAAGTTTACATTTTATTTCATCTGTAAATTTCTCTTTGACTGTAATGTCTTGTAGTTTTTCTCTGTTATATGTTGGGTGTAATCTTTGTAATTTAGAAAAAATAGTCTTAAATCTTTCTGTAATATTTATCGAGCTCACTGCTTCCCATGTTAATAATTCTTCCTTTGCCTCTTTTGATAATGTTAGGGCCACAGTCTTCACGGGGGGGGGGGGGGGGGGGGGGGGGAGGGGGGTGTGTGAGGATTTTCTTTTTACGGCCAGAGTATAATATTGTTTCGCCTGTGCTTAGCTGTGTGCCTGTTCCGCACAATCCAAAACTCTGATCTTATCAAATTTGATTTCTTCTATCACCAGTGCTGTCTTTCCTAATTCATACATAGTTAATTCCAGGTGCCATTCCTGGAGACTTTTTCTAGGTGAAAGAATTTAATCATTTCCCTGGACTCCGTGCGGCTGTCTTCACAACGCGTCATATCTCTTCTCGAAGATCTCTTATTCTCTTCCCCCCCCCCCCCCCCCCCCCCCCCCCCCCCCCCCCCCCCCCCCCTCTTCTCTTGATTGGTTGAGTACTTCTTTTTTCTTTATGTGATTTGTTCATGGTTGGTTGGATTTTGTGGCTGATTATTTCTACGTGATGGGGAGAACCTGTCTTAAGCACCACCCTTCCTTGGCCACCTCTTAAGACATGTCTGACGGGGTGTAGCGTAACTATAGTTTGATTCCCTTGCCGTTTCAGGTAACACCCGGGCGATGCCTAGCTGCGCTGCCCTCCAATCATCGCAAGGCTGCAGTCACAGCCTCGACTTACGAGTGAGGACAACAAAACGTCTTACAAATAATGGGAGCCAAGACAATATAAATGCGTGTGATCATAGTCAGACAACATAGTTAGTCCATTGCCCCGTAGGGACAACAGTCACCTCCGGATTAATAGGACTGTGATAGTAACACCATGGGCAGCTGCTTTGGTGGCTGACTAGTTACAGGACTATCATTCTGAGCCGGTGATGACTCTACTATAACTTCTCCTTGAGGTTGAACGGGGTAGGGGTAATGGTGAATCTTATCGAAAAAATTGAGTCAGGCAAACTAAAATGCAGCAGGTATATTCTGTTCTGTCGGTCTCCCTGGCATAGGTGTTAACGACTTTCTCCATAATCCCGTATATCCACGGGATGGAACACAGGTGCGCGAGATTCGGCAGCGGATCGCGTCCAGTCGCGTTGGTTACTTACGGGGTATGTGAGCCGGTTGCTCAGAATGCAATGGTAAACTACTGAACGCAATCTTGCCAAGAACATCAACAGCGGCTGAAAAATGCTGATGTTGACTACTGCCATGTGCCGATATGAGGCAGACAGCAGTAAACAGATAGATTAAGAGTAAGTTTAACATAGAAGAAGAATTGCCGTAGTAAAGAGCAATTCACGCGAGCACGATGTGTTAACACACACGGATAAATCAAGGATAGTCAGTGCGGACACATGATGATGATGAATGACGAAGGGAGGTCATTCTAGGAAGTTGCGTATCACGTGACGGGGGAAAAGTAGTCCCGGTAGATCGGGGTTGGCCAGCTAGAGCAGGCTATGGTTCTTGTGAAAGATAGACGTCATCTTGTGTTATAGTTACGAACGAAGATAAGAACGCTTAGTGCAATGATGCTTTAACAACAGTAGAAGTGTTCGTCCAGTTGTGTGGCTAAGTATAGCCTGTTGACGCTTAGTGCAGTGTGCTGATTTAGAGATGACCCAGCAGTACGATCAGCCGGCGTCAATGGCAGCCAGGCGTAAGTTGTGACTTTAAGTAGGGCAGACAATAATCATCCACAATAAACATTGCGATGTGTCGAGGACGACATGCTGTTCATTGTTGATCTCGTATGAATGATTCTACCAAGTCTGTCGGATGAATGATCCTGCTGAATCTGTCATAGAGGCTGAGATATCGAGCCAGTAGGATTCAGCTCCGTGGCAACTGCAACGTCCTGTAAGGGGTATGCAACTGAAAAAAATACTCTGTTCTCCAGTCCCCAAAAATGCACCATATATCATCAGCAATCGTACACGCATCACGTGGTATGATTTTACATCTCTTAATGTTTGGTGCGAGCGCTCTAAAGAATCTGACTAGCCATATTAACATTCAGCACCATACAGGGAGCTACGGTAGCGGAATGGTTAGCACGCTTGTCTACCGGTCTGGTGAGCATGTGTTCCAATCCCCATCGAGGCGGGTGTTGTAAACTGACCTGACTTCCCAGGAAATGACATGGGAAGTAAATTTGGCCAGTGTAATACTCACGTTACGGCACATCGAGAGGTGTGTCAAAATATGGAACTAGAACCTCAATACGCCATGAGGTGTGTAGAGAGAGTCCTTTACTCACCTGCACCATCACCTCACAGAATATGGCATACCTTTGAAGGCAATACACTCATGCTCGTGTTTCGTGGTGGCTAATCTCTCTCTCTCTCTCTCTCTCTCTCTCTCTCTCTCTCTCTCTCTCTCTCTCTCTCTCTCTCTCTCTCTCTCTCTCTCTCTCTCTCTCTCATTTTCCCGGCATCTTCTGGTGCTGAACGAATGCAGACACTCAGCTCCTTGCTACAAACACAGGGTAGACATTGTTGGACACTCCATACCCTCCACCCACAATGTGGCTATTATCCCCGCCTATCCACACCTTCCGTGCTGAAAGAATGCACACACTCAGCTCCTTGCTACAAACACAGGGTAGAGACTATTAGAAACTCAATACCCTCTACCCATAACGCGGTCATGCTATTGGAAGATGGTGATTTTTCTAGAATCTTCCTAGTTATCATCTGTTAGGGAGCGCGTGAGGTCATCGAATTAGCGTTAGACATAAATACACTGCTACTGATTGCACTCAGATAAGTAGGTGAAATTAGATTGAGTGTATAAAAGGGCACACCAGACTGTGGTCATGTGGAAGCGACAGGTTCGAACCCCGGTGTGTCTGCTATGTATTTTCAGTTTGTATATTCTCTAGTAATTCCTCTAGCTTTTAATTATATAGGTCTAGTGGCCGAGGGGCTTAATACGCTTGGGCTTAAACTTCCCGTGCGCTGACGTCGAAGTAGCGGGTTCACTTCCTACACCGGTCAATGACTTGGACTTAAACGGTGACTTCTCGTTGAGAACGCAATGGCAAACTACTGAGCGTAAAATTGCCTAGTAAACTACCTGGGGTTGAGGTTGATCGCCACGTCCTGCAAAGAACATGCAACATTTGTTAACGTCTATGAGTGTTGATCACTACTTATTTCTCTTGTCAAATATGGTTCAAATTCTGGCCCTGTATTCAATATAACGTCATAGTACATAACCCAACTCGAGACACAGCAAAAGATAGCACCGGCTCAAAACAAATTCCCAAAGTCAGGTAGAAACAAGTTCACCCAGAAAAGCACAACTATTATCTTACGCGACACATGGCAACCACAGGCAGACGTACAACCGAAACCAACAAACAACAAAGAAAGGTGAACGAACGCGGATATACAATAACACATATTATACCTATTCTGTTTGTTTGCGCGCGCATAGAAGCAGATTTCCTTACTTTATGAATTTGTATCAAATTCAGGCGGTCGGTTTATCAATACGAAGTAGGAGATAAATTGGAAATAAACAGACATCAATGCGGCACGCCTGCCCGGTTCTGATTGGCAAATGTCAGGAGAAAGGTCGAGGAGCAAGTTGGCAGGAAGACATGCTGCAAGAAAAAACTCACGGGAGCTGGTGGCTTATTTGTTCAGTGATAAATGATTGAACCTGCGAGGTGATATCATCGGCATGTGATCACCTCCCATCCACCGACACAGCTTGGTATTTACAGCCCAGGTAGCGGACTGGTTGGTTGCGTATTCTCTACAGGACGTAGCAGTCAACTCCAGAAATTTGTGGCTGATTTTGATTCCTGGGCAAGTTTACGTTCAGTAGTTTGCCATTGATTTCTGAACGACCGCTAAAATACCATTGTATGGAAACCAACACAAGGCGGTCTGCTTCCAAATCGCCGGCATCTGTGCTTCGAAATCGATATGCGGTATTGCGACTACATTCGTAACCCCTTTACCGCAGAGCCAAGAAGCAAGTTAGCTTTCTGGTTTATATATACAGTGGTTCAGGGTTCAATCCCTAGTGGTCACCATCAAGATGTGCCAAGCTGGAAGACAATGGCGATCATGTTGCTCCACAACCGTCGGACTTCTGTGATATCGTCGGCATGTCATCACCTTCCATCCACCAGCAGACCTTGGTATTTACAAACAACATTACGAAGCAGTTAGCGTACTGGCCCATAATACAACCATATACAATGATTCAGGGACCAATACCTGGTGGACCATTTGATTTCTGAGCAGTGAATTTCTCGCACTAGTGCATAAAATTCAAAGATAACGTGTGCACACTGAGAAGTAGTCATATGAGCCGATGCCTTGGTAGAATTTCACAAATTTGATAACCTATCCACAACAGAGTATTTGCCGGAAGAATTCAGACGTAAAACAGAACTTGCCGTGCTGACGTACAGCAATGACCCCAGTCCGGAAGTAATTTAGGAAATTCTCCGTGCGCTTAATTTCCGGCTCTTTTCTGAAAATCCCGATCTTTAAGATGAATGTGTGCCTTTGTGACGAGCCTTTAGCATATTATTTCTGTTATCACAATAGTTGCTATTATATGGCTAAAAAACTCCCTTAGAAGTTTTGAGAATCAATGCTTGATCACGGAATAGTGGGCATTTCTGTTCTTGTGACTTGTGCTCAAATTAGCAAGAACTTGGAAGCAACAGAGATGTGGTTCTGAGACGAATGTTGCGAATTCCTTGGTCTGCCAGAGTAACTAACGACGATTACCCGAAAGAGGTTAATGAAACTAGAACATTATATACAACAATAAGAAAGAAACAAATATATTTATTTGGTCACGTGATGAAAAGAGAGGCATTGGAGAACATCGTGACAACTGGAAAGACTGAGGTGAAGAGAGGCAGAAGTCGAGAAAGAGAAATGATGCTGGACAGATTGAGACGGTGGTATGGAGGAATATCAACCGCAGAATTGGTCCAGAAAACCAAAGACCGAGATATGCGGAGATACATGAACCCCTACGCCAGCTATCATGGCACATAATGATGATGATGACTTTTACTCCCAGGTCGATCCAGCCTAACTGGACACCAAGAAAGTTTCCGGAGAAAAAGACATCGGCGTGATGTTCGCCCATCGAGAAATCTATTAGTATGCATCTATCTGGTTGACGGCATAAAAATAATGTCCGTGTTTTGCTCATCACTATCACAATCTTCCATTATAGCTGCCAAGAGGCGTGAAGAGCAATAATTGACGTTTTAGAGCCCGACAGGTGGCACAGGAAAATGTCATTCCCAGTCACTTTATAATGTTTTTGATGTTGACAAATTCTTCTTGTCACGCCTTCTTGCTATGGTATGAAATCTTCTTTGGTGACCAGCCAGTGCCATAACTATGGTGTTGCATTGTAACGTAATTGTGTGTATGACAAAGTTGGGCCTCGAAGTGAATATACGGTGTGTATGTCTGAGGGAGGGAGGGAGGGAGGGAGGGAGGGAGCTATCATGGCCTAACGGCGAGAGAGAGAGAGAGAGAGAGAGAGAGAGAGAGAGAGAGAGAGAGAGAGAGAGAGAGAGAGAGAGATTGGTTTGAGCATACCACCGCATGCAGCACGGTACATGTTGCCTCTTAGAAAGTAATATATTCGTGCCTGGTTTTTCTCCCCATTGTGGCCATAATCCCCGTGGGGCACGTGCCACGAAATATTCTGCGACTGAAAGATTTAAATACAGTTTATTAAAGATAAACAAGACATAAACCCCCCCCCCCCCCCCACCCCCTCTCTTCCCTACCCGACTTACAACCAGTTCCCGAAATACACGTGGCAATTCTGTAATTAATTTCAACCGGTTCCGTCTATTTACTCCCTGCTTCTTGAAGAACACTTTTTGTGTGTATGGTTACCCACAACGCGCTTGCAATTCATTTCAGCCAACGTAATGGGATTTTATTAGTTGCTCGTCTCAAGATGACATGGCGAGCAATGGTGCGCTCTCACTGCTGGGTCGGATGTTTGATAGTCACAGCTCGTGTTAATGGAAGAGGCCGTGAGCGCTGGGGAGAGAGCATGAGAGTGTCTGCAGCTGGTATTGGAGGCCTAGTGCTTAATAGTGTGAATACAAACGTTCATTCTGTCCTTAGCAGCATGTGTACACACATACACACTGGGGGGGGGGGGGGGGGGGGGGGGTTGTTTGTTTGTGTTTGTATGCAGGGCCTAGGCAGGATGTAAGATGTGTTATACAGACAGACAGACAGACAGACAGACAGACAGACAGACAGACAATTAATTTATTACACAAGATCTTCTTCTGTCGCTATTTCTTCATCCTCTTCTGCTTATTCATCATCTTCTTCTTATTCATCGTCGTCGTCTTCTTCTTCGTTTTCTGTTTTCTGCTTCGGCTGCTGCAACGTATTCTTCTTCTTCTTCTATTTCCCTTCCTCATCTTTTTTTAAAATTGAGTTCACAGTGTCTTATTCTAAGGCTGAAGACTCTGGTCTAGCCGACTGTATCTAGCTATCATGCTGTGGTCTGGTATTCTAGGTACAAATACAATATCAACTCTATTTAATTACAAAATAAATAAAATAAAAAGAACTCAGTGTTAATGTCAGCGTTGCATATTCCAGATACCGTGCTAAGTCCATATATTTGTGACCAAGCAACACTCAATGGCTGACACAAGCCATTCATGTCAGCAATGAGCGAATTGAGGTTCATGAATCAACACGTGACCCACAAGAATTATGTGACGATCTACGCCAGAGTCCGAAAGATTCAGAAAAGTTGGAAGATGCCGTGAAAGGAACATCGCGCATCGCCAGACTAAAGGCCGTGGCGATGCTTGCCGCGTCATTCGAATGTATGTAAAATAGTAGTACATTTGCAGGTTGCAAGCTTGGAGCTTATGTAAACAGCTCACATACTAACTAAAGTCATATCTCGCTATGCAGGAGATCTCCGCAAGAGATAGATCCGGTCAGCAGTCTGATATCAGAGATGTCATGGCAGTAACGAAACAGAAGCTGAGAAATGGCACCCTTGGTCCGGGATCCCGACATCGTGGCACTGAGCCACCGAACACTGGGTACAACACTAACCCTGACAATGGCAGATGTGGTGGTCATCCGGTCAGATTATTAACTTACCAGGACATTCACCACCCCGCATTTTAAACTACACAAGAAATGTGGAGAAATATATATTTTTTTTAAAGTAGAAAAAAGAAGTACTTGCTAAAATAACAAATTCACAAACACTGAAAGAAACAAGAGATGGACCTTAAAAAATAGGACTACAAAATAAATAAATAAATAAATAAATAAGGAATGGCGGATGTGAAAGTAAAGCTCAAAGACTAGCAACAGTGGGGAACAACTTTTTAACACAGAAAGACAAGCGAAACAAACAAATGTAAAAAAAAAAACAACAACAACAGCAACGAGGTGGTGAGGGAAATTAAAGGGAGGGGGGGGGGACCAATGTAAGATAAGAAGGAAATTAGAGTGGCAGAAGGAATGGAATCACGTAAACAATAATCTGTCTTGCCAGTATCGGAGGCACGAATCCTGCAATTAGATAAGTGACAGGTGCGAAAGCTGGAAGGAAAGAAACTAAAACAAAACAAGACAGACGGTGAGAGCGCAAAATTGATGACAACAACAGAAGTATTAATGGGCGATAAGTATAGAAACCCAACTAAAGAAAAAAAGCATGAGATATTTTTATTTTCGCTCTGCTGTATAAACGCCTTGAGAAAACTAATTGGACACCGCATATCGTAGATCCGCAGTAACAGATAGGTGTGTCACGGCGCCATGCTTCTAAGTGTCATTATTCCCATCGGTTTTGAAATTGTCTGATATTGCCACTCCAGTGTGCCATGTTCTTGGCATTTGCCAACAGCTTAGTTAGTTTGAACCCCAATAAATATCATTACTTATATGTGTGATATCATAGCTTATTGAACGTAATGTGCCTCTTTCTCCTGAATTTTTCCCGCCGGTATTTTCAGTAGTAAATCACAGAGCCATATATTGAAGCCAAGCTAAGACAGATTGTTCTCTTATTTATATTTCAATAGTCAAATATTTTTCTGTATTTCACAATGTGTTAACATGGTCTCTATTTTTTTCCATAAACGTGCTCTCGAGAATAATGTGGCCCTTGACAGCAATTTTTGGCTGTCTGAACAAGAAGGAGATGGACATAGCTTGGTAGATGTTGAGATGTGGTATTATGACATTACGGGCAGAAAAGAGATCGTTGGTTAGTTGTGACAAACTCTAGTGAGGACCTCAAGCTAATCACCCTGTTTATGACCCGCATGGCAAACGTTGATCGCTGAAGAAGCAGCAGCAGCAGCGGCAGCAGCAGCAGCAGCAGCAGAAGTTAGTTAATTAGTCGCGGTTCCAACTTCACGGCAACGGGTCGTCCCCATATTGCTCCGTTCCTGTGCCAGTGAATATCACAAAATGCTCCTCACTGCTCCATGTGAACAATGGAATAGACAGGAGTGTCGGCAAGCCAACAGCCCGCACAGGTACACTGTGCATAATGCCGCCGCCAGAATGCCAACACAAAAGTCCTCCACGATAAGTGAAGTTGTTATTCTTCGCTGCGTCTGATTAATGTTAGAGAGGAATATTTAAATACCGTGAGCTTACATATTTCGGAACTTATACGGAGCAAAACGTGCTGTCACTGAATGAAAAGTGTGAGTGTATGTGAGAGCGTGTGTGTATGTGTGCGTGTGTATGTGTGCGTGTGTATGTGTGCGTGTGTATGTGTGCATGTCTGCGGGGTGCGCGAACGTAAATGTATACAATTTCTGTTTTCTTACAATGTAAGTCTAACCATAGTTACTCCCTGTGTACAATAACCGCATCCACCAAATGTTGCTGATACTGTTTATTGTCTGCAATCAATTGAGTATAATATGCTTATCTCACATTGTTGATGTTAATCCTCGGATGGGGATTCCTGTCACATCTAAATTTCCCATATTTTCACTATATATGAACCCCGGTCGTAGACCTCTCTTCGTTGGCTGATATTGACCTACTTAATCAGCAACTGTTTTGTGTTGTTTCCAATATATGGTCTTTACAAGACTAAAATTGTCACCGTCAGTATGGAGATCTTTTACATCTATCGAACGCTATATTAATGTTCTCAGCCGATACAGAACATCTGTACTACCATTGTCTTCTACATCTATCGAACGCTATATTAATGTTCTCAGCCGATACAGAACATCTGTACTACCATTGTCTTCTACAAAGCCACGTTGTTCTAACCCTTTGTTTGATGATTCTCGGCAAAATCTTTGCGATGTCTTTCACTGTGTTAACTTTTCGATGTTGAACAAATTCAAATGGTCCTGATTTCTTCGGAAATGGAATTTTAAAAACAAACGACGCATACACGTACGCGCGTGTGCGCGCGCGCACACACACACACACACACACACACACACTATATCTGATAAGGAGTGCACCTAGGGGTTACCGAGTGCGCATAGCCCCAAGCAGGTCAATGCGTGAATGCAGAGAGAGCCTGCAAGTGGGTCGTCACTCCGTAAGTGTGTGGGACCGTTGAACTGTGAACATTGGGACAAATGTGGGCATTGTCAGTTAGTTAGTTGTCTGTTGGGGTATCATCCTTGCACTTCGGACATGTCCATAGGTGCTCACATCCTCCGCCCACCATGAGCGTTCGGTGGGTAATAGTGTCAATTGTTTGTTGGTTGACGAGGCCCCTCATTCTCCCGATATGGCCCTTGTGTCAGGCTGCGTCAATTCTTACTCCCAAGTCTTTCCTTCTAGACAACGAGATACAGTTCCGGACATTGTACCAACCAGATAATGAGTCCGGGAGCCGTGATAGCACACTGGCTAGCACGACTACTTGCTGACCCCGTGGTCATGTTTCCCCCCTCTAAGCGGGGACTTCTCTTCCCCCTCCCCTCATTACCCTGGGCTCCCAGGTTACTCCAGCAGAAAATGGGTGTTAGGACACGTTCTGGGAAGGACAGGCTATCGGCGTGATATTGACCACATCACCCCTAAAGGACCAATTTGTTTGAAAAAAAAATATGGAGCTAGCACTTTATTTATTTATTTATTTATTTACAATCTCTTACTTACTTCTAGAGAATGAGAGAGAAAGATAGAGAGAGAGAGAGAGAGAGAGAGAGAGAGAGAGAGAGAGAGAGAGAGAGAGAGAGAGAGAGAGAGAGAGAGAGAGAGAGAGAGAGAGAGAGAGAGAGAGAGACCACCCATCCATCGGTCTAAAGATATGGAGCTAGTACCGTATACCTGCAGGTGTCCGCGATCTGGAAGCAGTGAACGCAGTTTCAAAATGCCGCATACCGGGTACGAAAACAGGCGATTTGAATGCAGACAGCCCAGCGTTGATTTTCATCAAGATATGAACATCGGTCTTTCAGAAACCAAAGGCGAACAACACAACGTAACAAATGCCTAGAAAATCACAAACACCCAAGAATGTTAGGGTTGACTGCGACTCCTGTAAATGACATGCAACTAGCTAACCATATATTCAATACGCCCTAGGGCGTGTTAAAAGGGGGTCTTAACAAGAGTGCGCTCAGGCCGGCAGTAGGGGACCCATTTCGAGAGGTTCATCACAAGCCCACCCTAAAATATGTCCGAATCGCTGTCGTCATTTGGAGGTGACAGGTTCGAATCCCGGTATGGCAACTATAGCTTCGAATTGTTATGTTGTTTAGCGTTTCCTTTAATCTCTATTTCTCCCTTCTACTTCTATAAGCGTCATACAATACTTGGGGATTTGTTTATGAGTTTAGTGGCCTCAGAGGGTTCCCCATTGATATTTCTGTGAATAATATACGTAAGTAGCATAATGGCTTGCGCACTTGCCTTACGGCGATGTAAAAGGGTTCTTTATGGAGAAAGCTTACTGAATAAAACTCCGAAACCCAAACATGACATAAGAAATCCCATTAGCGTCTTAAAAGCGATCTTAAGTGCTGTCGATGTCTCAGATTAATAAGCGGAGTAAAGAATCATTCACATTTCCACAGTAACAAAACAAAACGAAAAAAAACAAACATCTTAAGTGAAACTATTTCTTTCTCGAATAAGTGAAACCATTTCTTTCTCGAATTAATCAGTAGATTTATTTCAAAAAAATATATTTTCAGTATCGCAATGAGAACCGCTTCACGGAGACCATGAAATGCTCACCTGTGCTAGGAGCCACACTGTGGCCGCCTCTGATATACAGTATCTTTTTTATTTAACTGCACCTGGAGGAAACTGTCAAAGCAGAATGGTTCAAAGGCGGAGCCCAGAGAAAACGCTATACCCAACGGGAACTTTTTCAGCTCTCTCCACACCTCTATGCCGTAATGTGTGTGTGCGCGTGTGTGCGCGTGCGTATGTGCATGCGTGTGTGTGGGTGAGCGAGAGATAGAGATAGAGAGAGAGAGAGAGAGAGAGAGAGAGAGAGAGAGAGAGAGAGAGAGAGAGAGAGAGAGAGAGAGAGAGAAAGCGAGGAATGCTTGGAACTCCCAGCATACAATATTGCTCTCTCCCCTTGATTACCTAAACAAAAACTTCCGCTCATTAGCACTATCTAGACCTAACATTGATTTCCTTGCCTGGCTGGTAAATCCTCAGGAATTTTGGGTGCGAACTCTAAATTCCGAAGTACTGGTGTACAGGTCGATTGAAGCATGAAATGGGCCTGTATCTATTGACATGAGGCCGCATCGATCGAAGTGAGGTTCGTGATGAGACCTTTGGACCTACATCTATTGAAAGGAGGTTCGTGTTGAGTTCTTCGGGCCAGCATCTATCGACATGACTGATCTATGCAAATACACCACATGATTATCCTATGCAAATACACCACGTGATTATCATATACACACACACCACATGATTATCCTATACACATACACCACATGATAATCCTATGCAAATACACCAAATGATTATCCTATGCAAATACACCACATGATTATCCTATGCAAATACACCACATGATTATCCTATACACATACACCACATGATTATCCTATGCAAATACACCAAATGATTGTCCTATGCCTATACACTAAATGACTGTCCTATGCAAATACACCAAATGATTGGCCTATGCCTATACACTAGACGACTGTCCTATGCAAATACACCAAATGACTGTCCTATCTCTATACACTAAACGATTGTCCTATGCCTATTCACTAAATGACGATCCTATGCAAATACACCAAATGATTGTCCTAAGCAAATAGACCAAATGATTGTCCTATGCCTATACACTAAACGACTGTCCTATGCAAATACACCAAATGATTGTCCCTATGCAAATACACCAAATGATTGTCATAAGCAAATAGACCAAATGATTGTTCTACGCCTATACACTAAACGACTGTCCTATGCTAACACACCAAATGACTGATCTATACTTATACACTAAACGATTA
This sequence comes from Cepaea nemoralis, assembly GCA_014155875.1. Lineage (NCBI taxonomy): Eukaryota > Metazoa > Mollusca > Gastropoda > Stylommatophora > Helicidae > Cepaea > Cepaea nemoralis. The sequence continues at coordinate 470,557 of JACEFZ010007529.1, forward strand.
TCCTATGTAAATACACTAAATGCCTATCCTAACATACCAAGAACAATGTGGGTTCGTAGAAGAAGGTAAATGCTGTGTATTTGCTGAGAACATTAATTGATCGTTCTGTAGAAGTAGACAAAGACCTACATCATTTTTGCTTCAGTAACTACACAAAGGCTTTCGATAAAGTAAGACATGTCAACATGGCGAAGAAGCTCACAGAACATTGATGGCAAAGACCTTAGACTTGTAAAATGATATATTGGAAACAACAAGCTTGTGAATGAAGTAGGTCAATATCAGACTATAGTCTGTCCGGAAATGAATGCCGTCATTCACGATCAATTATTTTGAAAACTGTCTGTTGCATAGTTATGAAATTTTTCCTGCCGTCTTATATTTACCCCCACCCTAGGAATTGTGGCGAAACGCCAATGGCTCATGTCCTCATGCCTTCTTTTATTTTGGGTAAACAGGGGGAAACAGCTTTCGGGAGCTCTCAGTTTTCTTGTTCGCTCAATCACCATGGAAGATAGTTCTTTGGGTTACTTTCATAACTCGATCTTTTCATGAAGCGATTGGGTATTTGTCTTTCCTTTCGGGTAGACCCGATGGAGCGCCTTGCGCCAAATGCGCACTGGTGCGGCTTCTTGGGCAATTCATGTCCGTTTCTACTGATCGTTACCCACTGCCTAATGTCAAGATGTCAAGTTGAAGATTGGGACATTTTAAAGGCAGAATACTGATGGTATATGAAAGGTAAATTTAGGTTGTAATTAGTCCTGCACTTATAAATCTCTATTGGCTTAACAACTAGGATGAATTGGCGAAACGGCAGTCTTGCCATATTGGGAGGGGGTGACCGTTAACCAATCTGGCTAAGCGTCTTGATCTTGGCATAGCAAGGGAACAATGCTGAACAATAAATATTTCCCAATTGATATCGCTTGTTCTTGGCAGCCGATAGACGAGTGCTATCTTTCCTTCTACGGCCTGAACTGGACATACTGTCCTCTTTCTGTAGAATATAATCATGGGATAGCTACAGTATGCCGGAAGGAGGGAAGGTCCTTGGGATGGTCCACCAATCTATGATCTATTTTCGTGAGCCGGAAGAGGCTATCCACAGTGCTATCTCTCTCGTCTTCTAGTCGATAGGATGATGTCGGGAGGATAATGGTCTTCTCTATCTCACTGAGAGAACCTGAACTCATCTGAATCTATGGGTTATTTGAGGCACGGCCGGTACATTGCGGCGATTGCTCAGAAGAGAGCAGCGGCCAGATGGGGTAGTATTTTCTTTCCTATTCTTGCTAGGAATGGGGAACAACTCTTCTTTGATTACTCACACCACACTACAAGAGCTTTGTCGTGAGAAAGGCATGGTTTGCAAGGGAGAGAGAAGCCGGGAAACGAATGTGCCCAATAATAATAAAGGCAGGGTATGAGTGTGGAGAGTGAGTCTTGTATGCAAAAGGGTGCATAGGGTAGCCGACAGGACGTCTACAAGTTGGAGGTCTTCTCAAGCCAGGACGTAGCCAATCCAGGGGCTACCTGACATGTCAGACCCATTCAAGCAAGCCACTTATCTACTTGTCTTGGTAAGACAAAATGTATAACTAATGTATTAACTGAGGCCCAATTGGACCTCAGGATTGTGGTGCATGAGTCAGCTTGGTCACTCACTAAAATGTTGTTATCTACAGGGTCTTCCTTTTTAACCAGAAAGTGTGTTGAAAGACTCGACAGGGCTTCTATGCCCAAATTTATAAGCACCTGATGAAGCCAGGGCAAGTCAGTGGACATACCAGGTATAATGTTTATAATTTTATGGAGAAGCAGTACAACAATTAAATGAGTGACACAACCACCAATCAAGTCTTCTCATCGACTTAAGGTCGAGTGTTTGCTGATGATTCTGTTTGGACCTACGCCAATTCCCATCCTTGTCCGGGACAACGAAAGACTCTGATTCATTCCCTATACACAATCTGGTTTCAGGACTTTAGTTCCCAACCTAAATTGTGCCAAGTGAGCCCATGGCATTTTCCCAGACCAGATGAGTGACTAAATCGTGTTGGCCTCGGAAACCTGGAAGCTGTTGTTCGAACAACCGACGCTGGATAGAGAGACTGGAAACTTCGCCCGGTGAGGCAGTTGTGAAATGACGGGACAATTTAGAGATCTGTGCTATATGATGTTCAGAGTTTTCTGGCTTCCTTTCTGGACTAGAGTTATCTCATCAGTTTTGTTTTTCTAGACTTTTATAGGTTTATCGGTCTTGGTGTTCTTCTGTGTTGTCTTTATTACGGTATTAAATTCTAATTATAGTGACTGAGACGATCGTCATGTTACGTTTGTGTCAGCCAGAAATACACTGCAGGAAATAGACCCTGAGGTCGAAAGAGAGAGTGACAGTAAGTCCGGGGAACGGATGAGGGTTGGCAGCAAAGACCTATCCCCAGCCAGGGCAAAAGAATAAGTTTGAAATATTGTAACGGGACTTTTTGGGACCCTCCCCATAGCTTGTTACAATTTCTGGGGGCACATCCCGGGATATTTGAAATCCTGGTGGAGTTCTGACTGATTTAGTGATAGGGGACAGATATCCATGTCTACTATCAATAGGTTCTGCCTACCGTGCCTGGCTATTGTCTGTACTCTGCCTGACACAGACTGACCGACATGTGACGTGTTGTGGTCGTATAAAATTTCCAATTGTTTACTTGAGAGATAAATTTTGATATAGAATTGTATACACTTACCCGCTGAGTTTAAGATGGCATCAGCTAAATTCAATGTTGCAGAAGTACAGGCTACAGGGCGAGAGATGGGCTACGATGGGGCAGAGTTACAAAAATATGTTCAGGAAGTTGAAAGAGACTTCAGACAGGCAGAGCGCGAAGCTAAGAGATTTGAGGCCAAGCGTGAAGCTAAGAAAATCGAAGCTGAGCGCGAAGCTAAGAAAATCGAAGCTGAGCGCGAAGCTAAGAAAATGGAAGCAGAGAAGGCCGCCTGAGACCATGAGTTCCGCATGAGGGAGTTGGAGCTTAAAGCTCAAACTGCCAAGGAAAGCGAGGGTGCAGTGGGAGGCACCGTTCTAGCGGACTCAACAACTTCTAGTGGCGGTCCATACCAGGCAATGAAGTTCCCTTTGCTCCCGTTCGATGAACACAAAGATAAGATCGACCAGTATCTTCAAAGATTCCAGTCGATGGCTTTGGCTATGGGGCTGGAACGTGGGAAATGGAACTTGAAACTCTCACAGGGCCTGAGAGGGACAGCGTACGAGGTATACTCAAGGTTGCCACCTGGTATGGAGAATGACTATGAAGCCCTGGAGAAAGCCTTATTGAAAAGGTTCCAGATGACAGCTCATACTTATCGTCAGCAGTTCAGAAAGTCGAAGAGAGATCCAGGGGAGATGTTCGCAGCCTACAGTGTTAGACTGAAGTCGTACCTTTTGAAGTGGATGTCATTAGCTGGATTTGCTAACGACTATGAAAGTTTAGAAGAATTAGTGGTCGTGGACCAAATGAAGAGGATGATGCCGAAGCCATTGCAAACCTTCTTGCTAGAAAATGGGGCAGAGAGGTTAGACTTGGTAAATACATTAGCGGAAAGGTATGTGCTAGCTCATGGGGATAATGGGGAACTGTCACAACCCAATCCCCGATCACCAGACACTTGGTCTGGAAAGAAGAAGAACCCTAAAACAACCCACACCAAAAAGGAGGATCCTTTTGATAAAGTTCTAACTAAGAAACCGTCTGGTAAGAGTCCACCTGGATCTCCTAAAAGAAAGTGGAGTGAAAAGTGGTGCGCCTATTGCAAATCTCCCACACACAATACGGTTGATTGCAGGCATAAACAGAAAGACTCTCACTATGCTGCCTGTCTTGTAGAAACCGGGGAAGGGTCTCACAGGGAGGTAGAAGGGAGGGTTCTTGAGAACAAAGATTCAGAGAAACCACCAGTAGTAGAGACGGTACTTGTGAACGGACAACCAGTTGAGTGTCTCTATGACACAGGTCTGCAGTTTGAGGCTGTAAATTCATCACACTTAGTGAGCCCAGAGCAGCTAACCGGGGAATCCATTGAGATTCAAACGGCGACAAAGAGTGCGGTAGCGATGTCTCTTCCAATTGCGAAAGTGGACATCAAATCAAAATATGTTACCGGCACTATACAGGCAGCCGTTCTGCTCGATCCTATCTTCCCAATGATCTTGGGTTGTCGCTACGTCTTTCTAGGGATCCCAACAGAACCCATGTACGTAAGGGCGATGCAAACCAGATCTCAATCAGAGGATGAGCAGACGCCGGACTTGATCGTGAATCCCTTGCCTGGGGAGTTACGAGCTGCTCAAAGCCAGGATGCTACTTTGCAACATTGCCTTCAACCAGTTGCCAAAAAGTTTTGACCCACCAAGACGGGGTCAGTATTATATGAAGAATCGGTTACTGTACCGGAGAGCCGGAGTGGAGGAACGCCAGCATGGAAGGCTGGTAGTTCCTAAGGCTTATCGGGAACAGCTTCTTCATATGGGACACACCATTTCTTTCAGTGGACATATGGGTGTCGGGGCAACTCTCCAGCGCATTTCCTGCCATTACTACTGGCCAGGGATGACTGGAGACGTGCGTAGGTACGTCAAGTCGTGCCCAGAGTGCCAGCGTGTGGCACCAAAACACTGGACGGCTCCAGTAGTCTTGGGTGACATGCCCATTATGAACTCTCCTTTCGAGAGTGTTGCCATCGATCTTGTTGCCACCGCCTATGTATTGATTACAGGCATTTAAACAGATGTACGACATTCCAAGTTGAACCGTTACCGAACACAAATCAATTGTTTGCCAGACAAAATAAGGCAAAGTACTTTTCGAAAATTGATCTAAGCAGGGGATATTATCAGATCCCTGTGAAGCCCGAGGTTCGCCCCTTGCTCGCCTTCAGTACTCCGAGCGGGCATTACGAATTCAAGGTGATGCCATTTGGGCTGAGCAATGCGCCCAGTGTGTTCACTCGCATGATGAGAATGTTATTAGAGCCTTTAAAGGATCCCTCTGTGGTCTCGTTTATGGATGATATTCTCATCGCGACTGACAATCTGAGGGACCACCTGAAGTCCTTGGTACAGATCTTCACAAGGTTAAAAGAGGAAGGGTTAACCGCCCGTCCAACCAAATGCATGATTAGCTATCAATCCTTGGAATTTCTGGGACATACTATTACCCCAGGGGGACTGGTACCGGAAGAAAAGAATATTGAGAAGGTCCGACTCGCACCCCGTCCTAAATCCAAAAAGGATGTTAGGTCTTTCTTGTCTCTGTGTGGGTTTTACCAGAAATTTATTCCGAAGTTCAACGAATTTGCGGCGCCGTTAACCGAGACCCTGAAGAAAGGATCGCCAGATCTTATAGTATGGACACCGAGCTGTGAAGAAGCTTATGGGAAGCTGAAACAGGCTTTGGTGGATAGGCCAGTCTGCAACTCCCAAATTTGGAGAAAACGTTTGTTCTAAGAACCGGCGCGAGTAACATAGGGATTGGGGCAACTTTGTTGCAGGAAGGGCGAGATGATGCTTCGGTGCTATGTCCAGTGGCGTATGCAAGTCGAAAACTGTTACCCGCCGAACGGAATTACTCCACAGTCGAACGGGAATGTCTGGCTCTAGTGTGGGCGGTACAGAAATTTCAACCTTATCTGTATGGAGTACCGTTCAAAGTGCAGTCCGACCATCAACCTCTGACCTTTTTAGCAACTTCTAAGAAACTGAACGCGAGGTTAATGAGATGGTCATTGCTCCTACAACCGTATCAGTTCACGGTCGAATACATCCCCGGAAGGGAGAATGTGGGAGCGGAGTTCCTATCACGGCATCCTATGGTTGAATGTGAGGGTGGGGCCATTCGAACAGAACCTTTGGCAGTAGAAAGTTCGTAGGGTTCGACTTTCTTAAGATGGGGCCTATGTGGCGAAACGCCAATGGTTCATGTCCTCATGCCTTCTTTTATTTTGGGTAAACAGGGGGAAACAGCTTTCGGGAGCTCTCAGTTCTCTTGTTCGCTCAATCACCATGGAAGATAGTTCTTTGGGTTACTTTCATAACACGATCTTTTCATGGAGCGATTGGTATATTGTCTTTCCTTCGGGTAGACCCGATGGAGCGCCTTGCGTCAAATGCGCACTGGTGCGGCTTCTTGGGCAATTCATGTCCGTTTCTACTGATCGTTACCCACTGCCTAATGTCAAGATGTCAAGTTGAAGATTGGGACATTTTAAAGGCAGAATACTGATGGTATATGAAAGGTAAATTTAGGTTGTAATTAGTCCTGCACTTATAAATCTCTATTGGCTTAACTACTAAGATGAATTGGCGAAACGGCAGTCTTGCCATATTGGGAGGGGGTGACCGTTAACCAATCTGGCTAAGCGTCTTGATCTTGGCATAGCAAGGGAACAATGCTGAACAATAAATATTTCCCAATTGATATCGCTTGTTCTTGGCAGCCGATAGACGAGTGCTATCTTTCCTTCTACGGCCTGAACTGGACATACTGTCCTCTTTCTGTAGAATATAATCATGGGATAGCTACGGTATGCCGGAAGGAGGGAAGGGCTCCTTGGGGATGGGGTCCACCAATCTATGATCTATTTTCGTGAGCCGGAAGAGGCTATCCACAGTGCTATCTCTCTCGTCTTCTAGTCGATAGGATGATGTCGGGAGGATAATGGTCTTCTCTATCTCACTGAGAGAACCTGAACTCATCTGAATCTATGGGTTATTTGAGGCACGGCCGGTACATTGCGGCGATTGCTCAGAAGAGAGCAGCGGCCAGATGGGGTAGTATCTTCTTTCCTATTCTTGCTAGGAATGGGGAACAACTCTTCTTTGATTACTCACACCACACTACAAGAGCTTTGTCGTGAGAAAGGCATGGTTTGCAAGGGAGAGAGAAGCCGGGAAACGAATGTGCCCAATAATAATAAAGGCAGGGTATGAGTGTGGAGAGTGAGTCTTGTATGCAAAAGGGTGCATAGGGTAGCCGACAGGACGTCTACAAGTTGGAGGTCTACTCAAGCCAGGACGTAGCCAATCCAGGGGCTACCTGACATGTCAGACCCATTCAAGCAAGCCACTTATCTACTTGTCTTGGTAAGCCAAAATGTATAACTAATGTATTAACTGAGGCCCAATTGGACCTCAGGATTGTGGTGCATGAGTCAGCTTGGTCCCTCACTAAAATGTTGTTATCTACAGGGTCTTCCTTTTTAACCAGAAAGTGTGTTGAAAGACTCGACAGGCCTTCTATGCCCAAAGTTATAAGCACCTGATGAAGCCAGGGCAAGTCAGTGGACATACCAGGTATAATGTTTATAATTTTATGGAGAAGCAGTACAACAATTAAATGAGTGACACAACCACCAATCAAGTCTTCTCATCGACTTAAGGTCGAGTGTTTGCTGATGATTCTGTTTGGACCTACGCCAATTCCCATCCTTGTCCGGGACAACGAAAGACTCTGATTCATTCCCTATACACAATCTGGTCTCAGGACTTTAGTTCCCAACCTAAATTGTGCCAAGTGAGCCCATGGCATTTTCCCAGACCAGATGAGTGACTAAATCGTGTTGGCCTCGGAAACCTGGAAGCTGTTGTTCGAACAACCGACGCTGGTTAGAGAGACTGGAAACTTCGCCCGGTGAGGCAGTTGTGAAATGACGGGACAATTTAGAGATCTGTGCTATATGATGTTCAGAGTTTTCTGGCTTCCTTTCTGGACTAGAGTTATCTCATCAGTTTTGTTTTTCTAGACTTTTATAGGTTTATCGGTCTTGGTGTTCTTCTGTGTTGTCTTTATTACGGTATTAAATTCTAATTATAGTGACTGAGACGATCGTCATGTTACGTTTGTGTCAGCCAGAAATATACTGCAGGAAATAGACCCTGAGGTCGAATGAGAGAGTGACAGTAAGTCCGGGGAACGGATGAGGGTTGGCAGCAAAGACCTATCTCCAGCCAGGGCAAAAGAATAAGTTTGAAATATTGTAACGGGACTTTTTGGGACCCTCCCCATAGCTTGTTACAGGAATATGTCTTTGATAGGTCCAAAAACAACTTAAATCATCGAAAGCGGCGACATTTCATTGATGTTTTGGTGAAAAACTAGTGATTTCTCGCTAACAAACTTGTTTTACAGTAATGAATGCCCCACAAATTCAGATGACAACACAAGGCGTATCCGGATGGGAGTGGGTGAAATAAATGAAGTAGCTTAAAAGTCGACAGGGTTTACTGCATTGCACCGGGTTTTTACCCCATATGGCCCAGTTTCCGCAGCGCGGAAAGCGTCGCACAAAGCACGAACTCCGTAGCTCCAGCCACGACCCTCGGGAGTCTCCGAAAAGATGCACTCGTGAAATGAAGGACGCGGCCCGAAATCGAACATACAACCTTCGGAGCCCGAGTCAGACGGCTTGACCACTTCACCACGGAGACTCCCGAGAGGGGTGCAATGTATAATATTAGTAAAGACAGAGAATTTACAGAGGCATGGGGTAAATAATGTGTAAATTGGCAGGAAAGTAGAAGGAATATATTTCTTACCTTATTTTTCATTTCCTTCTTGTTTCTTCAGCTGCTGGTTAATAATTGTACACAAGTATTCATGTTACTAGGATGCATTTAGCTTTTTATATTGAGTTCGTAAAAGCTTCCAAATAGCTGTTCGTTAATGTGCGTATGGAGTGACCAGAAATGATACCGCAATATAGTCATCATGTTTCAATTTTTAAGGATCTGTTCAGCTGTCTGTGTAGTTTGTTCACACGTACACATGGGTGACAGACCCACTTTGAGTCTTCGTGAAAGACTGTCTACTCTGCTGTTTACTTTTCAGAGACGGAACATGATTACCTGTTTTGCACTATGAAAATAGTTGTCAGTGTCTCTTTAGTGGGCTTTCTTCTTAACGACCAAGATGTTGGTCCTCTTTTCATTGAAGTTTATAGAATGATTCGTATGCACATGTGTTGTCCCCTAATTTGACAATGTGTTTGCTCTCACGTTTCTTGTTATGTCACAATATGTCAGTTTCCACCGCAATATTACTCTTCTATTGGTATTCAATGCGTGTAGTGTGTGTGTGTGTGTGTGTGTGTGTGTGTGTGTGTGTGTGTGTGTGTGTGTGTGTGTGTGTGTGTCGTTTGCTCTCACGTTTCTTGTTACTTCACAATATGTCCGTTTCCACCGCAATATTCCTCTTCTAATGGTATTCAATGCGTTGTAGTGTGTGTGTGTGTGTGTGTGTGTGGTGTGTGTGTGTGTGTGTGTGTTTCACTACCAGTTGTTTGTCACAGCTGAGGGCTTGCCAGAATGCAAATTCATCTACTTTCGAATACAAACTGTTGTCATTGACACTGTGCCTGATTGCTGTACTGTTTAGGGCCTGCAATTCGTCTGAATAGTTGGAGCAAAATATCCCAGTAAGTGTGCTACGTGATTAAGGTCTGCGATCTGCTCAGACCTTAATCTGTGTCGGACGATTCCAGTAGGTTGATGACTGCTCTCGGTTGCATAACATTCGAATCCATCCTTTCTCCAATAGTCCTCTTCCTCTTTCAACACATGGTCCTCACATTTTTCCAGTAACTTTTATCAATATTTAATAGCGCGGACTGGATTAGTATCCTGACGTCAGACAATTTGAATATAGTATTGTCAGATGCCACCTGTCCTTTAATTTTAGCCCACACAAGTTCTATAGGGTTAAAATGAGAATGGTACGGCGGAAGTCTCAAGCACCCATGACGATGCTCTTCTATCAACATGTCGATTTGATATTTCTTGCTTTTATGCGTCTGTTTTACAAGGGACAACACTTCTAGCTAGAAATACGTTTCTGGAAATGGTATGTTTTCCACTCGGAGCTATATCTTTATTGCTCCATTTGTGCTCGGTAGCTGTAGGTATTTTGTCTTCTTGGGCAACAACATTGATATCATGCATTGTCCATAATTGGACACGACGGTCTATCTAGGGATGGAAGCACAGTATTCTCGAGCCAACTCTAAATACATTACCATTCATCTTATTATGATAATCCATATTGTCTGTATGCTTTGATACGAACACGAGCCCAGCATTCTGTTGTAAGCCATTATGCGTATTACCAGCATGGGTCATGACCAAAAGCTGTCCTATACTACTGGGCACATATCGCTTTATCTGTCCATCCAATGATTGCCATTCCTTATCACTTGTGTGGTGCGCATTGATCCACATTTCATCCAAATACACTATGCCATAATTTTCTTTGCGCATTTCCCTTATTTCACGTAGGTATCTGCTTCTCATGGCTCCTAAATGCAGTTGCTCGCAAAGAATATTTCGACCTCCCTTGTACTTTCTAAAAGTGAAGATAATGTCCTTAAAATGTTCCACAATGTTGTTTTGGATAGCTCTATGGTATTGTTATTTCTCAATCAAACCCTACGTTTTCTTACAGTTACTGTTTCTTTGGAATCCAGCATTTTTATAATGCTGGATAATCCTGGATATAAAATCCAAAATTTTTATAATTTTAGGAGTCTCCGTGGCAAAGTAGTCAAGCCTTTTGACTCGGGGTCCAAAGGTTGTGGGTTCGAATCCGGGCAGCATCCTTCGTTTCACGAGTTAAATTTTTCGGAGACTTCTGTGTGTCGTCGCTAGATCTGCGGAGTTCGTGCTTTGGGCGATGCTTTCCGCGATGCGGAAAGAGACTGAGCCATATGGGATAGAACCCGGTGCAATGAAGTCGACCGTGTCGACTTTTAAGCGACTTTTTAAAGCATTTTTATAATAGCTCGCTTTATGACATCTTTGTCAAAGCTGTCTACAATAACCTTTCTAGCTACCGTTTGGTTATTGCGTGGTGGTTTAATTCCAGATTCTTGCACCCATCGATGAAATAACCGTTTACTCAAACCCAATGCTTGCACTGTTCTTTTTTCGGAATTTGTAATAGTATAAAACAGTTTCCTGCGATCAGCTTCTTGACAAACATTTGTGTACAACTTAATAGCGATGCTTTGAAGTGTATACACAATTTCGCATTCAATCTTATTGAAAAATATTCACACATTTCAATGGAGTGATAAGTGGTAAGATTTAAAAAATAATAATAATAATAATAATCAGGTTTCATGAAATAACCCACATGTGACGATACCTCTGAACACTCCCAGTTTAAACAGCGCGGGGTTCTTGGCATAAGGCCAATCCAATGAAACACGTAGAATATTCAACATTGAACGCTGATTGTCTGGCCACGGTGTAATACATTTAAAAGTATGAACTTAATCTCTGACCCGTAAATTATATACCGCATATAAACAAACATTGAAATCTGCTGTACAATCTCCAGAACAAAAATTTTTTTTGTTGGGTGGACATGATGATAAGGTTATATGCTAAATCTCATAGTTTTTCCTCAGTTGGTTACTGAGATATAGATTTTTATACGGAGGCAAACAAATGTGAATGCACTATAATAAGAGAAGTGTACGACAGGGATGTGTAAAATCCAGATCTTTTCCCCTATAAGTGAACACATTTTTTTTTTCCATTTTAGAAACATTAGAAGATACGTGAGGAATCATCATTGGAGACCATAATATTAATACCATTAGATATGCGGATGATACAGTATTGATTGCAGACACAGAACAGGATCTGCAACATATAGTAGATGCGGTTAATGTACTACAGTGAACAACTAGGCTTATAATTAAATTGTAAGAAGACACAATGTAATATACGGGTAAATGAGAATAATCTTAAACAAGTGAACCGGTACAACTATCTCATTATATGTCATACCATCTGGTGGAATGTGCCTTGAAGAGATTAGAAAAAGAATCACTATGGCGAAGGTGGTCTTTTGCAAGATGGAAAACATACTGACCAATAAAAAAGATGTCAATTGCAACGAGAAAATTATAGTGTTCAAGTGCTACATATGAATGTACTTTTGTATAGAAGTGAGACGTGGACTATGTGCAGAAAAGATGAGTTTTTGTTTTTGTTTTTGTTTAGTTGAGGTGAGTTGAGTTAAGAACCGACATCACTGCACTCAGGACATTCCCATACGTGCTCAGTCCCCTCGTTCAACAGCCAGCGAAGACTCATACAACTAATCGTTCCCACCGCTATCTGATTAAAAGTTCTCCTGGTCTGCCCTCTCAGTTTTGATATTCTTCCAGAACCCCTGCGATCTCCCGCAATCTCATTCTTTCCACACATGGGTTCTCAATCTGTTCCTCCGCCTTCTCCACCTGGTCCCACAAGATGAAAAACATCTAATGGCAGTGGAAATGCGGTTTCTGAGGATAATGTAAAGAATACCATGGATAGACATAATAACGAATGAGCAAGTCCTACATGAAGCAGACGAAAAATCGTAAACTGGTTAGAGAAATTAGACGTAGACAGTCACAATGTTTGGATAGTTATGGGAAGAAATAAACTACAGAACGTGGAGACAACAGGCAACATTCAGGGAAAAAGAACAAGAGGAAGGCAGACAAGTAAATATCTGGATGGCTTGACCACATGACATGGTCGAGACAAGACACGGAGCTGATCCACGACTCTGACGATCATGTAACCAGGCGAATCATGACTACCCATGCTTATCGACATGGCACATGATGATGGTGCATACACCAAATGATTGTCCTATGTTAATACACTAAATAATCGTCCCATGCTTATAAACTAAATGATTGTGCTAATACACTAAACGATTATGTGCTAGTAAACTAAATATTTGTCGCATGAAAATACACGAAATGATCGTCCTATGTAAATACACACAATGATTGTCCTATGCAAATACAATAAATGATTTCCCTATGAAAATACACGAAATGATTGTCCTGTGCTAATAACTATACGATTGTCCTATAAAGATATACTAAATGATACTGGGTGTTGTGTCAATTCTTTCTTCCTTGATTTGTGACTTCCCTATATACTCCTCACAATCCCATTGTCTTGACATTCAATAAATGAGGACAACCATAAACGTGTATTGTCCGGCGCAGACAAATTACATGGTTTTGGATGCGTTAATTCCTTCTTTCTTTCCGCCTATGATCTTCGTGTGAACTCGGCATACGTTCACAATCTAGTGCTCTCGGGACGACCGGCTACACAAATCATAAATATGCCATGCCCCAGACAAGCAACAGCAAAAATTAATTAGCTCCAGCTTCAATCACACACTGTCGGAAACTGAGGTCGGGAAAGGCTGTGGAAGCAGCAACGGACAGGGCTAAACAAGATGTCATAAGCGAGGTTTAAGGGATGGTTGCTTCCATCTTACCAGCACGTGCATGGGTACCAGAGACTATTAATGTTCGGGCACCAGGGACAAGTTGATAATTGGATCCAGGTAAGGTAGAGGGATGGTCTGTTCTTTTTTTTGTATTTTTAATTTATGTTTCTTTTTTTCCCTTTTTTTTTTTTTTGTGCGCTCGCTCGCTTTGAACTCAAGAGTAGTCCATACGCGCTACTTCTAGTAGTATTGGACTGAATTTTGCGTGTGAATTAGCTTCCCTTATTACCAGTCTCCCTCGACATCTGGCGAACCCACTCCGAGTTCAGAGGTACTTGTAATTTACGTCCCCAAGTCATTCTGCAAAGGACATGCTACTGAATGAATGAATATAATGCATCCGTCCCGTCCACCGTATTTCAAGCATAAACGAACAATACAAACGGCATTTGCTGCACACACAAAAAGAAAATCTCTTTAACAACTGTGATACTGCCAATGGTTAAAACATTGAACGTTTATTGTTATTTATTTATTTATTTATATATTGTAATTTATCACTGTCAGGTCTTATGTCAGATATGACCAAGCTACAGTGTGACAGTAGATAGTACTACCTGCTTCTGTCAGCACCGAATGTTGGGCGGCGCTTACCAAACCCGACACCCCACATTGTGACAATGACTTCGGGTGGAGGAGCGCAAATGGGAGGGTACAAACCTTACCCAAGTACAAGGAAATGCAACTTAAAGACTAAATGTCATAGCAGAGCAGACCAGGCCCTGAGCCTTGGTTGGCAACTGGTATAGGATCGAAGTTCCGACAGATGGACAGTTATAGCATTGATTTGCTGATCCGGCAGCTTCTGCAGATTGTCTTGTTCCAGACGTATTGGTGTTACCTTTCCTCTGGAGTAAACTAGGCATACCGAGAGAGGGATCATGCTGCATGGACAACACATCATCTTTTATATTCAGCTCAGGTTTCCTGATTGCCCGCGCTGTGACTTAGGAGCAGTGAATGCGCTTCACAATTCCCCCGATATACGGAGTCGGGGGTTCAAAATCCGCTGCCCACGATTTGAAAGCAGACCGTATTATTGTAATTGCGATGGTATGGGCGTCGGTCGCCCAGACAGCAATGGCAAACTACTGAACATCAAAACTGTCTAGTAAATCACAAACATCTAAAAATGTTAGGGTTAACTACAACGTCCTGTAAAGGACATGCTACTGGACGTTTAATCTGTCATGACCACAAGTGCCCTGACAAAGGGCGGAGGCGATGATGTATTTCAACAGATATCGGTCTTTGGTGTTCTGTATCAAACCTACTTTTGATATTCCTCTATACCATCGTCTCAGACCATTCAGCATCATCATCTCAGTCTGCCTCTGCCTCTTCTACCTCTGGCCCTGCCAGTTATCATGATGTTAACCTTCCCTGCCACGCTGACCTATATTTACCAATAAATTACACACGATATCACATTGTCTTTGTTTATCGAATCAATGTAGCAGGACAGATCTGTCGGGAGGAGAACGATAGAGCCGAAACCTGTACATTCACGGCTATTCAGAATCAAATAGAACAAACGCAAGACACATCAAATAAGTATCCTGGGCCTACTGGGAGACAGGTATTCTGGGTCTAATGGGAGACAAGTGTCGTGGGTCTAGTGGGAGACAAGTGTTGTGGGTCTAATGGGAGACAACTAGCGTGGGTCTAGTGGGAGACAAGTACCGTGGGTCTAGTGGGAGACAAGTGCCGTGGGTCTAGTGGGAGCCAAGTGCCGTGGGTCTAGTGGGAGCCAAGTGCTGTGGGTCTAGTGGGAGACAGTTGCCGTAGGTCTAGTGGGAGACAAGTATCCTGGGTCTAGTGAGAAACTTGTGCCGTGGGTCTATTAGGCGACAGGTGCCTTGGGTCTAGTGGGAGACAAGTGCCGTGGGTCTGGTGGGAGACAGGTGCCTTGGGTCTAGTGGGAAACTTGTGCCGTGGGTCGGGTGGGAGACAAGTACCGTGGTTCTAGTGGGAAACTTGTGCCACGGGTCTATTAGGCGATAGGTGCCGTGGGTCTGGTGGGAGACAGGTGTCGTGGGTCTATTAGGAGACAATTCCCGTGGGTCTAGTGGGAGACAAGTACCGTGGGTCTAGTGGGAGACAAGTACCGTTGGTCTATTGGGAGATAAGTGCCATGTGTCTAGTGGGAGACAAGTACCGTGGATCTATTGGGAGACAAGTGCCATGTGTCTAGTGGGAGACAAGTACCGTGGGTCTAGTGGGAGACAAGTACCGTGGGTTTAGTGGGAGACAAGTACCGTGGGTCTAGTGAAAGACAAGTGTCGTGGGTCTAGTGGGAGACAAGTACCGTGGGTCTAGTGGTAGACAGGTACCGTGGGTCTAGTGGGAGACAAGTATCCTGGGTCTAGTGGGAGACAAGTATCCTGGGTCTAGTGGTAGACAAGTGCCGTGAGTCTAGTGGGAGGCAAGTGCCGTGAGTCTAGTGGGAGACAAGTGCCGTGGCTCTAGTGGGAGACAAGTATCCTGGGTCTAGTGGGAGACAAGTGCTGTGGGTCTAGTGGGAGACAAGTATCCTGGGTCTAGTGGGAGACACGTATCCTGGGTCTGGTGGTAGACAAGTGCAAGTGGGTCTAGTTGGAGACAGGTATCCGTGTGTCTAGTGGTAGACAAGTGCCGTGGGTCTAGTGGGAGACAGGTACCGTGGGTCTAGTGGGAGACAGGTACCGTGGGTCTAGTGGTAGACAAGTACCGTGGGTTTAGTGGGAGACAGGTACCGTGGGTCTAGTAGGAGACAGGTACCGTGGGTCTAGTAGGAGACAAGTGCCGTGGGTCTAGTGGGAGGCAAGTATCCTGGGTCTAGTGGGAGACAAGTGCCGTGGGTCTAGTGGGAGACAAGTATCCTGGGTCTAGTGGGAGACAAGTGCCGTGGGTCTAGTGGGAGACAAGTATCCAGGGTCTAGTGGGAGACAAGTATCTTGGGTCTAGTGGGAGACAAGTGCCGTGGGTCTAGTGGGAGACAAGTATCCTGGGTCTAGTGGGAGACAAGTGCCGTGGGTCTAGTGGGAGGCAAATGCCGTGAGTCTAGTGGGAGACATGTATCCTGGGTCTATAGGGAGACAAGTGCCGTGAGTCTAGTGGGAGACAAGTGCCGTGAGTCTAGTGGGAGGCAAGTGCCGTGAGTCTAGTGGGAGACAAGTATCCTGGGTCTAGTGGGAGACAAGTGCCGTGAGTCTAGTGGGAGACAAGTGCCGTGGGTCTAGTGGGAGGCAAGTGCCGTGAGTCTAGTAGGAGACAAGTATCCTGGGTCTAGTGGGAGACAAGTGCCGTGGGTCTAGTGGGAGACAAGTGCCGTGAGTCTAGTGGGAGACAAGTGCCGTGGGTCTAGTAGGAGACAAGTTCCGTGAGGCAAGTGGGAGACAAGTGCCGCGGGGCAAGTGGGAGACATGTTCCGTGAGGCAAGTGGGAGACAAGTGCCGTGAGGCAAGTGGGAGACAAGTGCCGTGGGTCTAGTGGGAGACAAGTGCCGTGGGTCTAGTGGAACACAGATATAATGGGTCTAGTGGGAGACAAGTACCGTGGGTCTAGTGGGAGACAAGTGCCGTGGTTCTAGTGGGAGACAAATGAGACAAGCATATTGCCATGTGAGCTGAGAACTCTAGTAGCAATACAAAATGAAGTCTGCAAATTTCATCTCCTCAAATGCTCAGGGTGCCTTTTAGTCTGCCTAAACACTAAGTCATCAATTAGAAGAGATACTTAAAAGAAAAAAAACAAACACTGGAATGATAATTGATATCATCTCTCAAACCGAGACACTTTTTCTGGCCAAGCTGATTGCTTCATGTTTTCTCAAAACACCCCTTTTAGTTACCCTGCTCCGACGTGCTAATGGATGGCAGCATGGTCTGCGACATGTTCTGGGGGAAATCTTGTATCAGTACCGAGCAGCGACATCCCGGATTTTAGCTTCCACGGAACAGGTGGAATGAGTACAACTCTGCACGAAATGGGAACGTGGGATTGATTACTCAAGCTGACTTAGTGATATAAGTTCCAGGTTCGATTCCCAACCAGTGTGAGTTTTATAAATGCCGAACGTATCAGGTTGAGCTGTCCCAGCGGAATTTCTAAAACATTTGTGGATCTCTTTGTGAAGTGAGTTTGTTTCCGGACTAATGTCATTCGGGTCACAAGTGGAGTTTTTTCTCTGAGACTCCTGGGAATCGTCGCCAGAACTACTGTCAGTGTCTCTATCAAAGAAGATCAAGCCATACGGGATAAAACACGATGCAATGCAGTTGATCCTCTTGGCTTTAAACCCCATTTATATTAATATTTGATAATTTAGGTCTGACATAAACTCACTGCAAGTCTCTAATGTTTTTGTCAACATATTAGGTTCGTCTATACTCCATAAATGTGATAACCTAAGTCCGGACACATTAAACTTAGTGTAGTCTGTTAAGTTAGTTGAATATCGTGTACAGGACGTTGCAGTCAACTCCAGAATATTTAGGCTTTTTTTGGGATTTATTGGCAACTTTACGTTGAGTAGTTTGCCAATGCTTTCTGAACGACCGGCACTTATACCGTTGTATGGAAACCAACGTAAGGCCGTCAGCTTCCAAATCTCCCGCAGCTGTGTTTCGAAAGCGGTATACAGGATTACGAATTGCACTCGTAACGCCTTCAACATATAGAGGGCTACACACAGTATAGCCCTAAGGTTTGGATTAAATGATGTATTCGACAGCCCGAGCTACCCTGACCCGCAAATGAAACAAAGAACAATAACATTGCACCCTCCTATGCCTGTCGTAAGAGGCGCCTAAGGAAGGATGGTGGTTAGGGCAGGCTGCCCCATCACGTAGACAGATTCAGCCACACAATCCAACCAACCATGGACAATTCACATAAATAAGAAAGAATTATTCAGCCAATCAAGAGGAAGGGAAGCTCGTGTAGACGAGATATGACAGGTTGTGGAATCAACCTGCAGGTGTCCG
Organism: Cepaea nemoralis; assembly: GCA_014155875.1. Lineage (NCBI taxonomy): Eukaryota > Metazoa > Mollusca > Gastropoda > Stylommatophora > Helicidae > Cepaea > Cepaea nemoralis. The sequence goes on from JACEFZ010007529.1 coordinate 488,888, forward strand.
GGATGCTGAATATTGGGAGGACATGATGGGAGCGGCGGGAGATGGCAACAGACATGACGATTTAGCCTGGTTTGGTTGAGGGTCTAGGCCCCAATGAGTGTTAAAGAACAGAAGAAGAAGAAGAAGAAGAAGAAGAAGAAGAAGAAGAAGAAGAAGAAGAAGAAGAAGAAGAAGAAGAAGAAGAAGAAGAAGAAGAAGAAGAAGAAGAAGAAGAAAGAAAAAAGAAATATTAGACTCTATAATGTTATGAATTAAACTGAGTTGTAGACTCCAATTCTGGCACTAAAACCAAAGGATATTAAATTAAACCCAGTATCAAACTGAGAATATCTAACTCTACAGTGAAATCAGCACTGCTATATGGGTCTGAACCACGGAGACAGGCTACACCAATTACATGTAAACTATACACATTTATTAGACGTGAAGGGTTACACTGGCTCGACAGAGTCACTAACGCGCTGCTTAGGGAGATAATTAGAGAAGCGATATCTAGGCAAACCTTCTGGCCTAGAGAGACGACAGTGGAAGATAACTCTATGGACCACTGTGTGAACTGAAAAAAAAAACAGTTCAATTCATGCAAGAGACGACATTGCAGATATAGACATATTTCAAGCGAACGAAAGAAGAAGGGGAAGAATTAGAGAAGCTCTGTGTGTGTGCATATGTACGCGCGCGCCCGAGAGGGAGAGAGAGAGAGAGAGAGAGAGAGAGAGAGAGGAGCGTGTGTGTGTGAGTGTGTGTGTGTGTGTAGGAGAGATAAGATCGCTGATATTTAGTTTATTTAACTATGATATATGTGACAGCAGATCTAGGGGAGAGAATACCAACTATCTAAACGTGTGTGTGTGTGTGTGTGTGTGTGTGTGTGTGTGTGTGCGTGTGTGTGTGTGTGTGCGCGCGCGCGCGTAGTTTCCGTCTGTGGCTTAGGGGTTAGTGAAACGAAATTTCACAATTCCCGAACACAGAGAGTTAAGGGTTCGAAATCAGCCGCAGACGATTTAGAAGAAGAACCGCATTGCGTTTATTTCCATGGTATGAGGCATAGGCTTTCCAGAAAGCAATAAACAAGCTCTGAACGTAAAATATACAAAGTAATTCACAAACATCTAATAAATACTGGGGTTAAGTGCAATGTGCTGAAAAGGAAATGGAACTTACACCTTACACATAGACACACAGACACACACATGCCCGCGCGCACATACACACACACACCAGATATATATATATATATATATATATATATATATATATATATATATATATATATATATATATATATATATATATATATGCACACGCTCGCGACAGGCACAATGATGACACTTTCAATCATCTCATTGGTCTCATAAAACCAAATAAGCTAGCCGTGCCTCTCTCTCTCTCTCTCTCTCTCTCTCTCTCTCTCTCTCTCTCTCTCACACACACACACACATACACACGCGCGCGCGCGCGCCATGGCGACAGCCGACATGTGGAACTCAGTGTCTATCCTATTGCACCTTCCACTATATAAAGCAATCCAGGGCATCTCCTGTCCCCGCGCCCCTGCTGCAACTCCAAATGTCTAATTACACAAATGAATCAGAATTGCTGCCGACTTGGCAGAAGGAGCAGGAAGGAGATAAAAGCTGGAGTACAGGATGCTAAGAAGGTTTTCATTTTCTTTCTTTTTTTTTAATTGCCAATTATTCTTAAAATGTCCGTGGGAAATGAGGGGAAAGTAAGCACTTTTTATTTCCCCTGTCAAATGTTTCGCTTCGTTTTGTCTCCCTTTCTCATGCCAAGGATGAAAACAGCCAGTTTTGAATTTATTTTTTTTTGTTTCTCCCCAAACTGTTTAAACGCATACACTCTAAAAACAACAATTACCTTCTTTAAGCCGGCGATCGTTACAAACAAAATACACTGCATTTAGTGAAAAACAAAAACAGGTACTTTTAGCTGCGATTTATGAATGGGGGGAACCTGATATATTTACGTGCTTGAATTGATGTAGGCTAGGCGTAAGTTAACGGTATTTGTAAAAAAAGCAGGTAGATTCACCAAGACAAGAACAGAACTACTGCAGAACGTAAGTGCTACTGGGGGATTGCTACGGCTTCCTACCATCGTATGAAACAGTATATACTGTCAAATACTTAAAGTAGTAAGTAAGTAAATACTTACTACTTTAAGTATTTGACAGCATATGTGGTAGAGATAGTTGTATATGTCACTAATCTATTGTTTTTGTTATAACATTGTGTTGTACTGTTGTATTTTATTGTACGGTTGTATTTTATTGCATTTATTGAAACTACTGAACGTAAAAACTTACCAAGTACATCAACAGCAGCTGAAAAATGCTGGTGTTGATTGCATCGTCCTGCAAGGGATATGCAACATAAACCAAAAAACACCTTGCGTTTGCCCGCTCCGTGGCGAAGGTGTTACGGGCGCAGTTCGTAATCCCGCATACCCGCTTTCGAAACATAGCTGCGGGCTGTTTGGCAGCAGACCGCCTTGCGTTGGTTTTTAACGAAATGGTATGGGTACCGGTCATTCAGAAAGCAACTGCAAACTACTGAACGTAAACTTGCCAAGAGATCATAAGAGCTAACAATGTTGATGCTGACTGCAACGTCCTGTAAAGGATATGCAACTGTTGTAATTGTTATCACATAGTGTGTGTATGCGCACGCACGCATACATACTCATGAAGTCTTTGTCGCGCACCGACTAGTACAGTTTTCTCCCGGTCCGGTAGTCGTGTGCTCGAATCCCCTTGAGGTGCACATTTTATTTTCCACTGATTAGGGCTTCCAGATCTACCCAGCCTCAAATGCGTACTTCAACATTCCTGGGAAGTAACGGCAGCCGGCGTAATATCATCCATCACTTCTGATTGGACATACAATCACTTCTGACTGGACATACAATCACTTCTGATTGGACATACAATCACTTCTGATTGGACATACAATCACTTCTGATTGGATATACACTGACTTCTGATTGGACATACAATCACTTCTGACGGGACATACACTGACTTCTGATTGGACATACACTGATATTTTGATTGGACATACAATCACTTCTGATTGGACATACAATCACTTCTGATTGGACATACAATCACTTCTGATTGGACATACAATCACTTCTGATTGGACATACACTGACTTCTGATTGGATATACAATCACTTCTGACGGGATATACACTGACTTCTGATTGGACATACACTGATATTTTGATTGGACATACAATCACCTCTGACGGGACATACAATCACTTCTGATTGGACATACAATCACTTCTGATTGGACATACAATCACTTCTGATTGGACATACAATCACTTCTGATTGGATATACAATCACTTCTGATTGGACATACACTGACTTCTGATTGGACATACAATCACTTCTGATTCGACATACAATCACTTCTGACTTGACATACAATCACTTCTGACTGGACATACAATCACTTCTGATTGGACATACAATCACTTCTGACTGGACATACAATCACTTCTGATTGGACATACAATCACTTCTGACTGGACTGGTAATGAAAGCCAACCACCATATATACGTCTCATAGCATCAATCGAGGTCTTTTGTTGTTTTACGTACACACGCTGTTGCGTTTGTCAAACTCTCCTGTTTTTATTTTTTGATACTTCGATACTTATTATAAACTGATTTATGATTATTAATATAACCAGGCGGTTATGATATACTGTTGTAGATTATCGTAAATTGTATTTATTATCACATTCTCGGATTTTCTACCACCATTGAATGATAATTTTCTAGCAACGATATGGTAGGTGTGCTTCTTGTCCCTTGAATTTATTCAGAACTGATACGAATGTATTAAAAGTGTATGTTAGCTAACGGAATGGTGGTGGAGTGGCCAGGGGGCGGGGGGATTCCGTCTCTGAATAGAAAGAGAACAATTTATAGCAGTCGTTGGATGAAAGCGTTTATACCCTCCTTTTTGATCCCCGAGAAGTGGATCGGAGACCAAGTCTTCTTAGATACGCGGGGGGGGGGGGGGGGGGGGGGGGGGGACTACAAACACGCAAACAAAACGAGAACGCATGTGCACTTACCTCCTTTAACCTTGGAACATCTCCAGAATTGGTGCCTCAAATGCTAGAACTGTGCGAATTGGGAAAGAAGGGCAGGTGGTAGCAGACATAAAATATTAGAAGATTCACATTGTAGGATTAGGCGAAACGAGATGGAACGGCACAGGCAAACCGCCAAACATAAGTGCAACAGTGCTGTTTCCAGGCCATAGAGAGGACAATACCCAACACGGTGAAGGTGTATCGGTCAAGCTATCTGAAGAGGCAGATAAAACACTAAGAGAGTGGGAAGCAGCGACTTCTAGAATAATAATAACAGCAACATTTAGAACCTCTCCCATTCCCCCCCCCCCCCCCCCCACACACACACACAACTGTCACCTCCAAATTACGACAGGGCTTCGCTGCAGGAACAAGTGTACCTCGAGTCATGACCAACTAGACACGCCTCCGTCCTTTTGGAGGTGACAGGTTTGAATCCCAATCGGTAACTACAACTTGCAGTTATTATGTTGTCACGTGCGCTCTCTAATCACTGTTTCTGTCTTCTACTTCTATCAGCGTCAAACAATGCATGTGCGTTTATTTATGAACTGTCTTTGTGGCAGCACGGGGTTACCCAATTGATATTTCTGTGTAATACTACTAGTGAATGTACTGGACTTATTTTCGCGTGAAAAATATATGGGGAAAACATGGACTGCGCTGCATGAGGAAAGCAAAAGATAAAGAGAGAGAGACATATCTGTGTTAAAACATGGCATATCGATCATCTGTACACGACATTACAGTTGTGTTTAGATGTGCAGTTGTAAGTTCGTATCACCAGCTACTTTTTTTTTTATTCGCATATCCATTATAGGACATCACTGTCAACATCAGGATCTTTCAGCTGCTTTTGATTTCTTAGCAGGATTACGCTCTGTAGTTTGCCACTGCTTTCTGAGCGACCGGCTCAAATACTCCGTAAGTTACCGACTCGAGAGAACCGCTACCAATTCTCGCGCAACGTCATGTTACTTACGAGAGTATACGAGATTACGGAGAAAGTCGTGTAACCCCTAGGCCAGCTACTGGTAAGTAAACATACGTTGGAGGTCAGCACAGCCGAATGTATACATATCGTTCGTTCTTAAACTTCCGGTGTGCTGATGGCGAAGTAGCGGGTTCAACCCTTACACCGGTCAGTTGAACTAAATTGTTGACTTCTTGTCCTTGACTTCGGGACATACATTACAAGTACCTCAGAAGTCGAAGTGGGTTCGCCTGTTGGCGAGAGACACTGGTAATAGTGAAAGCTAGCCTACACGGAAAAATCAGTCCTGTGTGGACTCGAATGTAAAGCGAGCGAACAAAACAACAAAATGTCAAGAGATACACAAGAGTCTGTCAAGATGAACATTAAAACAATGTAGGATATCTCAGAAATCAAGCAACTACAAAAGGATTTATGGTCACAGTCTTCAGTAAGTATTAAGTCCTGCAATAGTTAGAGACGAGGTGAGTTGTGACGCATGTTACAGGAATGTGAAAAGGATTACGTGTGCAGGTCCCTGCAAAAGAGGAGGAAGGGACACAGAAAGCATGCATATTGTTCAACCCCGTTCTAAACGAGAGCAACAACTGTAAAAACAAAGTAAACAAAAAAGATTTAAATGGCAGTAAAACCATGAAAAATACACACAAGGATATTAAGCAGTCGATAAATCAAGAGAGAGAGAGAGAGAGAGAGAGAGAGAGAGAGAGAGAGAGAGAGAGAGAGAGAGAGAGAGAGAGAGAGAGAGAGAGAGAGAGAGAGAGAGATATCATAAGGAAAAGAAAGAAAAGAAAAGAAAAGAAAGAAAGAAAGAAAGAAAGAAAGAAAGAAAGAAAGAAAGAAAGAAAGAAAGAAAGAAAGAAAGAAAGATGGATCATAGGGACAGAAAGAGACAAAGAAAGAAAGAAAGAAAGAAAGAAAGAAAGAAAAGGAAGGAGGGAGAAAGGAAGGAGGGAGAAAGGAAGGAGGGAGGGAGGAAGGAAGGGAGAAAGGAAGGAAGGAAGGAAGGACGGACGGACGGACGGACGGACGGACGGACGGACGGACGGACGGACGGACGGACGGACGGACGGACGGACGGACGGACGGACGGACGGACGGACGGACAGACAGACAGACAGACAGACAGACAGACAGACAGACAGACAGACAGACAGACAGACAGACAGACAGACAGACAGACAGACAGACAGATTCGCAAAAATGAAAGAAACATGTACGGCAAAGACACTCGGGTGTGATGACATTACCGCCATTTGCCAACAACTCCATAAAGGAGGCGTTTTTTGCCCCGACAGTTTTTGCCACAAAACGGACGAAAGCAGAAAGCTGACAAATGCGCTAAAAGACGTCTGTTTCTGCTGCAAATGTTAACAGCCGTCTCTCTAATGTGACAGTGAGCTGAGCAAGCGTGCAGCGGGGACAAAAACTAGATGCAAGAAACTGAACTTGTTTAACCCCAGCACTTCAAACTGTTTTTGTTTCAATTATCTGATTTTTGGTTATAACTTTCTGCCTCGCTCTTCTAGTTCATGTGTACGGTAACGCATTAAGAGGAGTGTAGACAGGGTGAAATCAGAAAACCGGTTAGAAAGATGTTAAACATTAGCTGCATGTTTTGTACGGGACGTCGCAATCAACCCCATTATTTGCTGTCTGTTTGTGATTTACTAGACAAGTTTACGTTCAGTAGTTTGCTATTGCTTTCTGAACGACCGACGCCCATACCAGTGTTAACATTGAAAACAAGGCGGGATGATTCTAAATGGTCTACAGCTGATTTCTACACAGTATGCGAGAGTACGAATGGTGCTCGGTGCTACACCATTACAGAAGCCAGAAATATGTGCACAACGTATAATACAAGTCTCAAGACATTTTGTTTTTCATGGTGGCAAACAATGAGGTAGGAATGATGCACAAAAGTAGATATACAGACGTCAATGTAAGAGGAGGAAAGGGAAGAGAGAGCGGAAGTTTAAAGGGAAGCGGAACAAGTTCATTGCAAGGGGTTTTCCCCCATATCGCTAGGTCTCGTTCACCAGAGCAGCTTGTCGGAAGCGTCGAACCGAGGATACATTCTGCTGCTCTCCGAGGATACATTCTGCTGCTCAAACGAAGAGCACCGGGAGTCTCGGAGGTTATTATTGCACGCGGGAAACGAATGACTGAGTCTGGAACTCATGACCTTTGGAACGCGAGACAGGTCGTTTAACCATTACACAACGGCGGCCTGTTGTGTAACAGTGAGACAGAGATCCTGTAAAAAGAAGCAACTTCAATAGATATGCCACACAAAGATATATCAAACACGTGCACGGCATAGAAATTGGCATCCGACAGACATCGGCGGCAGATACACACATCCAACAAAGAAATATGCCTTGCTAAAACAGAGATTCATGCCCGACTATGACAGACAAATATGCCCTGCTAAATCAGAGAAATATGCCCAGCTAAGACAGAGAAACATGACAAGCTAAAATAGAGAAGCATGCCCAAGCTAAAACAGAGAAACATGCCCAGCTAAAACAGAGAAATATGCCCAGCAAAGGGACATATTCTACAGACATATATTCAACAAAGATAAGGACCCAGTGAGACAGTAAGTTAGGCACAGGTAACCAACCAGACTACTATATAGCGAGGCACGCGTGTCCAGTCAGGCTTAGGAAAAATCGTCGATTAAAAGTCGACAGGGTCGATTACATTGCATCGGGTTTTATCCCATATGGCTCGGTCTCTTTCCGCAGCGCGGAAAGCGTCGCACAAAGCACGAACTCCGTAGCTCTAGCGACGACCCACAGGAGTCTCCGACAAAATTTCGCCAGGCAACTTGCTAGACAGGCTAAGGTGGATCCCTGGCAGACAAAACTACTGCCCAAAAGAGGAGGTATCGAACACTGGGATATCTCCTGCCGAACTGATATCGAAAACAAATCTCTCTATCAACTTACCTACCTGCCAGCATAAATACCTTTTCACTGATCTATTTGTCTGTCTATCTACCCATGTCAATCATGTGCCATGCCGGAAAGCGTGGGCGGTCATGATGGTCTCTGGGTAGTGAGATCGGACGCCCGTGTGTATTGTTGCGCACATAAAAAATCCCTTGGCAGTTGGAAATCGAAAAAGAGTAGACTAACGGCGCTGCCCGGGCAAAATTTCGAGTTAAAAATCTACCCAAAGTATTTAAGGATCCTCGCCGATGCAACGGAGTTCGTGCATTGAGCTGAGTTTCTCCAGACTCAGGTTTGAGTTAGGAGGAAAACGGAGCACTTATGGGTTACACCCGTGTGCTGTGATGTTGATCCAACGACTAAACGACTAAACTAAGTCTACCCATGTATCTATGTCTTACTCTCCTTGTCTAACTTTTTTTGTCTGTGTGTCTTTCTCTTTTTTGTCTCTCCTTTTACCCCCTCCCCCTTTCTTTATCTTTCTCACTGTTAGCCTCTCATTGTCTCTAAACGTCTCTTTTTGTTTGCCCCCTCCCCCCCCCCCCCCCCCCCCCCAAATCGCTTTCTTTCTTTCCTACTGTTTCTAAATATCTTTGTATGTATCTGTCTGTCTTCCAATGTGTGTTTCTATCTTTTTATCCGTCTCACTTTTATATTGCCTCCAAATGTTTCTCTTTGAAATTCTCTCGCTCTGTCGCTCACTGTCTGTTTCTTTTTTATCTCTAATTGTATCTCTTTATATCGCCCTCTTTTTTTCTTTCCCTCTCGACCCCCCCCCCTCTCTCTCTCTATCTCTCTCTCTCTCTCTCTCCACCTCTCACTGTCTGACTGTTTATATGTGCCTAAACATCTTTCTTTCTACTTGTTTGTCCCTTTATGTGCCTCTCGATCTCTGTCTGTCTGTCTGTCGGTCTGTCTGTATGTGCATGCATGTGTGCGTGCGTGTGTGTGTGATGTGCGTGTGCGTGCACGTGTGTGTGTGTGTGTGTGTGTGTGTGTGTGTGTGTGTGTGTGTGTGTGTTTGTGTCCGCCACCTCTTTCTAACACTGTGCCCCACGAAAATATCATTCTTCCTCTATCATCCTTGTCCCATCCCACCATACACACACACGCGCACACGCACACCACAGGCACACACACACACACACACACACACACACCACAGGCACACAAATGCACACTCCCATCTACAAGTGCGCACCACAGACACGGAAATTTCCCGAGAACAGAGTGCCGGATACAACACCAGAAGCAGCAGTCGAGTCAACCCTGCCTGGACCATCACAGGAAGAGGTAGCGTGTGCAGATACACAAACTCCCGATTATCTAGCTGCAGATTTTAATGAATCGACGCTGACAGAGCAATGCTGACAAAATCTGCCACGTTATTAACAGCCGGAAACCGGAGGTAAAACTGTTAATTCAAAACCTGGATGTTGATACGACCTTGGGTTCTCAGTGCCGCTTCTCCCCTTTCCTCGGTAGCGTTATGTTTTTCTAATCCTCTTGCGCGCGGTTACCTGACCCATCAGATTTACCCAGTTGAACACTTACGTTGGAGCACAGCAAGTCCATTTACCAATGCTGAGGTATTTGTTTCTTGGTCAGTTCTATGGAAGAGTCTTGAGCGCTGGTACTAGACCCATCAGATCTACCCAGTAGTACATTTAGATTGAAGCACAGTAAGCCCATTTACGGACGTTGAAGCATTTGTTGCTTGGCCAATTCCATAGAAAAGTCTTGCGTGCTGTTAGCTGACCCATCATCTTTACTTATTTACAGGGCTGTCCACAATGGAAACTCGGCATCCTCGAAAGTGTTGCCCCGCTAGGATCTTCTGCCTAACACTCCATCCCTAAGGGATGCAGCTAAGCAGTTCAGTGTAACCTGAAATAAAGCTGAGCATGATGGCTTTTCTGAAGTCCTTAACGTCGAGTAAAGCAGATTCATCATCATCAAGTGCTCTGCCAGCTGACGTTGGCGTTCATATCTCTCCACAAATCGCGGCCTTTGGTGCTCTGGATATACTCTGCTGATGATATTCCTCCATGCCACTGTCTCATTCCAACCAGCATTATTTCACTTTGTCTGCCTCTGCCTCCCTTGCCCTTGATATTTCAAATTATCACAATGTTATCCAATGTATCTTTTACCATCCCATGACCAAAGAAAGCTGTTTAAGTTAGATTACCTTATTTTATGCTTACGTAGAAATATTTGATGTGGGGAAAAGCATAATTAAATATCGCGAAATGCTAATATACAGAGGTATAATAGAGATTAACTTCCAGTATTCCAGATTCTTAATCTACAAACATTCTTCCACTTTTCTTTCCTCAATCCTTATATGGAGGCCGTTACTTGTGCTCAGTCCGTTTACCGAGAAGCTGCGACATTTGTTCTTTCGGTTAACAAGCCCGAATTCAGCAAGACAATAGTTGAGTTCTCGCATACCCGACTCATCGGCCCCTATCTTATGGGTCACATAACAGTAATGCAACAATAAAGTGATGGAACATTATTTTTCCAGAACCATCACGTGGAGGTGAAGAGCGCCCTTATTTAGCCCTGCTTCGCTGGTACTGAAGGAAGCAGTCAAGTTACGACTGACTTGCTGCATTCATCTCTTTCGATTTCGGACCCTACATACAGATACACAACAAGAAATACGTCCAGAGACAACAATAAGCTGGGAGTAGGTCGGAAATGGCCAAGGACGTGTTAGACGCATCACTGCTTCAAATTGTAAGAATGGCTTAAATTGAGGAATATTTCAACGATATGTAATAAGCACCCAATAATTTCAAGAGGTTGGGCACAAATTATGAGACATAAAACAACAAATAATGAAATGAAACAATGAAGGCAAACCTCAGCAAAAGAGATAAACTAGATCATGAAGATACTGGTGCTATCGATACTGATCCGGTCAACAAAACGAAGTTTTAAAACAATCGTCATCATTTTCTTCTTCTTCCTCGTTTAGTTCTTGAGAGTAGTTTAGGAGTAGATAACAAGTGCACAG
>JACEFZ010007529.1:502500-580000 GCA_014155875.1 Cepaea nemoralis
CCCGCTACTTGCAAACACTAGACAAGCTGCAATAAGCCATCAAGAATAAACGACTCGGTATGCTTTCTCGTAGCGTGATTTTGTTGCACGATAATGCTCGTCCGCATGTCGCAAAGATTGTACAGGAAGCATTACCAAGGAAGAAGTGGGAAATTCGGCAGCATCCAGCCAATAGTCCTGATTTGTCACCATGTGACTTTCATTTGTTCGGACCTTTAAAAAAAACTTTCAAGGGGCAACGATTTCACACAGATGCAGACGTAATGAACGAGGTAAACACTTGGTTTAGTGAGCAACCACAATCCTTTTTTGCGGACGGCATTCGCCGCCAACCTAAGCAATGGGATGCTTGCCTGAATGCCTACGGCAACTTCTTCTGACCAACCCATGGTGGATAATTCATCCAGAATGAATGCTTTTGTCACGGAAAATAAACTTGTTAGTTGCGATCGATGACAAACAAGACCCGACATTAGTCTGCAAGAACAACCGACCCTTTGATGTTGTACAGACTGAGAAAAATACGTCGTTAAAACTGTCTACACACGATCGGCATTTCTAACTGAGAAACAAGATACGTCGCGTCAAAATATCTACCCTTGGTCGGCGAATCTTTATGATGTGGGTTGTTCGAGAAACGAATAACAACGCCAAACATCTGCCAAGGCGGTAGTAGCCTTTGAAGTGTTAGACGGAAAGTCTGGACAGACGCGGGATGGATTTTGTGATGTGGGGAATTCTGTGGTTCACAGACAGACTGAACTATTGATGTACGGGACAAAGAATTTCCCCAAATGAAAGCAAATTTGACGGCGGATTGACTCCAGTTAATCTAGAACAGGAGGAGGAAACCAGATTCTGGACGGATCAGCGTCTAGACTTTTTGGTGACGTCACTCCAGCCCAATATAAAAAGCGTTGCGGTAAACAAGTGGAGTTAGTCGATCACGATTTCTAAAGTGGGAAAGATCGGTGCAGTTTTCCGAGTTGTGTTCAATGAAAGAAACTAGGGTGTCAAATTGTTGATATTTATCGGCGGACATAGATCCAGTCTCTGATTGCCTAGTTTCGATTAGCAACCGGAATAGGCATATGGTAGGCTATTAATCATATCTAACTTAGAGTATGATTAGGAATAGAGTACAGTACTGTGCGGTGATATAATGTATTATAGGTGCGGTGATATAATGTATTATAGGTGTGGTGATATAATGTATTATGATTAGTGATAGAATGTTCTATAAGTGCGGTGCTAGAAGGTATCATAGGAGCGTCAGCACTAGTATTCTATTGTGTGGCTTCAACTAGCTTGTGTGATATATCATTTTACTCAGGGAGTTGAGGACAATGTAGTGGAATAATAATTAGAGAGATTAAGGATGGTTGAGAGGGAGGAGAGGAATGTGAAATGGTAGGATCTTCCAATAGGGCATCTGCTGGGTTTCTACCCGTTCCTTTATTCTTTCCTGGTGTTGCCATGTCTCAGATCATATGATGAGTTATTTGGCCGTATGACAGAGATCGGATCTCTGTTATAGATCTGAGTGCTGCTATTGGCCTACACTCACCTAATTCCGGCCAGGATTGAGGTGCCCTCACCATAGTATTCTCTATTCTACAGGTTCCATTTACAGGTCCACGTATGTGTGCTATGATTTTCAACAGTGAAGCTAACACATTTTAGAAGATGATGGCTCAGAATTTAAAGACAGAAGTTGCTGACTACATTGGGCTTATACCCAAGTTGGTTTGCGGGAACCTGGCTTCTGCTGAGCAGGACATGCTGATGAGATTTATGTTTAGCAAGTGATAGTTGTATAACTGAACAGTCAGAACATTGTAGATATACACTACTGATACCAGGAACATTCATACAAATTTATACTGATACCTAGAACATTCAGAGTGTGGTGTTAATATGGGGAATCTTTAACACCAGTGACACTAGATCCATTAAGATTTCCCCAGTAACAGTGACAATAGGGTTATAATTTTCTGATTAACAATCAGTTAAATAACAGAGGAAATTCATTGTGTAAATCAGATTGAAGACTCTCTTTAGACAGTGTTGGTCATGAGTGTCCAAGCATCCTAGTGGTTCAAGAGACAACGGAGAAAGTCTTCACATGACCGGAGGAGCATCACCTTGGTGAGGTTGCTTGTCTGGAGTACATGGTGCTAGTGTGTTCTCAGCACAGTGATGAGAATGACTATACTCCTGAACACTGATCTGAGTCTATAGACACTTTAGAGTACACGTCACACATTCTACACCTTATATACACACACTTCTCCTACATATACTCTTTGCTTTAATACATTTCTTGGTTTTATTTGTTGAAGCTAAAGTTGTCACATATGTTATGTTGGGGAAGAATGAGAAGGGGCATGATCCAGGGGTGAGTAAGAGTGAGAAGAAGGTGTCTTCAGATTGAGGGAGTGTTGTGGACGCAGTCTGCTGGATATCTCCAGGATAGAGATATTGAATTAAAACAAATGTGGGTGTTGATTCCCCTCACTCCCGGGACGACACTATAGTGGTAAAGAAGAACAAATAACTACTACGACATTCATTCTTTACACACACGACAGCTTTGTTTAATTCTACCACACCTGTTAATGTTTCTTTAATGCTTTTGTAATAAAGCCATTGGAACGGTTTTCAAATTAACGACCCTAATATATATATATATATATATATATATATATATATATATATATATATATATATATATATATATATATATATATATATAGTGTGTGTGTGTGTGTGTGTGTGTGTGTGTGTGTGTGTGTGTGGGGGGGGTGATAGGAGTCAACGTAGCCGAAAGGATAAGTCCGCTCAATCTTAAACTCCAGGTACGCTGATGGCATGGTAGGAGGTTCAACCCCTACTCCGACATTAAGATGGAATTAAAACGATGATTTCTCGTTCAAGAAAGCTACGACATGGATAGATAATATCATAATCGTATTTTAGCATGCGGAAGGTTACACTACACTAATTCAGTAAATTATTATATACATGTGATGATGATTGGCATTTATAGAAGACAAGGGAAAATAAATAAGTTTAGAGGACACAGGTTATTACCATACTTCAGTGACTGTTCCATTGTATAAGCAGAGGAGAATATGGTCTTCTCATCCAGTGCCATCTCCACAGAGAGGGTTGGCAGAGCGGGATCTGTCATGGGCTCTTACTGGACGTTCTGCTAGGATGTATTATGGCCATATCTTGACTGAAATAAATGACCTTTTAACAAGTGTATTGAGCATATGACGCCAGACCCATATTTTCCTAGACCAATCGGTCAGTATCACGCCCGCCGCCTCCACTTCCCAAACATTTCCCGGTACCAATTTTAGACTCAGTCGACCTGGGAGCCTTGGTCAATTTTAAACATTCGACTGGATGCGGATTCGAACCGATGACCACCGGTCCGACAGGCAGGCGTCTGTCTAGCCACTACACTACCGCAGGTCCCGTATTCTGATTTCCCTGGCTCTTTTCTAGCAACCTTTTCCCTCTAGGAAGGTTTTTTTTCTTCTTTTTTTTAAATGTCGTGTGACGTCACCTAAGTACCTAGTCGTTCGCATTTTTATTTCTTTTAGCAGGGTCCTTTGTTATCCCCATCCATCCCTTTTTATTCTTTACCTACTTTAACATGCACCTATGGTATTAAACAGTCTTTAAAGTCGAGAGGATCGACTTCATTGCCCCGGGTTTTATCCCACATGGCTCGGTTTCTTTCCGCAGGTGGTCTGCCGAAAGCGCTGCACAAAGCACGAACTCCGTAGCTCCAGCGACGACACCTGGGAATCTCCGAGGGAGTCTCCGTAGAGAAACAGAGTAAAGCGCCGCTTTACGTATCAAAAGAGTTACATCAATTCTCAAATAATGCAGAAGATACAAGAGAATAAGACTATCTGTCTTCTCTACCTCACAGACACATCCCTGATATCCTGTATAACACACGTGGCGGTGAATTAGATTCGAATGCCAGAGATCAGGTGGAAAGCGCCATTGATGGAGAAACTCAACAGGATTTCCGGTATATATTTGAGAATAGCAACTGCATGGCCACATAGGCAACTGATGAGTACAGCTAACCATGACAACGGGTAAACATCCCCCAAGCAGCACTGGCAAGCACGGGAAGATCTTCCTTATGGATGCTGCCAGTACTGGCTTCTCACACAAGGTATGCGTTAGTTATCGCCACCTTTGCCGTGTGTGCTGCTTCCGGAGCACGGGGGACATCGCTGCTGTTGGTTTCTCGTTGGGAAGATGATTTTTAAGACTGCAGGTCCTTGTCTCAATCAGTTAAGGTAACACTGGGTGAAGTCATGATACCAGTACAGCAGGGAGATGAATACATGCATACGTATTGATTGGTATTTGTAGAAGACGTTCATTGAAGACTTGATGGCGAAAACTTTATAACTCAGTGGTTCTCAACCTTTTTTTGGCCTATGGAATTCACCATATGTTGAGAATGTCATTCCTCCCCTTTCGTATTTCCTCCCTATAAATCCCCCCCCCCCACCCTGCCCTTACATAGTGTACGTAAAAATGGAAGCTAACTTTAATAACACATACTGGAACACGTTTACACGTCTACACAAAACGTGATTTGAGGGTCTACTTACGTTATAAGACGAATATCAGAAGGGCGAGGAGTACAGAACCGTAAAGTATGGAGGGAAAAACAATATCAAGTAATTGGTTCTTGTATTAACGCGATCTTGAAATAATCTTCATTCCCCCCTTGGAAACCCTAAAATTCCCCCCCCCCCCCACCCACCCAGGGGGGAATTCGACATCGGTTGAGAATCAATGCAATAACTGATTTTCATTCTGCGTGTGTGTCTCTCTCTCTCTCTCTCTCTCTCTCTCTCTCTCTCTCTCTCTCTCTCTGTCTCTCTCTCTCTCACACACACACACACACACACCCCCATTATCGCTAATCCAACCACAATGAACACAATGCAATACAATAATAAAACGTTAACTATCACAATGGGTGGGTGAATGTTACATGATAATGTGATAATGTGCGGAGGAATTTTACAAGACAATGTTATCATCATCATCATGTGTCCTGGCAGCTGGCACACACGTTCATGTCTCTCCATAGATCTCAGTCTGGGATGTTCTAGATCAAATATGTTGATGATATTCTGCCATGCCAACGTCCCAGTCCATCCAGCATCATTTCTGTTTGTCTGCCTCTATCTCTTTTCCCATTGATCTTGACAGTTGGTACGATGTTCTTCAATGTCTCCTTTCTCATTACACGACCAAAGACGGCAGTTTGTTTCTTCCTTATAGTCGAACATAATGCTCTTGTCTCATTAGGTTCTTCCGGGCGATCGCTGTAAGTTACTCAGACAGTCCAAACTATTCGCAACATTCGTCGCTAAAACTGCAAGGTAATGTGTGGGGGATTACAGACTTTACAGGCGAAAGGCTCGACTTCGCAGCACGTTTTTATCCCTTATGGCTCGGTCTCTTTCCGCAGAAAGAAAGCGTCGCACGATGCAGGAACTCCGTAGTTCCAGCGACGACTCTCAGGAATTTCCGAGGAAATTTCACTAGTGAACCGAATGACGAAGCCAGAAACTGAACCGACAACCCTCGAAGCGAGAGGCATGTTGCTAACATTTTCGCCACGGAGTCCCTGTGTGGAGGATGTTACAAAACAGTGTGTGGAGGCACATTACACGATAAGATAATATATGAAGAAATAGTAGTGCCAGATAATGTTCACAGGAAATGTTTCAAGAAGTGTGGGGAAATATTAAAATTTAAATTATATCTATCTTGAATCTGTATGTTAACTTTTATCGCAAATTAATACGATAAATGTTAGCACACAGATTCAATACAAATATAACAACATATCGTCCCGATAAATGTAACAACATAGGGTGATGATAAATGTTACAACACTAAGTCTGAATAAATCATACGCAAGGCGCAAAGACACATGTTACGACATGTTGTCTAGATAAATCTGAAACCATCAATAGATGTTATTACTAAAATATAACTACAAGATATAATTAATTGTTATCAAAAGCCCTGTAACTGTACGATTATAGATGTACCAGTAAAGGCAATGTTGCCCGAAAGCTATGTCAGTGTTTCCTTTATAGATGTACACACGATGTTACTCTGAATCTCTGACAGTATTCTGTTATAGGTGTAAAGACAATGTTACCCTAAAGCTCTGTAACCATTCTGTTATAGATGTAAAGACGATATTATCCTAAAGCTATGTAACCATTCGGTTATAGGTGTACAAACGATGTTGTCCTAAAGCTATGTAAGTGTTCTGTTATTGATGTAAAGACAATGTTGCCCGAAAGCTCAGTAACTATTCTAGTATAGATTTAAAGACCATATTACTGTTTTCACTATAAATGGATACGCCATCGCCAACTTACATACGTAAGATAAAAATAACGTGTATTTTGTATATAAACATAAGCAGTATGGTGTGCTGAGAACAGTAACATGTTAATGTACGATTATATTCTGGTCAGGCAATAAATAAGTCACGACAACAAACAGGATTATTGTCGTTGCCACTATTAAACGTGTGACAAATTGCTTATTACTTTATGTTTAAAATGTTCACATTTCAACAGACAAAGACAACATAGGGGAGCATGCGGTGGTGCTGTGGCAAACAAATTTGCCTGTTGGCCAGTTGGTCATGTGTTCGGATCCTCGTCGAGGTGGATTTTTTTTTTTTTTTAATACATCTGGGCTCTCAAGTTCGCAAAGGATAAAATAAATACCAAGACATTTCATGGAAAGTAAAAAGGGCTGGCATGGTATTGACTATATCACGTATCGAGTGTCCATTGGTCGATAAAAATGTGTTGCTAGCACCATATACAAATAACTTCAAGCACGTCAATGCCGCCTTCGAGGTCAAGAGAGGAGATATCAAAACCCACTTCTCGTGTGAACAGTGCGCAGAAATACAACGGGATGGCTGATGCATCGGCGACTGAGCACGCACGGGAATGCCCAATGTGCAATGACGTCGTTCGACATGACACAACACAACGAATACGCAAATGGTACAATTAGTATTAGGACTATAACATAAGATAACGAATACGTAAGTGGTACAATCAGTTTTAGGACTATAACATAACGAATACGCAAATGGTACAATTAGTATTAGGACTATAACATAACATAACG
The DNA here is from genome assembly GCA_014155875.1 of Cepaea nemoralis. Classification (NCBI taxonomy): domain Eukaryota; kingdom Metazoa; phylum Mollusca; class Gastropoda; order Stylommatophora; family Helicidae; genus Cepaea; species Cepaea nemoralis. The sequence continues at coordinate 509,725 of JACEFZ010007529.1, forward strand.
AATACGCAAATGGTACAGTTAGTATTAGGACTGTAACATAACATAACGAATACACAAATGATACAATTAGTATTAGGACTATAACATAACATAACGAATATGCAAATGGTACCATTAGTATTAGGACTATAACATAACATAACGAATACGTAAGTGGTACAATTAATTTTAGGACTATAACATAACGAATACGCAAATGGTACAATTAGTATTAGGACTATAAAACATAACGAATACGCAAATGGTACCATTAGTATTAGGACCATAACATAACATAACGAATACGCAAATGGTACCATTAGTATTAGGACTATAACATAACGAATACGCAAATGGTACCATTAGTATTAGGACTATAACATAGCATAACGAATACGCAAATGGTACCATTAGTATTAGGACTATAACATAACGAATACGCAAATGGTACAATTAGTATGAGGACTATAACGTAACATAACGAATACGCAAATGGTACCATTAGTATTAGGACTATAACATAAAATAACATAACAAATGCGCAAATGGTACCATTAGTATTAGGACTATAACATAACATAACGAATATGCAAATGGTACAATTAGTATTAGGACTATAACATAACATAACGAATACGTAAGTGGCACAATTAGTTTTAGGACTATAACATAACGAATAAGCAAAAGGTGCAATTGGTATTCGGACTATAACATAACATAACGAATATGCAATTGGTACCATTAGTATTAGGACTATAACATAACATAACGAATATGCAATTGGTACCATTAGTATTAGGACTATAACATAACATAACGAATACGCAAATGGTTCCATTAGTATTAGGACTATAACATAACGAATATGCAAATGGTACCATTAGTATTAGGACTATAACATAGCATAACGAATATGCAAATGGTACCATTATTATTCGGACTATAACATAACATAACGAATACGCAAATGGCACCATTAGTATTAGGACTATAACATAACAACTGCGCAAATGGTACCATAAGTATTAGGATTATAACATGACAATTATGCAAGTGGTACCATTAGTATTAAGACTATAACATGGCATAACGAATATGCAAACTGTACCATCAGTATCGGGACTCTTCGCTGGCTGTTGAAGATGAGGGCGGAACACTTATGGGAATGTCCCCAGTGCTGTGGTCTCGGTTCTTGACTCAACGAATACGCTTCAAGACTGTACACTGATACTTTACTTTACTTTACTTTACTTTACTTTACTTTACTTTACATTTCTGATTCAGTGCCGAAGGATAATATACCGCCAAATGTGACCTCCCATCTGGACAGAAAGACAATATATCGCTATACTCGGGTCATCGTGTTATTTGTTTTGTTTCGTGGCATCTTCCGCAATTTCAATACTCAGTGAATGGAAAGTTACATTATAATATTTGTTCATTTGATTGTGTACCATGTTTGCTCCAAACCAACTTCTTGTTTGACACTCATTCAGTTAAGAGAACACGAACAAAGTGAAACAAGCGGAGATGAGATTACCAGCTTCATAAATGTTCAGCCATTTGAAAGACAAATGATGTTAGCAACTATCAGCAACACTTGTCTAAAGTTTCCCCGCTTCAACATTCGTCATATCAGTTTGTCAAGCGGTATGACTGCTCGGCTGTTGATCGGTTTCAGTGATGTCGGCTACGCCACCCACAAAACAGCTCCTTCTTGAACCAGGCCTACTTGTTTAACTACCCGGCTGGCCAATTGCTGGGGTTTCTAGTTTCATTGCCGGGGTTTCATCCAGGAGACGCGAATATGTGGGGAAAGGTGGAGAGACAGGGACAGAAAAGAGCGGGGGGGGGGGGGGGGGGGAGGGGGGAGGCGAGAGAAAGAGAGACGAGGGCAGGCAGAGGGGAGAGAGTGAGGGAGAGATAAACAGAGAGGTAGAAAGAGACGCAGAGAAAGTGGCGAGTGACAGAGGGAAGAGAGACGGGGGGGGGGGGGGGGGGGGGGGGGGAGAAAGACAAAGGGGAGAGAGACAGACAGAGAGATAGAGACAGACAGAGAGGTGGAGACAAACAAAAAGGTGGGCCTAGAGGTAAGTAAGAGAGGAAGAGAGAGAGTGGCAGAGAGTGGGAGGGGGCGGAGAGAGACAGTCGTCGTTGCATAATGGTTAGTTTTCCTGCCTGTCATGACAGCGCCCCAGAATCAATGTAGTGGCAGCATTATTTTTTTTCTGCAAGTACAGATCTTGGGTAGACCCATCCTACAACGGGTACCAGGAAATATATTAGGAGGTAAAGTCAGCCGGCTTAACACTAACCCGTTACTAATCGATTGGTCTATACAACTATTTATCTAGTATCATATGCCAAATTCGCCTTAAATCATATCAAATGGTCCTATACTTACTTTTATTGTGGAGACTGCGAGGCGGCCTCTTTGGCAAACGGTCTTCATTTCTTAGTACGGAAAACATGCTCAGCGACCACACGTAAATGGTAAAGTGACGTAATGATAAGCTCAGTTAAGGTGAGTATTAGCGAAGGTGTTACGGAAGTAGTTCGTAATCTCGCATACCGTGTTAGAAACGCAGCTGCGGGCGATTTTGCAACAGACCGCCTGGCGTTGCTTTTTACGAAGTAGTATGGGTGCCGATTGTTCAGAAAGCAATGACAAACTGCTGAACGTAAACTTGCCAAGAGATCACAACAGCACAAATGCTGTTGTTAACTGTAACGTCCTGGAAAGGATATGCAATTAACGTTATTATCAATCTGGTAGCCGGGGTAGGACAGTGTCTAGCACGCCTTACTTACTGCCACATGGCGTTTAGACAGAATGACGTCATCGGAATAGGCGGTAGAAAATCATATAGGGAAAACCCCACTCGGACACGAAAGTGGACGTCAACAAAGGAATCCAAGGAGAATGTGGAGAACGTAATTGGACAGCAACGGGAGACGCTGTGATTGTGCTTTCGAACAAGGACGTGTTTTTCATGGGATCTGTGTGAGGTGACCTCTGGACGCGATGATATGAGCGTGAGACAGCTCTGAGTCAGGAGAGGGATCTGATGATGATGACACCGCAGTGAAGTAACCGGGCGGAAAAACCTAGAGTGGAATTACAGCTTAAATGGAATCAGTGGATCAGGGCGTCAAGCAGAGCGCAGTAGACTGGACACTCATCGGTGGATTAGTAAAGTAGGTGCCGACTCCCGTCTATAGGGGTCAACCTACAGGTCTGCGTGAGTTTAATGTTCGCATGTCTGCTACGGAATAAACTTCTGGTAGCGCTTTGATATCTTGACTTTTGCCGTTGATTGTCATTGTATTCAAGGTAAGGACGCAAGTTTAATTCCTCGTCCTTCGTTGCTGTTTTGCATTATTACGAGTTGATACCTCGACGGTTGCCAGTGTAGGCACATCGAGGCATATGGGGATCGTCACTGGACTCCCTGCATAAAAAAATTGTCAACACGAAATTCCTGTTAGATTCAGTCAGCTGAGCGTAGAGAAATTTGCACGCCGACATCTTGAGTTGCACCGCACTACACGAATCACACACAAGCTCGACGTCACAAAATGGAGAAGAGCAGGAATAGGTAAACTGGAAGATCATACAGTTTGCAAGTTACAACAGTAAGTTGGAAGTTTATATTTCACAAGAACAATCAGTTCGACTAGAATTAACATGTCAAGACAGTGAGAAAATAGTACTGTAATAACACCGTTGCGTATAAGAATTACAATAACAGTATAATAGTTACACAGCAAGAATGCACCATACGCGCAAAACGGCACTATATTAAACACAACACAGCGCTATCAAATATTTCTGAACAACGAACAATATAAGAGATTGTAAGATATTTAAGAACATTATATTTAGAAAGAATGTGTGACACTTATAGCTTGAATGTTACCTTTGAAAAGAAGAGAGACAACAGATGCAGGCCATATGAACAATTTGACTATATAGTCGACATGGAAGATACTTATGGCAATCATAGTAGGCAGTGAGCTCGTAATAAACACTGCGCTGTCACATTAAACTATTAACAGATTGACATTTCACAATAACGTGCGGTACTTACAAGAAATGAATGCAACTGATCGTTTGAAACTGCTCAGGAGTTATTAATTGTTTATTCTCGCAACTCCATTGCTGAAGTAATACATTAATAACGATTTGTGGGTTGAATTGTTACATACCCCACATTATCGAGGAACTTCGAAACAGAAGACAGTATATACGAATTGTCCTATCAGAATTTGGGGACAGAGCAAAGTAGTATACAAGAGCAGCAAGTTACACTGCAGTCAGAGATATATATGCTAGATATGTTATACCGAACATGACAACCTTGAGGAGCATGGGTCACCGGTAAATTTCGGAGGTAATCTGTGGAAAACGAACATACTACTTCGTAATTAACGACACTACTTCCAAACCTTGGTGTCCCTCCACATAACCCTGTCAGGACATTTTTCCTCACTGACACTGCCCTCCATATTATTCCCGCACTCAACCTTCACTATGTTAACCATGTGTTATGATGCCGTTATTGGATACTAGAGTCAGGAACTTTACGTAATAAACATTGCGCCGCCATACCAAGTGAACTAACGACATTTCAGTCGTCACGGACACATTGTTGCTGACTATTTACAGTTGCCGAAGCAGCATTTCGGTTGTCTCACGGTGCCAGTTCATTATATTAGACTGACACCTCACTGGCATAGGATCAACGGACACGAAGTTTCTTCACAGAATATCGCATTCTTTATCGTCAACACTACACATGGGACATTACTTGACTTTACACGGAGACACTACACACGTCATCATGGAGGAATAGAAGGACGAATAAGACAGCACACACCAGTCTACTGTGGGTATCGTTGCAATCATATACCCAAATTTACCTCAAAGTTCGACGGGTGCACCATAACCGACTAGGTTTTGTCAGTCGGCCACAGACCGCGTGGGTCTAGGTGCTGGTGTAAGTGCATTACACCATCGTGTCATTTTACCAGATATTGTGTTTCGAGGAGAACCTCCATTAATTGTCGACATTTACTGACAACGATAACGTCTGGACATAACGTCAACCTTTTGTTCCACACGTCATATTGGACCAAAGGAGTCAACCCAAATATTGCACAAGGCCAGTATATGTTACTGTTGGTTAATGTGTTATTGTTGATAAATGAGGTGCCTATTATTTAATATTAAGTAAATTAGTTCAAAAATGGATAGTGGGAGCGGTTGGAAGAGCGTTTCTACATTAAGCAAGGACACTTGAATATGGTGGGTCAACACATAATTGTTGTCTTGTGTTAAGTGTAGTAGTAGAGGTATTTACGTCAAATTTCTGTAAAAGTACTATTGTCTTTTATGAAAGAAAATATCTAGTTACGTCACTCGTCAGTCGTCTTCTGTCATTGTTGACTGTCTAGTATTATATATTCTTTATACTGAATATATTTCTTATATTATTTTCTGTTATTTACAGATAGTAACACTTAAGATATATAGATAGCAAGAAGTTACTGAATTTCGTTATTGTTCAATTTTACATTGCTGTTGAGTTGCAGTTCACATTGTGTTCAGCAGTTGTTATATTGATTGTCTACTCCGAATTGAACATATTTACATTTTTGCATTATTTTATCATAATTTGTTATACAGGTAGGTCAAGATGGCTACACTTCGAGATTACGTTATATTAGGAGAGAAAAATGGTTTAGCTGGTGCGGACCTTAGAAACTGGGTACTGCAAGAATTCAAAGCTCAAACCGCACGTGAGAAGGAGGAACGATTGAAAAAACTAGCAGCTGAAAGGGAGGAACGATTGAAAAAACTAGCAGCTGAAAGGGAGGAACGATTGAAAAAACTAGCAGCTGAAAAGGAGGACAAAGCAACTTCAAGCTACCCGTGAACAAGAAGAACGAAAAGAGAAATTGGCTCTGAAGGAACAGGAGATAGCTCGGCAACGTGAAAAGATAGCTGAAATGAGAAAAGAGTTAAAGGCAAAACAGATAACCATAGAGGCAGAGTTAAAGGCAAGACAGATTGCCGTAGAGACAGAAATCAAACAAAAACGACTCGCACTTGAAAAAGAGAAGCTTGCAAAGGAAACAATTTGGAAGGAGCAAATGAGGAAACAGAGACAAATGTATGAAATAAAAGAAAGTAATTACACAGGTAAAGTATGTGCTACAGTAGTGAAAGAACCAAACGCCAGAGATTTCGTTCAGAAAGTAACTATCGAACACAAGTCTAACGAAACACTTACAAGTGCAAATGCCCAAATTGAAATAACACAAAAAGAAGAAGAAGAAAAGACGCAAATAGAACAGGGTACATCAACGGTAGACATGCATGATACAACGCTACTGAGTGATGGCATAACGGTAAATAATTGCGAATACCAAGATTTACACAAAGTAAATGAACCCAAACATGAAGAAATAACTGATACTCAAAACAAATCAAACGTGATTATATGTCTCTCAATGACATTTTTCTAAAACATCTTAAAAAGACAGTAAAGGTCACACGCACTCAGTACAAACAACAGAGACAACATACTAAAGTGTTGCCTAAACAACGGCAATGGAATTTGATAACAATAATGATTGCTCAGATCATAACGTTAGCGAAGTCAACCATGACACAGGTTAAATATGTTGTCATAAATGTGTATTTTCGTACAAAAATATATGCTATAAGCAACAGTGCAAAATGTACACACAATTGAAAACATACATTACTTGCGGCATTAAAATTATCCATTCACAAGTTAAAAGAAGATACACAAGACTGAAAACAATTACATTGTTCCAATCAACAAAGTTACCATGTACAAATATTGGCATGCGTGCAAAAGAGAGATTCTATAGGTTTGAAACAAAGAAAGAAAGAAAGAAAATAAATGAAAGGAAGAATAAAAGAAATCAATAAAGAAAAATAAAATGGGATGAATGTGAAAGTGTTAGGTTCATATCACATAGTACACTACAGACACATTAGGGTCTTATTACTTAGTTATCCCAGATGTCACTGTGTAAAGTTATACTTGTCAGAATTGTTCTCACTATCTTTCTTCACTTAAGTGTGTGAAAATATGTTGGTTCTCTATTCTACAGATAATTGTTCGTAACTATATCGTTATTAGAGAACTTAATAATTTTATGAAGAGTATTTGATTTAAATATTTATTATATTTCTGATTTATTATCTTAGAAATCTTGAATCTTTGAGATATGATTCTTCACAAAACTGTAGGATCTACAACTCAATTGTAATCTTGCCGATATTCTAAATCAACTATAAATATAAATATTTTATTCAATTTATTCAATTCTAGTTTATTATAGTTGTTTGTTCATAGAGTGTTTGGAAATATGTGTTAGATAGCACAGAATTTACTGGCAATACACACACAGATCAATTACATATTATTAATGCAAATAGATAGTTTAAGTAGTTGGATACTTCTGTCAATATGTGATTTTGACAGGATGATAAGAAAATTTACATGGGGAGGAACCGATGAGGCATGGAGAACTTTGAGAACTTTGAGACTTGACTTGTGTGGCTTTTCTCCTGTGTCGAGTTTTCACTTGGATGGTTTGTGACTGGGTGTAACTACTTTAAAGGAAAACCGGTGAACACGTATTGTGATATGAGTTGAACTGAATGAACATTGTATAATATTAGTATGCGTATATAGAGTTAATTTAATGAATGTGATAATAGTTGATTAGTTAACGTAGTTAGATTACATACTATGTTAGTATAGTTATATTTTGATCATTGATCGTTAGTTATTATTGCTAGTCTTGTGAAAGTCATTGTGTCTACACTGCTATGTGTCAGGTTAATTCTCTTGATGTAAAGGGAAAAAAATGATAACATCATTTTAAAAGGTAGGGGGGTAGAAAATAGGCGGTAGAAAATCATATAGGGAAAACCCCACTCGGACACGAAAGTGGACGTCAACAAAGGAATCCAAGGAGAATGTGGAGAACGTAATTGGACAGCAACGGGAGACGCTGTGATTGTGCTTTCGAACAAGGACGTGTTTTTCATGGGATCTGTGTGAGGTGACCTCTGGACGCGATGATATGAGCGTGAGACAGCTCTGAGTCAGGAGAGGGATCTGATGATGATGACACCGCAGTGAAGTAACCGGGCGGAAAAACCTAGAGTGGAATTACAGCTTAAATGGAATCAGTGGATTAGGGCTTCAAGCAGAGCGCAGTAGACTGGACACTCATCGGTGGATTAGTAAAGTAGGTGCCGACCCCGTCTATAGGGGTCAACCTACAGGTCTGCGTGAGTTTAATGTTCGCATGTCTGCTACGGAATAAACTTCTGGTAGCGCTTTGATATCTTGACTTTTGCCGTTGATCGTCATTGTATTCAAGGTAAGGACGCAAGTTTAATTCCTCGTCCTTCGTTGCTGTTTTGCATTATTACGAGTTGATACCTCGACGGTTGCCAGTGTAGGCACATCGAGGCACTACCCACATGGTGCTTATGTGTTCGAATCTCTACCAAGGCCGAATTTTTGTTTAATTGACCAGGACTCCCATGTCGAGTCGGCCTAAACTAGTATCCGTAAATGTCCTGGGAATCTAGGGCGGACGACGTGACACCGACCCCCTCAGCCATTGAATGGCGATTGGTCTACACATCTCTGGAGATAACACCATATACCCAATAGCTTCAAGACATTTAAAAGGGGTCCTTTGTGTTTTATTTTTTAATTAACAAAGAATTTTCTTATTTACTCCTGCATATCTTCATTTAAGTTAGTTAGTTGCATATCCTTTATAGGACATCGGAGTCAACCCCAGCAATTGTTGGCTGGATGTGATTTCTTGGCAACTTTTATAACAGAGCAGGTACTCGCAAGACATGTTGTAGTTGTTAATATAAAGTTTATTTGCACATGATGACAATATAGCTTCTTCTCCGGTCCAAGGCCTGATGTTAACTGCCCTTGCCAACCCAATACGTCACGATTGAGCATCTCTCACCCTTTCACTCTCGATGCTCAATCGTGCTGTATCTATTTCCCACTAGATCCTAATAATACCCCAGTACTCCCTTACTGTTACACTTTACGTACGGTAGTTTGCCATTGCTTTCTGAACCACCGACACTCAAAACATGAAAACCAGCGCAAGGCTGCCTGCTGCCAAATCGCCCGCTACTGTGGTTCGATGACGAATTGCGCCAGTAACCCCTTGGCCACCCTTCATATAAACAAATATCTAATCAACCCATAACGCAACAGTGGGTCGTAGGGGTACAATCATGGAAGCTCCTAGTGTAGGCTAACAATAGCAGCATTTCTAGGGGCAAGAGGCCAGAGATCTGCTTTGCTGTGTCCACAAACTCTCCTGTCACATCCTACAAGTGAAAGTAATTATAAGATATTTACTTCTCCATTCTTTACAATTCATGATTCACTTTCATACTCTCTCTCTCTCTCTCTCTCTCTCTCTCTCTCTCTCTCTCTCTCTCTCTCTCTCTCTCTCTCTCTCTCTCTCTCTCTCTCTCTCTCTGTTTTATTTCTTCCTTTGCATGTGCGCGCTTTGTACAAGAATTTGCATATCTGCCAATGATATTATTGTTGAACACATACTGAAACACACAAATTACGAACCCTGTTTGATTACGCCGATAGCTAAAAAAAACAAAAACTCATATAATCACGAGAAGCCATGTCTAAACCAGCTCTTCACACCAGCACTCATTACCGCCTCGTTACCCACATTTCACGAGACATGTCAATACTCCAGCCAGAAAGATATTTTAACGACAACATTAAAGAGACTCCAGTTACACAACTAGCGAAACAAATCATGATTTTCCAACAACGGTCATGCTTCTTGTGCATTCACAGAGGCGTGGTGTCGTAGTGGTTAGCGTACGCTCACTTAACAATTCAATGGACCTTGTTCAATCGCAAGTGTTGGCTAATAATGAACTGCTGAAACCCGCTCGATTCTGGAATCTACCCAGCCTAAAATAAAGTGGGTTGCACATAGTTTTAAGAATTCTCTACACAATTATCAGGGTAGGCATCATGATGAGGAGAGGAACTGATCTTCCCAGCTGAGTATGCCGTGGCCTAGAATGCGTGACACCCTAACACCTCAACCCCCTACGGCAGTATCTGGCATGGCACTATCTTTACATTTGTATGCATTCTTTGCCCTCCGCTTTTCACGTGTTTATAAACATCGGTGTCTTTAAAAGAAAACAATAAATAAACCTTAAAATAAATAAATAAATAAATAAATAAATTATAGCTATGAAAATAAAACAAGCCATTGAAAGGAAGGGCATATGTCAGTGGGAGTCGTCTAATGCGCAAAAGACCAGGACAATTTATACCGCACTATGAACCACAACAACTATAACCAACGCCACTGAAGCTGGTTGAACAAGGTGGAAAGTATTTTTTTTTTCAAACTGGATGGATGAACGGATGGACACGTATCGATGTCTTATACACAACTGTGTCTGTACAGACATTGCACAGCGTAAGTGGATAAACTTCACACAGCGGAAACTATGTTAATGACAGATAGTCGTTGGGATAAATTTTAGACAGTGAAAACCATGTTAATGACAGATAGCCGTTGAGATAAACGACAGCCGTTGAGATAAACTTCAGATAGCGGAAACCATATTCATGACAGACAGCCATTAAGAACTACAGGACAAGATTAAGTAAAATATCACAAGAATACACATCCCTGAGCAGAAATTTCAACAAACAAGGTAAAATTCTGGGCGACAAGTATTACATAGAATAGCAGAATTAATAATACTGATTACCAGAACATAAAGTAAAATATGGCTGTATAACATTACAGGTGACTTTGAAAAGATGACGAGCGTGCTATGAATATTATAATAGCATGAAAGACACGAGTAAATAATCATCCATTATAACAATATTCCGATTATAAACCGAAAGGCATAGAATAATGAAGCGTTGAAGATCATTACTGCTGTTAGGAGCAAACGCATGGAAAACTAATAAACAATTACTAATAAACTACACACATCATCAGCGGCGCGTTAGCAAAGTTGGCAGGGAACTACGTTGATAATGTCAAGGGCTGGACGGAACGCGGGTTCGGCGTCTGGACTCGTCGCTTGCTACAGTAAGGGAAAGTCTGGCCAGCTATTCACCCAGGCATTCAGCCTATAATATGTGATGGTCCTAGCACTTTGCGCACGCATAACGCACACACAGCAGAAAACTGCTTCGGGATGATATTTTAAAACAAATGTGTGTTTACTTTCCTCCATGAGTTGTTAGGTTGTCCTGTTTCTTTTGTCCTGTTGGTTGCCCTGGTGCCTGCACAGAACAGAAGGACTAAATGATATGACGTGACCACTAATGTGGAGGTTAGAGAGAGAACTAGACAGATTCCAGCCAATCTAGAGGTGAGGAAAACATGCTGGCTCTGGATGTAACACCACAAGTAATAATAGGAAGTCACGGTTCCAACTTCACGGCAAGGGGTCGCCCCATTATGCTCCGTTCCTGTGCCAGTAAATATCACACAAAATTCTCCTCATTGCCCCATGTGAAAAGTGGGACAGTATAAATAGAAAGTCGTTTTTTTTTCTTTTACAACCCAGTGGGCACAAGAAATACAGGGAGACCTACATACATACAGAGAAGGAAATTAAGAGTCAGAAATGAATAATATAGGACAGATATAAAAGGAGCTGCATGAGATACACTAGAAGCTAGTGCGTTGTGGGGTGAGTCGGTTCAGGATCTAAGCTCCAATGGGAATAGAAGGCCACTTAGAAGTGTTGAACAGGTTACTGCTTAATTACCTGTATTGTTCGAATTTAAACGAAAAGATATAAAGATGATAGACTGTAGTTCAAGCTTTTGAAGCGTGTGTCTTCAAAAAGAAGTCCGTAAAGAAAGGCAATTAAAACAGAAATCCTGGAGCAACTGAATATCAAAAGGCTGCCGTTGTATGACATAAACCTTAGACCGGACATCTGCGTTGGCGTCATTGAAAGGCAACAACTGACAGAAAACCTTTACAGGACGAGCTGAAGGCTGAAGTGTCAGATGGCGTCACAGATATGAACGAACAAAAAACACCACGCCATGGTCAGGTGGTAAACTGAGAGAATGTACAGCCAAGATTGAATTTAGAAACTGCCGAAAATCCGTTATATATCAGATAGCGCTGCACGCATTCAAATGCTGGCAATGGAACATTCATTTGGTTGTCGACGTTGGAACTAAGGAGTTCGTTGCTGGCAATGGAACATACATTTGGTTGTCGACGTTAGAACTATGGAGTTCGTTGCTGGCAATGGAACATTCATTTGGTTGTCGACGTTAGAACTATGGAGTTCGTTGCTGGCAATGGAACACACATTTGGTTGTCGACGTTAGAACTATGGAGTTCGTTGCTGGCAATGGAACATACATTTGGTTGTCGACGTTGGAACTGCGGAGTTCGTTGCTGGCAATGGAACATACATTTGGTTGTCGACGTTGGAACTACGGAGTTCGTTGCTGGCAATGGAACATACATTTGGTTGTCGACGTTGGAACTACGGAGTTCGTTGCTGGCAATGGAACATACATTTGGTTGTCGATGTTGGAACTACGGAGTTCGTTGCTGGCAATGGAACATACATTTGGTTGTCGATGTTGGAACTACGGAGTTCGTTGCTGGCAATGGAACATACATTTGGTTGTCGACGTTGGAATTAGGGAGTTCGTGCTTTGTGTTACGCTTTCGGCAGGCCGTCCTGCGGAGAAAAAACCCAGGCCATATGGGATCAAACCCGGTGCAATGAAGTCGCTCCTCTTGTCCTTTTAACCCTATTGTAACCACCAAAGCCCCAACTTCCAAACTTCTTTCGCCGACGGTTATCTGCCTTGGCATTCAGCATGATGTGCCATGCCGATAAGCGTGGGCGGTCATGTTTCGCTATCTCACGCGATCACCAGAGTCATGGATCAGCTCCGTATGCTTGTCTCGACCATACCACGCGCCAAGCCATCCCAGTATTTACTTCTCTGCCTTCGCCTTGTTCTCTTCCTCTTGGTCTGGCATTACCGATTCTTTATAAGTAAAAAGTACAGGAACACCCCTCCCCCTTTTAAATCCCCCACCCTTTCACAGTATGAGGATTACTGTGTATGTGGCATGCTTATCCTTTACAGGACATCGCTGTCAACATCAGCATCTTTCAGCTGATTATTAATTTCTTGGCTAAATTATGCACAGTAGTTTGCCATTGCTTTCTTAGCGACTGACTCACATACCCCGTAAGTTAAGGACGCGGAGAGAACCGCCACTGATTCTCACGCATGTCACGTTACTCACGAAAATATACGGGATTACGTTGAAAGTCGCTAACCCCTAGGCCAGGGAGACCAGTATGTGGTACTAGTCCAATACATTTAGGCCAATGGTCACTCGACGACTGATACGGGCAACATCACGCCAACCGCCTTGCTTTCTCGAATTTTTCGTGTACGCAATTTTAGGTAAAGTCTAGTAGTCCAAGTCCTGGAAGAGGATTCAAACCTTTACACCCGGTCGACAGACAGGCGTGCTAGCTAATGCGCTACTTCCCACAACCATCAATTTTTCTTAGCACTGCTTGAAAAACATTTCAGTGAGAAACGTCACTTCATTACTTTAACACTCTCTTAAAATACTCGCGGACTCCACAGCATCCCGCCGACAATATTCTCCCGTCATACAAATATTTATCAACAACGTATCTAAATTGCTCCAAAATACTTCCATTCCTATAATTACGAGCATTTAAGTGCAGCAACTGCGTCATCATTCAAATATTGTGTCGTTTTGAGTGACTCCCCTTCAGTGAAGTATTTCCATTTTCAAGCGTTCGTTTTCCCCCCATATACTTTGGTATTTCAACCTCCTTTCTTACCCCCAACACAAGCGGGCTTCGCGGTAATTTATGGAGCAGACCAATTTCTCCATTCACCTTTAAAGATATACCATCTTCCTAGCCTCTGCTTGATCACATGGCATGATCGGGATAAGCAGACAGACTGGATGCCAGACTGGTGATCGTGTGAGATGGTAAACAATGACAGACCACGCTTAGCAACATGCACATGATGATGATGATCGTGGCGGTGTGGTTTAAGGGAGGTTCTTCGTTGATGCCTATCAGATACCACGCTAGGTTCCATACAATAATCGTCATTGATATTGTTTTATAGGGCTGATATTTCTGTGAAAACCAGTCTTTTTGAAAAATTGCAAGCCATGCCATTTTCTAAACAGTGGACAACAAGGGAAAACACGCAGGCAAGCATTTTCTTCCACACATAAAAATAAAGTAAATTCCACAATTGTTTTTTTTATATCTGCCTACCTATCTATCTATATATTATATATATACACACACACACACACAGAGAAAGAGAGAGAGAGAGAGAGAGAGAGAGAGAGAGAGAGAGAGAGAGAGAGAGAGAGAGAGAGAGAGAGAGAGAGAGAGAGAGAGAGAGAGAGAGAGAGAGAGAGATTCTTCTTTTGCCCTCTATCTCCCAATATGGCACAGGCGCTCAAACAACTCACCCCAATGCCCACTATCTTTAGTTATCTCACACAGCTCTGCCCATGTTCTTCCCATATATGCATTTCTGTTTCTACCCTTCATCATGAGTTTTTAGGTCGTCCTCTATTTCTTTTGCACTGTGTGTTCCAGACTCAGGCTTTTCTATATACACTAGTCTTGGGTTCGCTTCCTCAAAGCCCGTGTTATCAGATTCTATCTTGGCATTCACGATACCGATACCCATCCGGATTTTGTTATGTCAATGTCCTTGACTGCTCACAGTTCTTTGGAGTTTGGCATAGGATGTTTCCTTAACTGATTCATTTCTCAAAGATTGAAACGTTTAAACAGCTTTCATATGCATATCTGTCAAGAACAATTGACATTAAGTTTAGTTTAGTTTAGTCGACGGATCAACATCACGGCACACGGGTGCAACCCATAAGTGCTCCGTTCTTCTCCTAACTCAAACCTGAGTCTGGAGAAACTCAGCTCAGTGCACGAACTCCGTAGCACCGGCGAGGATCCTGAAATACTTTGGGTAGATTTTTAACACGAAATTTTTCCCGGGCAGCGCCGTTAGGCTACTCTTTTTCGATTTCCAACTGCCAAGGGATTTTTTACGTGCGCAACAATGCACACGGGCGTCCGATCTCACTACCCAGAGACCAGGGGAAATTTTTACTAGAAGTCCACGTGAAAAAATCCCGCTCCTCACCGGGGCTTGAACCCGGGACCTCCACCACTCGAGGCGGACACCATACCTCGAGACCACGCAGCCCCCAAATGGCATTAAGTGGCAAGATAAGATCATCAATATCCAAGCATTAGAAAGATCGGGTCATATAAAGGTTTGTTTCATGCTCAGTCTTCGTAGACTTAGTTGGATAGGACATATTAGGAGGATGGACGATGATTGAAGAATAAGGGATATCTTTCTTGGTGAATTACAGATGGGTTAAAAGAACTCAGGATCAGCCTCTACTACGATACAAAGATGTGTGTAAGCGGGACATGATTGATACAGGCATTGATATTGCACCTTGGGAGCAAGTTGCTGGTGACCGCGTTGCATGGAAGGTAAAGAAAAGGAATGGGATACGGATAACGGAGAAAATGATTGCTGACAGGTCACACACCGAGCTTGTGAGACGTAAGATGGTGTGTGATGGTGGAAATGACCATGTGATCACATGCACCCATTGTGGGCGAACATTTAAGTGCGAATTGCTCTTTACAACCACTTTCGCTATCGCCATGCATTGTAGCTATTATACCTTTTGTAAAGCACAATACATTGGTACCTCGGGTTACGAACTTAATTCGTTCCAGAACTCGGTTCGTAATCCGAAACGTTCGTAACCCGAAACACTGAAATAAAGACAATCCGTTTCAAGATGAAAGAATCGCTCTTTTTTATTAACATCCGGTCGTTTAGCTGACAAAACGTAAAGAATGCGTGTACTTCACGTTTTAAATAAAGAGAAAGAAAACAACCAAATGAATACAATGTAAAATAAAAAGAGATTTAGTCTATCTTTATTACCAAGAAAACGATCATGGGAAAATTGTAACTTTCTTTGTTATTCTGAATCATTAGTTTCAGAAGTATCGTATCGCTGTTTTTTGGCAGCCGACTGGGAATCTTTCAAGAAACTATCAAGGGAAATTTGTCGCTTCCTTTGGTGGAGAAACTTTCTGAAGTGGGCCATCGTGTTATCATTCATCACATTTAGGGGCATAGGGCTTGTTAGCAACAAGTTTGTTCGGATGATGAAGTCTTCGATGTTTGCCCACTTGCTGCAAATTTCTTTAATCCTGGCAGTTAAAATGGTCACTGACTCCTCATCATCGGACGACTGCGTCTCCTTTAATGACTTTAGCTGTTCATTCTGAAGATCCACAAGCTCATCTGTAGTACTGTTTGTACGCGATAGTTTGTCTCCAATGTTACACCTTGCTCTCTCTCTCGCTCGCCTTCGTTCGTAACCCGAGGCACTGTTCGCTACCCGAGACATAAAACTGTCGAAGTTGTTGTTCGTAACCTGAATCGTTCGTGACCTGGGGCGTTCGTAACCCGAGGTACCACTGTATAACAAACTATCCTCTGCCTAGACAACAAGGTCCCAGCCAATTCATTCTTATCATTTGTGGGTATTTAACATTGGATTATATTCATGTTTATTTATTTATTATTATTTGTGTGTGTGGTTATAACTGTTGCTGTTAATATTATTGAGCTCACTGCTTCCCATGCTGCTAGTGCTTCCTGTGCCTTTCTGTATAACATTAGGGCCACTCTTTTGCTGTGAGTCGCATTATCATCTGTATGTCCCGAGAAAAGCACTTTTTCACCTATGTTTGAAAACTTTGCGGCTGTTCGTGTACACCTTGTTTCACATATACCCCAAAATGTTAATGTCGTAACGTTCCATCTCCTGTTGTAACAATCTAGGTGCCAATTTCTGGGTATTTTCCTTAGTGAAAGGAAGACAATCTGCATTGCCGACTCCTTGCGGCTTTCTCCGCACCGAGCCGTGCCTTTTCTAGAAGCACCTCCATTCCTCTTTGCTGGCTTAGTTATTCTTGTTTTCGTTATTGGGCGTGTTCATGATTGGTTGTATTTTGTGGCTAGTTTTTGTATGGAAAGGGGAAGCCAGCCCCAAACCCAACCATCCGTCGCCTCTTATGACCTGTATGACAGGCTACAGTGGTGATGATATTCATTGCTTCTTATGGATAACACATGGGCGGTATCCTCCCTAGTCGCCTCTTAGAACATATGTATGTAGGTTGTAGTGTTCCTATTATTTGTTTCCCTTTAGAATTCCGGTAACACAGGTCACACACACACACACAAACACACACAAAGATACTCTCTCTCTCTCTCTTCTCTCTCTCTCTCTCTCTCTCTCTCTCTTACTCGCTCTTTCATACATGGAACCCGCCTTTCATGCCACGGAATGGCTTCAGTGCCTTGGCTATGTCATGACCGGACTGAACGATCCCATAAATGCTACCCTATTTCCCCCCAATCTTCTCTGAGTCTCAACTCATTAGCTTTCACCCGTTTTCCCGTCCCCACATCACTCACTACAAAGCCAGTAGAGTTTATCCTTCACCTTTAGTCCCACTGCAACTACCCGTTTTAATGGACGCCATTTCCCTCAAATTATTTCTGCACCACTTTTCTTCCCCGTTGGTACATTTACCCATCTACCTCCTGTGCCGGCACCATGTCTGTGTTTCTGCTGTCAGGGCCGATGCTACCAGACAGGTGCTTGGAAGTCTCTGACAGATGCGTCTTAATTATAGCAACGCCGTTATGTTCCGATCCCACTTTACTCAAGTCCCAAGACGGGGATCGTTATGGCAAAGTGTTTTCTACTTGTATTACCCTGGTGACTGGGGAAGGAGATGGTAACGCTTTCTATCCATTGAATTCTAGTAATTTTGTGATCATTATCTTTTTTCACCGCAGAGGTTCTCATAAGTTAAGCAAACTATTCAGAATCTGAGGCTTCCTATCCATTGAAATCTAGTAATGTTGTTATCATTATTTGTTTCCAAACTTAGTGGTTCTTACAAATAAAGTAATATATCCAAGTGGCTCTTACAAATAAAGTAAAATATTCAGAATCTGACACTTTCTGTCCATTGAATTCTAGTAGTAATGTTCTTTTTGTTTTCAAACACAGAGTTTCTTATAAGTTAAATAAACTATTCAGAATCCGACGTTTGATCGCCAAAAGAAAATTTTGGCTAAGGCTATATGGCACTTTTCTCGCGGTGCGTTATTTCTCTATTTCCTTTAAAGTCCAGTTGTATGCCACATTTTGGTCTTCCTTAGATTTCTTGTCTGGTACAGACACTGGCAGTCATCACTCCTTTATCTCCAATGACATCTGATAGTTTAATGAGGTTGGTGCTGTCTATATTATTATTTGTAAACTAGCTGATTAATATTTCCGGGGATATCTTTCTCTGTCTTCCCGTGCTTCTCTTGTCGAGTATTTTCCATATGTAAAATTAATTTCTAAATTCAACTTCTGTTGACATGTCCAGTACATTTCATTTGTCTTTTCCTTGTGATTTCGTTAAGTGATCGTGTAAGGCCAGCACTTGTCAATATCACAACAGTTATTTTCTTCAATGCCCATGGTATTCCCACATTTTTCACAAAAACCTGATTTCCACTGCCTTCAACCTCTTCAGCGTCTTATTATTCATAGATATCACTTACTAATGGCCTAAAATTAGGCAGTATCTTCAAGCTGTTTCCGGGAGTACCCCTGTCCATTCTCTAAGCGAGATAATCATCTCCCTGTAGTCCTCCAATACAACACTGGGTCAGCTACACACGGTGACCAATGAACCAATGTTAGTGAGGTCTGGGCACAATACAGTCACATCAACGTACGCTTTGGCTGAGAGTGCAGATGGTGGAGCAACAGAACACCAGGTCTTGAAATCTAGTTCGTCACTGCCATATGTCATGCCACATGGCCTAGATGTCCATGTCTCTCCACACATCACACTCCTTGGTGTTCTGGATCAGTTCATTTCCTGATAATCTTCCATGCCATAATCTTGAACCATTCCGTATCATTTTTCTCGGCCTGTCTCTGCGCTTCTACCGCATATCTTTCCAGTCGTCACGATTTTTTCAAAGACTGCTCTCTCATTATATGACCAAAGACCACAGTTCGTCTTTTTTCTTATAGGTGTGTTTAATGTTCTAGATCAGTGGTTCTCAACCTTTTTTGGCCCATGCCCCCCTTCACCATATTTTCAGAACGTCATCCCCCCCCCCCCCTTTTCGTATTTCCTACCTAAATATCCTCCCTCCCACCCTTACACAGTATACGTAATAATGGAAGTACACACTAAAACAAGTCTAGATGTCCACATAAAACGTGATTTGTGGGTCTACTTACTTTATAGACTGAATTTTAGAAGGGTGAGACGCACAGAACCGTCAAGTATGAAGGGAAAAACAAGATCAAGTAATCGGTTCTAGTATTAACGCGATCTTGAAATAATCTTCATCGCCCCCCCCCCCCCCCCTTGGAAACCCTAAAATTCCCCCCTGGGGGGGGGGGGGGGATTCCCCACCGGTTGAGAACACTGTTCTAGATCAAACACCGGGAGAGACTAATGGATAATCATATAACGTTTACTGCTAGTTCTCTGCTTCATTGTAGGATAGGCTAGGGACCTCCGTTGGCAGGCAATGCCGACATAAGAGAACGGCTTTCAGTATGAGAAATGAGATATCGTAGCGGCAGTTACGTATTTTTGTGGTGGGTTTCTGATTCAACAAATACGGAAGGCGTTTTTTTTTTTTAATGTATATATCCTAAATGCAATGAGAAAGGTATCATGGTGGCACTGAAAACGCCAACCCTAGGGTTTCGAGCACAGCTACGGTGGAAGTACTATCAGTAAAAACTTGAATAATAACATGGCAATTAATAGAACAGCTAGTACCTAGCTTGAATCTAGCATCAAACATGGTGGTCTATAGATATAAAACCTGGGTGGCTGGCACAGATGAATACATATTCAAAGAGGACAAACAGTCTGCCGTGTCCTTCGATATCTGCTAAAGGTGACGCAGCACTGGGCATGTTTTGTTTAAACTGGAACGTGCTTTATCCGCTATTCTTCTTCTTCTTTTGTCCTATATCCTCCATTGGGACTTTGGCCATGAACAAACTCACACCAAGTCGTCCGATCTTTTGTTATCTCCTGCAGCTACCTCCATGTCCCATATAGTTCGTGTCTGTCTTTAATTACATTCTCCTTGGAGGTTATAGTTTTCCATTACCGTGTTTTCCCGAAAATAAGACGTACCCCAATAATAAGCCCTAGCACGATTTTTCTACATGTTTTTAATATAAAAGATAACCCTAAAATACGCTCTAGTTAGGATCGTCAGTTAGAATGGGAGACTTGTTGCCGAATGGCAAGTCGGTGTACAGACATCGGTGGTGCACACTTGGTAATGAACGGGTGTGGTTCGTAATTCAATACGTCTATCATGTGAAAAAAAAAGTTATCAATGCACTACGAGCATGCTACATGGACAAGAAATGCTTATTTAAGGTCAGCTTTATTGCTGGACATGAACGATTGGGACCAATGGTTCTACAGGAAATGGAGTCGCAAAAAATGCAGGCCGGAATTCGGGATATGGAGAGTTATGGAGATGTTCCAGAAGAAGATGACATAACTGTATTTGAATAAAGGTATAATTTTGTACATGAATAAATGTAGATTTTTGTATCTGAACAATATCATATAAGACATCCCCTGAAAATAAGCCCTAGTGCATTTTTTCAGGTACATTTAATATAAGACCTGGTCTTATTTTCGAGGAAACACGGTATTTCATTAGCCCTGAGGGTTCCAAGCTAGGAAGCGACTAGTTATAATGTCATCAGGGATTCTCAAAGTGTGTCCAACCCAGCGTCAGCGTCGTTTCCTCACCTTTTGATTCACTGAAATTTGTTCAGTTCTTTAATTCACCCTAAAGTAGGTGCTGTAAACACCCTGAATGTCTTAAGCGCATTGCGACGTTCCTAACCCGCAGTGACGAATGTCCTACCCACACTGTAGAATGTCCTACCCACAATGTATAATGTCCTACCCACACTGTAGTGACCACAACCAAGACTGTGACGTGTCTAACTCACAAAGTAGAACTGCTACCCAACAATGTGGCTTTTTTAAAAATCCCACACTGTAGTGTGGGCCTGTGTGGGATGTGGATTTTAATTCCTGAGAATGGTTCGTTAAAATGTCTAGGGGGTTTTATTGATTCTCTGTCACTGGTAAGAATGCAGGGTGATCAGGGATATTTACCACAAATCCCAGGAGGAAAGAGTTCCATCCTTGAAACAATGGCATCTGTGTGTACGTTTCCCTTCCCACTTCATCACCCTTTAAATTAACTATAGATGCTAGAAGGATATTGATTGCTCACAACATATAAACAACCACTTGTTGGACACCACATTTACTTGATGTACACAACACTTTTGGACAAACAGTTCAGGTATTAACTCAAGATCTGCAGTTACATATATATATATAGGTGTAATAAACACTATGCATTTTCAGACAGGCATGGGAATGATATGCAGTATAACAACATAGTACCCAGTGACCCCAGAAAAAAAACAAGGTTATTACAAACAACATAACAACCACAAATTGGGTCTACTTTCATTTTCCCTCATGATTAAGGCAAATAAAGATAGTAAATAGAACCCAAAATAACATGTTTCTGACACCTTTTACCATTCTCTCATTGTTAAAAATAATGAGTTGGTGTCAAAATACTATACCATCTATATACCATTGGAAAAAAACTACTGACCTGTTACCTTCAGAAAACAAAAACCAACATATAAACAGCATTTTGTACTAATTAAATTAATTAATCGAGTCTATCTCCTGGTGTGCGGTTATGGGTCCACCTTTGCTGTCGATTAGATCCTTTTCCCCATTATCTGGGTACCGAATTAATGCACTCAGTTATGTTCTTACTATTTAGTCACTGGTAATTGGCTGGTGCAAATCATACTTTATAATAGCTGTCTCTTATACCCATCTTTATAATAGAAATTACACACAATCACAAATCCCTCCGCGGGCTAGAATATTCGAGTACTCTGTTGCAGTAGGCTCGGTGTCTTTTTTTGAAATTTGGGGCCTCAGGTTGGTCTAACTTTCCGGAATTTCCACTTAAGCTCTGCAGAAGGTACTTTACCATCTCACCATACATGGTGCCAAGTAGACGTCCATTCAGCTTCTCTGCTTTTAATATCAGAATCCCAAGTAGTTCAACAAAGATTTTACACCCACCAAGTCGCGAGTCTATAACCCATGGCTATTTAGGTTGACATTGGACCAGCAAAGAGTTAGTCGTTGTTATCTAGTCCAGTGTAGAACTTTAATTGACTGAGAGGCATCTCATGGTAGTATCTGTGACTAGGGCCACAATTGATCTATACCTACATATATGCACAGATGAATGAATCCAGCACAGTAACAGGTTTGCAAACAATTGGATGATTCCTCTTGTTGCTGATGTAGAGACATTTAGCTGCTTTCATATGGTCTTTTATCTGATGGTGTTCAGGGTTTGGAACCTTGAGGTAATCTGGTTTCGTAGTTATGTTTCAGATGATATTCAGTTTGTACCTTGGTTGTATTGGCTTATGTGGTTCAGTGTCTTCTCCCATTTGATTGAGCCAGAACTTAGTGTTGAATAGCTGAACTTCCATGTTTGACTGTTGCAGCTGTGAGACATTCTTTCGAAGACTTATCCATTGTGGATATTAACTTGGTAATCCAACCAACAGTTGAAGGGCTTTCACTGTTGCTAGTTTTAGTAACTTGTAGGATTGTCCCATAGTTTCACTGATTTTGCTGAGTGATAAGGCTTATAGGTGATACTTCTCAGACGTAAAGCAGACGATACACTGTTGTCAGTTACTCTGTTGATCTTCATCTTTGTAGATTATTAGATCTTGAAGTCCACATGTGGGATGTTCCTACTAAAATAGGACTTAATCACTCACCCCGTCAGTTGTCTTCTAATTTATCTGTTGCTCGCTATGGAGCTATTGAGCGCCGCAGTAAACATTGAGGTATTGCTAGATCCAGACTATGGTTTGGACATTCACTTTATGGCTGTTTACCCAGGATCCAGTGTTAGTGATATAGTCCCACCAAATTCAACCACCACCTGCTTCTCTTCTATAGAAAAGGGATGACAAAGAATACAACACTAGCATTAACCTACTGTGTTATGATAAAAGGTTTACAACACAATTACAAACACAAATACAAAACAACAAGGGGAGAAGGGGAAAGGAGTGGGTGTCCATGTTCCACTGTCCCTCATTGCTGAGTAGAGCCATTCTGACTCTTCATAGTGAGTAAGGTATTTTCTCACTTATATTTTGTTCTGTTGTTACTGGGACTATTGGATGGGTGAAGTCATTCTGTCCATCCAACATGTTGATATTGTCTCTCTCATTACTTGAAGAGAATAGCCTATACAGAATCCCTGTGGTTTCTAATGCCGCGTCTTCATTTCGGCACTATAATCATCACTAGGTCAAGACTATTCACTATTGGCTTCTTAAGTACTGACATACATATGTATTCTTACATCAACATCCTCTAATCCCAAGGTGCAACATTAAAATGTATATTCCCACAGTAAAAAGTAACAATCAGAACAGAGAAAATTCTCATACCAAAAAAAACATACATGTACATTTCTCTGATATTAAGTACATGATAATCATACATAATAATCATAATGATGATGCAGGGAGCCTAGGTTTTTGAATTATCTTCATGAACTAAAACATCCATTGTTTTCCCCCACATGCGTACAGCACATGAGGATAGTAATCGCTGTGATATGTTTTGCCAATGACTGCTATTATTCGGAGGGTATTTATAAGAATAACTTATGCCGCATGGTCCAGTCTTCTGAATATTGCAAGCAATTTATTCACATCAATCTTCGCTTCTGTTTCTACTACGGTGAGGCTGATGCGGAGTGAATCCTATCCGAACATGCATTTACATCACGCGTTTACTTAATTCTTCATGAATTTATATTCAAACATGGCCTGTCCCTAACACTATTTTATGAAATGATTATATGTTCACCCTCATATGGAGTGGTTACTAATCTGTTAACAAAAGAATGGTACTAAAATTTAGCACTATATTTCCAAGTTACAGATTATAATGTGGCAAAATATTTTATCCCCTGACTAAGTAAGAGTCAGGAATATGCGTAATCATTTGTATGTCCCCGCATGGATAAAACAAGTTCAGAGACATCCTTACCAGTGCATTTACACTACATAGGATATTTGAAAGTGGCAGACACCAGTTCTCTACTTGTGCAGTATGAAATCAAGAGTCTGCTCCTACATTGAGAAAATGTTTCTTTAAAGTCCAATCTCTACAGTACATAAATTATTTGCAGATTTCTAAGCATCGATAGGGATATATAGTTCCATTGCATAGAAGTTAATTTTCATAGGACTATGAAATTGGCAGAAACGAGTTTTCTTCTCTGAAGTATGAATCAGGAGTCTTTCCTAAATTGAAAAGAGTTTCTGACATGAGAGTTGATACTCTGTGTACTACAGTACACATACTATTCATAGGTTATAAACACTATTTAGTTAGATATAAGTTCATAATGCCTATAAAAGATATTAACATAAGGATTTAGAAATTGTAAGACATAGGAAAAATTACAGCGTGGCGCCCACATGTGTTTCCTTGATAAACATCATCCAGCCTGGTTTAAGAGAAATTGTACCTAATTCTTAATTAAACATACTGGTCTATGTAATACATAAATACTATTTAATAGTGTAGATATAACATACCAATAGCTTGAAGAGAATCATGGTTTTAAAGGCAACATGCCTTCTCCCCGAAGGGAAAACTTTTACATGTCTGTTCTTTGTGTCGTACTGACCAAAATGGCTACACTGGCCTTTGTTTTACAATCAGTCGACGACTGTTGGCCAGGTATGTAGGCCAAAATAAGGCCAAATTAATTAAGCTGCCACGGTCAGTCTATCGCTGTTTTATTTTCTCCTACATTAAGTAAGTTACTTAAACAGTAATTGTAAGGGTTTGTGTATTTTTAAGGGAGTCCATAAATAGGAAAGGGTAGGGACGTTTTTATTATACCACACGCCTCCCCAATTTAAGCCATTTATTTCTTTCAGAAATAAATGGTCAAATAGTACTCTACAATTTCCGTCTTTACATTGACTCACCTAGTATCCATCCCTTATGTAATTTCCTACATTACTTCCCTATGTTAGATAATCTATCAGGGCCACGTCCATTTTCTTATAGTCACGACAACTGGCATAACCTTAATGGCTTACTTCCCTTTTAGTGAGAAAGTGTAGCACCCTCTCCACTGTTGTCAGCTATTGTTTGAAGTATGAGTGGTTATCTGATAATTTGTTACTTTCAAGTACTAGTTTGTCTGCATCAAACCGACTTTTTGAAGCAATTGAGATATCATCATTAAGCTTGATTTCTCTCTCATTAGATTATCAATCTTGAGATTATGTTAAAACCGACGGTTAATTCTGCGTCTACTGATAGCATATTAAACTCGCCCGTCTCCCTGTAAGTTAGACGTTTGTTTTAACTATAGATCTGATATTTAAAGGAAGCTAAATATGGTTCCTGTTGTATACATTTTCATCCAACACATCATGTGTTTGGGTATTTAGTCGAGTTATGGGATTTTCCGATCAGTTTTGATAACTACTGATTAGAGTGGTGTCCCTTTCTCTTGTGGGTTTTCCCGGAGAATCTCGTCTAACATGTAAACAAGGTCCAACTTTTCTAGATTTCCGCTCTGAACCGAATATTACGGGGAACATGAATCTATCAGAAATGAAGTAATTCTTAGCTTACTCTCTGCTTTTCCTTCTAACCTAGATCTATTTTACGCTAGAATCCTTATTAGTAATTCTAAGCTGATGTGTTTGAGTTTCACTCTGTATTTGTTGCTTTGGTGTTGAATTACGAGCAATTTTGCGTCGCTTGGCGTACATTGATCGTCGTCTGCCTCCCTCCAGGTTTTTAGACTATTTTCAACTTAGCAACATACATTGTTATGTAGGTTCAGACGTAATTGTCTCCTACCATATATAATCAGTTCAGTGAGAAGTTAAAAGCCCCTTTTATGTTTCCTGTGATAGTCTTCCAGACAATCAAGTTGCTGGTTCACTTTCCAGTTATGGATGTGGATTACTAGTCTTAGTAAAATTACTGTTACATCTGTATATCCCTCTAATACTGGCGTCTCCTGAGTTGTGTCCTCAAGATAACAGGTAAGGTACTCTTAATGTTTCTCTCCAGTTTTGTTTTCATCCGTTTAATACGTGGAAACTCTGGATTTATTTAGATTGACTAAGGTCTATCTTTGAACTGTTATATAATTTACTAGCTGGATTCCTGATTGAAATTCCTAATCTAGTAACTATCAAGCAATTCTTCAGCTATATGCTCCAATTTGCTTGGTTTTTACACAGCTATATTCCATTTTTCTAGCATGGGTTCACTGTATAAGTTTTAGGCGTTTCCCTCTGTCTTCACGTCAAGGAGTTCGTCCTATTTATAAACAGCATCTATTTCAAGAGTTGTTTATTTAATTGTTGCTTTTACTGATTCGTATCAGTTATTTAAGCTAATCTCTGTTAGTCTGGATCTGCTTTCACATATTTAATGCTGGCATATAATCCTAGTCAGAACTGAGATGTAGAAATCTGTTTCGCCTTGCGATTGATTTCTGATTCATCTACCTATTAGTAGACTTTGAGCATTATCTAGAATTTAGTTACTCGGTTAGTTTTAAAGAAAATACAATTGAGTCGCGCGCCTCTATTGTACCACTTATTTTTGCCCTTCTTAATTCTTCCCTTATGAGAATATTAATGTTAGTTAGGCAATTATTGAAATAACTTTACGTAAGCTAATCGCTAACTAAAAGCTGTTTCATTCCTCTTTTTGATGAGGATTTCTCATTGTGAACATTTCACTTAATGAGAATTAAACTGGAAATTCCAATTTATTAGTTAATTCTTTAATTATACCTCCTACATGCCTATACGGTCTGTTTCCGCTACCATTAATAATGGAATCGGGGTGGATAATTTAAAGAAATACCTTATATTCTGTTGGGTCAGTAAGTGAGTTGATCAGTTTCACTTACATCACCAGGTGAATATTTTGGTTTTGACCCTCATTAACATATGGGCCATCTGAGTTAGTTATTAATAACTACTCATATCACCGGTGGAGTAGAATAAGTGTCGGTATGGCTTTTCTTCCTAAGTATCCATCATTTATTCACTTTACTTTACTACCGGTGTTGTAGAACATGTTATGTCATATGAAAAAAAGGATTAAATTAGGGTGCCCCTAAATACTGCAAATTCTTACAATATTCCTTCCCTTCCATTAACTATGTCTACATTTTTGCAAGTGGTGGTTTTGGCCTTACCATTAGTTCATTTACTTTAGTTACTGCTATTTTCCCCTGGTTTAATTCATCTCTCAGGTATTATTTAGTGTACTACTGAATCATTTGTTGATTAAATTTTTCCCTTAAAAAAAATTTATTGGATTTTTAACTTATCTGTCCTAATTATCTATAAAATTGTCTATCACTCTCTGCTGCCTTGGTAACTTTTCAATATTACATGAATTATACAAGCAGATCAAGCATGAAAATACAATGATAATCAATGACAAAATAGTTAATTAACACATGATTCATATGTAGGAACATAAACCTTATGGATACATAATATAGTAGTGTGTTCATGAGTACACCACTTTTAAACCATTTAAAGAGAATATCAGAGTAGCAGAACCATACCTCAAACATCAAATGGGAATGACTATGAATTCTAAACATTCACTGAATTACTTATCTTATGTGAGTTTACCATCCCAGAGACCTTACTACTGGAGGTTCATTACTGGACTTAGTTTCCCATCAATAAGATATAAAATATGAGTTTTAAAAAAAATCTCATATCCAACAACCAACTACCTGATGCATCTGCCAGAATCAAGATATTACCTGTGAACAGTTTTGTACCAAAAAAAAACCTATATTTATCTGAGCCATTATGGGTTCATATAACACTTGACTCAGCTCATACTAATGGTGATTAGGTCTGTTACTAACACTATAACATTCTGAAGTGACTTGGTTTACCTGCGAGAGGTTTTCCCTGAATTCATATACTCACAATAATACACCAATTGTGATGTTTACCATGAGTTTTAAATTCACGGACTACTCCACTACTAGGTGAAGTCCGTACCGGGCGGGACCACACATGTGGGATGTGGATTTTAATTCCTGAGAATGGTTCGTTAAAATGTCTAGGGGGTTTTATTGATTCTCTGTCACTGGTAAGAATGCAGGGTGATCCGGGATATTTACCACAAATCCCAGGAGGAAAGAGTTCCATCCTTGAAACAATGGCATCTGTGTGTAGGTTTCCCTTCCCACTTCATCACCCTTTAAATTAACTATAGATGCTAGAAGGATATTGATTGCTCACAACATATAAACAACCACTTGTTGGACACCACATTTACTTGATGTACACAACACGTTTGGACAAACAGTTCAGGTATTAACTCAAGATCTGCAGTTACATATATATATAGGTGTAATAAACACTATGCATTTTCAGACAGGCATGGGAATGATATGCAGTATTACAACATAGTACCCAGTGACCCCAGAAAAAAACAAGGTTATTACAAACAACATAACAACCACAAATTGGGTCTACTTTCATTTTCCCTCATGATTAAGGCAAATAAAGATAGTAAATAGAACCCAAAATAACATGTTTCTGACACCTTTTACCATTCTCTCATTGTTAAAAATAATGAGTTGGTGTCAAAATACTATACCATCTATATACCATTGGAAAAAAACTACTGACCTGTTACCTTCAGAAAACAAAAACCAACATATAAACAGCATTTTGTACTAATTAAATTAATTAATCGAGTCTATCTCCTGGTGTGCGGTTATGGGTCCACCTTTGCTGTCGATTAGATCCTTTTCCCCATTATCTGGGTACCGAATTAATGCACTCAGTTATGTTCTTACTATTTAGTCACTGGTAATTGGCTGGTGCAAATCATACTTTATAATAGAAATTACACACAATCACAAATCCCTCCTGCGGGCTAGAATATTCGAGTACTCTGTTGCAGTAGGCTCGGTGTCTTTTTTTGAAATTTGGGGCCTCAGGTTGGTCTAACTTTCCGGAATTTCCACTTAAGCTCTGCAGAAGGTACTTTACCATCTCACCATACATGGTGCCAAGTAGACGTCCATTCAGCTTCTCTGCTTTTAATATCAGAATCCCAAGTAGTTCAACAAAGATTTTACACCCACCAAGTCGCGAGTCTATAACCCATGGCTATTTAGGTTGACATTGGACCAGCAAAGAGTTAGTCGTTGTTATCTAGTCCAGTGTAGAACTTTATATGACTGAGAGGCATCTCATGGTAGTATCTGTGACTAGGGCCACAATTGATCTATACCTACATATATGCACAGATGAATGAATCCAGCACAGTAACAGGTTTGCAAACAATTGGATGATTCCTCTTGTTGCTGATGTAGAGACATTTAGCTTGCTTTCATATGGTCTTTTATCTGATGGTGTTCAGGGTTTGGAACCTTGAGGTAATCTGGTTTCGTAGTTATGTTTCAGATGATATTCAGTTTGTACCTTGGTTGTATTGGCTTATGTGGTTCAGTGTCTTCTCCCATTTGATTGAGCCAGAACTTAGTGTTGAATAGCTGAATTCCTATGTTTGACTGTTGCAGCTGTGAGACATTCTTTCGAAGACTTATCCATTGTGGATATTAACTTGGTAATCCAACCAACAGTTGAAGGGCTTTCACTGTTGCTAGTTTTAGTAACTTGTAGGATTGTCCCATAGTTTCACTGATTTTGCTGAGTGATAAGGCTTATAGGTGATACTTCTCAGACGTAAAGCAGACGATACACTGTTGTCAGTTACTCTGTTGATCTTCATCTTTGTAGATTATTAGATCTTGAAGTCCACATGTGGGATGTTCCTACTAAAATAGGACTTAATCACTCACCCCGTCAGTTGTCTTCTAATTTATCTGTTGCTCGCTATGGAGCTATTGAGCGCCGCAGTAAACATTGAGGTATTGCTAGATCCAGACTATGGTTTGGACATTCACTTTATGGCTGTTTACCCAGGATCCAGTGTTAGTGATATAGTCCCACCAAATTCAACCACCACCTGCTTCTCTTCTATAGAAAAGGGATGACAAAGAATACAACACTAGCATTAACCTACTGTGTTATGATAAAAGGTTTACAACACAATTACAAACACAAATACAAAACAACAAGGGGAGAAGGGGAAAGGAGTGGGTGTCCATGTTCCACTGTCCCTCATTGCTGAGTAGAGCCATTCTGACTCTTCATAGTGAGTAAGGTATTTTCTCACTTATATTTTGTTCTGTTGTTACTGGGACTATTGGATGGGTGAAGTCATTCTGTCCATCCAACATGTTGATATTGTCTCTCTCATTACTTGAAGAGAATAGCCTATACAGAATCCCTGTGGTTTCTAATGCCGCGTCTTCATTTCGGCACTATAATCATCACTAGGTCAAGACTATTCACTATTGGCTTCTTAAGTACTGACATACATATGTATTCTTACATCAACATCCTCTAATCCCAAGGTGCAACATTAAAATGTATATTCCCACAGTAAAAAGTAACAATCAGAACAGAGAAAATTCTCATACCAAAAAAAAACATACATGTACATTTCTCTGATATTAAGTACATGATAATCATACATAATAATCATAATGATGATGCAGGGAGCCTAGGTTTTTGAATTATCTTCATGAACTAAAACATCCATTGTTTTCCCCCACAGCGTACAGCACATGAGGATAGTAATCGCTGTGATATGTTTTGCCAATGACTGCTATTATTCGGAGGGTATTTATAAGAATAACTTATGCCGCATGGTCCAGTCTTCTGAATATTGCAAGCAATTTATTCACATCAATCTTCGCTTCTGTTTCTACTACGGTGAGGCGATGCGGAGTGAATCCTATCCGAACATACATTTACATCACGCGTTTAATTGTTCATGAATTTATATTCAAACATGGCCTGTCCCTAACACTATTTTATGAAATGATTATATGTTCACCCTCATATGGAGTGGTTACTAATCTGTTAACAAAAGAATGGTACTAAAATTTAGCACTATATTTCCAAGTTACAGATTATGTGGCAAAATATTTTATCCCCTGACTAAGTAAGAGTCAGGAATATGCGTAATCATTTGTATGTCCCCGCATGGATAAAACAAGTTCAGAGACATCCTTACCAGTGCATTTACACTACATAGGATATTTGAAAGTGGCAGACACCAGTTCTCTACTTGTGCAGTATGAAATCAAGAGTCTGCTCCTACATTGAGAAAATGTTTCTTTAAAGTCCAATCTCTACAGTATATAAATTATTTGCAGATTTCTAAGCATCGATAGGGATATATAGTTCCATTGCATAGAAGTTAATTTTCATAGGACTATGAAATTGGCAGAAACGAGTTTTCTTCTCTGAAGTATGAATCAGGAGTCTTTCCTAAATTGAAAAGAGTTTCTGACATGAGAGTTGATACTCTGTGTACTACAGTACACATACTATTCATAGGTTATAAACACTATTTAGTTAGATATAAGTTCATAATGCCTATAAAAGATATTAACATAAGGATTTGAAATTGTAAGACATAGGAAAAATTACAGCGTGGCGCCCACATGTGTTTCCTTGATAAACATCATCCAGCCTGGTTTAAGAAAATTGTACCTAATTCTTAATTAAACATACTGGTCTATGTAATACATAAATACATTTTAATAGTGTAGATATAACATACCAATAGTTGAAGAGAATCATGTTTTTAAAGGCAACATGCCTTCTCCCCGAAGGGAAAACTTTTACATGTCTGTTCTTTGTCGTCGTACTGACCAAAATGGCTACACTGGCCTTTGTTTTACAATCAGTCGACGACTGTTGGCCAGGTATGTAGGCCAAAATAAGGCCAAATTAATTAAGCTGCCACGGTTAGTCTATCGCTGTTTTATTTTCTCCTACATTAAGTAAGTTACTTAAACAGTAATTGTAAGGGTTTGTGTATTTTTAAGGGAGTCCATAAATAGGAAAGGGTAGGGACGTTTTTATTATACCACAGCCTGGCACAAATTATAGCGTTATAGCGTAGCTAACCCACATTCCAGCGTTTATATCTTACACTGTAGTATGCCAACCCCACACTATAACGTTGCAGCGTTACTACCCAAGACTGTATAGCTTATCTACCCCACACTTTAAAAAAAAAGTCTTACAAGTCGAGAGAGTCGACTTCATTACACCGGGTTTTAGCCCATATGGTTCGGTCTCTTTCGTCAGGGCGGCCTGACGAAAGCGTCGCTTACAGCACGAACTCCGTAGCTCCAGCGACGACCCATAGACGTCTCCGAGAAAAATGCATTCGTGAACCGAAAGTCGTAGCCCAGAATCGAACCCACAACCTTCACAGTGCGAGGAAGACGGCTGAACCACTTCGCCATGTAGACTCACTATCTCACACTGTAGCGTATCTAACCCACACTGTAGGGTGCCTAACCACACTGTAGCTTATCTAATCTAAGCTGTAGCGTTTCTACCACATACTATAGCGTGGCTGCCCCACACTGTAGCTTATCTAACCCACAGTGTGGCGTGTTCAACCCACACTGTAGCGTGCCTACCCCACACTGTAGCCAACATCCCGTCCTACACAGAAGCGCACTTCACCCTGGCGGATACAGGTGTTCCACACATTGCAGCCACGTAATAAACGCCCAACAGAACCTCTCTCCACTCTATCGGAGACCAAGAACGAAGAATAACCCAAAAAGCTAGACTTGTCTGAATACGTCAAGTATAAAAACCTAACATGTCTTCATAGAGAGCTTCAGCTACGCCGGAGACGTTGCTCTGATAGAGAAAGCCTACCCGGGACACAGGAAGGAAGTCTGTAGAATATGTCATGATAGCCGGAGTTGGTGTCAGCGTACACTCTGTGTAGTGATTCACATGTACGTGCCAATGTTCTCATGTTAGGAAAAAACAAAACAGTTTCGGGATAAATCACTTTGACAAGTTTAAAATCCCATGTAATGTGTTTATTTTACACCCATGCTCTTCGTCTTTCTTTTTTATAATTCATGTATGTGATGTTGATTAAGCATTTCGTCCTCGGGGTTTCTCGTCGGTTCTTGGTTATCTCGACTCCTTCTGTCAACCATTCATCCATTCATCATGTGCCATGCCGATAAGCGCTGGCGGTCATGTTTCGCCATCTCACTCGATCACCAGAGTCGTGGATCAGATCAATGTTCTTGTCTCAAACATACTACGTGGCCAAGCCATCCAGGTATTTACTTCTCTACCTTCCCTTTGTTCTCTTCCCGTCTTGCCAGTTGTCATCAACTTCTCCAATTTATTTCTTCTCAACAATTATGAATGTCTACGTCTAATGTTCTCTAATCAGTTTACGATGTTCGTGTGTATCTTGTATGACTCGCTCTTTGTCTACCAATAGGTAAGTAAATACCTAAACATAAGTACCCCGTTTCATGTCCAGATGCGAATTGGGTATATGCTGCCAGCATCTTATATTAGATCAATATAACGCTCGATGGATGGTGTGGCCAAAATCATACCAGCTACTTTGACTTCCCAGAATATTTCTTGGTACACATTTTAGGCTGGATCTACCTGGGGCTCCAGGTCAGAGACCCCGGCTAGAAGGGGATTTCACCACATGACTACCAGACCGGCTGGCAAGCGTGCTAGCCACCAAGCTCCCACGAAAACAACAAATGTATATCCTGTACAGGACGTTCCGATCAACCCCAACCACGGGTTGATATTCTAGGCAATGTTTACATTCAGTAGTTTACCATTGCTTTCTGAACGAGAAGTCAACGCTGACGTCTAACTGATTGATGTAATCATCAAGTTAAAGTTAACTGCATATCCTTTACAGAACGTTGCAGTCAAACACTGCATTTGTTGCTGTTTATGATCTCTTGGTAAGTTTACGTTCAGTAATTTGCCATTGCTTTCTGAACGACGAGCATCCATACCATTTCGTAAACAACAACCCAAAGCGGTCTGCTGCCAAATAGCCCGCAGCTGTGATTCGAACTGAGTCCGTGATAACTTCGCCACGGATCTGGAACCATTATGTACTCGATAAAAATACGAGGACGAGTCAGTAAGTAAGTCACACAGTTCTGTGGGATGGCAGGTAAATGTAGTTGGTGTTTTCTACTGGTGTCATTAGGTGAAAGCAACATCGAACTTTATATTTCCGTTCGTCAGGTGGCGCTAGGTGTCTCATGTGCATAAACAAAATGGAGACAGTTCTTGCGGAGTGTACAACCAAAGAGCAACTGTGCTGTTGTGCGTTATTTTTGGCAAAAGGACTACCTGCAAAGGACATTCATAAGGAAATGCTTCCTGTTTATGCTGACAAATGTTTGTCCCGTAAAGCGGTGCATAGCTGGGTAGAATAATTTTCTCAAGGACGCTCTAAAATTGTTGATGAAATCCGATCTGGTCGTCCTGTTCAGACTGCAACAGAAGCATCCGTGCAGCAGGTGGATGAGATGATTAGAGGTGACAAGCGAGTAACGATAGACTCTGTAGCATTTGCAATAGGGTGCTCACATGGTTCAGCATACAACATGATCGATCGAAATTTAGGAAAGTGTGCTCAAGGTGGATACCCAGACAATTGAAGGAGGAACATAAAATGCACCGATTTGGCCTATCCATGCATCATCTCTGTCGATACGAAGATGAAGGAGAAGACATGCTGAACAGGATTGTTACTGGGGACGAATCATACGCGCATCACTACCAGTCCGAATCAAAGCATGCTTCAATGCGATGGAAACATCCTTCTTAATCTTGTGTCCAAAACTTCAAGGTTACGCCATCAGCAGGGAAGGTTATGCTGACAGTGTTCTGGGATTGTCAAGACGTGCTTTTAACCAATTTCAAGAAGAAATGTGGCAATGTGAATTCTGAATCGTACTGTGAAGTTCTATCGATGCTTCATGATGCAATTCGAAGAAAACGTCCAGGACTGCTGATTAGAGGAGAGTTACTTCTTCATGACAATGCCAGACCACAAACGGCTCGATCAACTCAGGAGAAAATTAACCAACTAAGGTTGGACGTTCTCGAACATCCACCTAACAGCCCCGACTTAGCCCCTAGCGATTTCCTCCTTTTTGGTCCACTGAAAACTCACCTTGGCGGGAGACATTTCGCGAATGACGCCGAAGTTGAATGTGAAGTGAAAACGTGGTTTAGAAAACAAAGCACGCAGTTCTATGCAGCCGGCTTGGGAGGACTGATAAAATGATGGGATAATTGCATCAATGTTGGTGGAAATGATGTTGAGAAATAAAGGGACAATGTATGTATAAAAATAAACTGTTTCAGATTGTTATCATATTTAGTTATTTTTTTTAAAACACCATTTGTGACTTACTTGTTGACTTCCCCTCGTATAATTTATGGCATTGTTTTCTGTAATATTTTTATTTCAGTCTGAGACTGAAATTCTTCTTGCCCGTACGCGCAGACACGCACACGCATACACAAAACGAGATAGAAGGGGAGATAGGGACAGAGAGAGAGAGGGACAGAGAGAGAGCGAGAGGGAGAGAGAGAGAGAGAGAGAGAGAGAGAGAGAGAGAGAGAGAGAGAGAGAGAGAGAGAGAGAGAGAGACAGAGAGACAGAGAGTCTGAGAACCAGAAAGAGAGAAACACAAGAGAAAAAAAGCAACTTGCGGAGAAAGCAGGAGATAAAACAAATAAGTGTTCTAAGGATAGAATACCTCGACAACAAATAAACAAATAAACTACACACACATCCGAATATAACCGTAGTATATCCGTTGCCGTGACAGTTCGTTAGATATTTCTAGTCTTATCAGATATAACATGTTTTGTGAGTTGCCCTCTTTTTAACATCTCTCTTAACAGAAGCCGACAGCTGCTAATGTATTTATTACCTATTAAAACCAGCATGAGTTACTTCTTAAAACGATGTTCAGTAGGCACGCGGAATTTTGAGATATGCTCTTAAAAAGGGGAGAAAGCATTTATCATTCTTAACTTTAGACACGTCTATTATCTTGCAATGTAAAGACACTGCACAGTTAAATTGTAAAGCATTAAAAATCTTGTCTCGTCTGTGTTAAGTTAAAGTTAGTTGTATGTCCTGTACCAGACGTCGGAATCAACCTCAGCATATTTTCATAGATTTTCACTGATTTTCTAGGCAGTGTTACGTTCATTGGGTTGCAATTGCTTTCTGAACGGCCGATAGTTATACCAGAGTGAAATTCACACAAAAGCGATCTGCTTCCAAATCGTCTGCGGCGGACTTCGAAACTGGTATGTCGCGATTGTGAAGCTGCGTTCACTACACCTAAACCACTTATGCTGACAACATATGAACAAATACAATTTATAATACGTAATTTCACAGCAGTATCCAAAACTGGCGGTTGGTTGCTGCCGAGCTAAAGAGTCGGAATACAAAAAGAAGACTACGGTTGAAACGTGCGTCTGTATGCATGTGTGTTCTTTCTCTCGTGGAGTATCCTGGTTGTATTGCGTGTTATATTCAGACTCCATGAATTCAAAACAACATGGCTAAGAAACTGCCTGAGAAACAGATACAACAGCACAAGACAACGCACGATCAACAGAGACACTAGTAAAATGAAGGACCCGTTTCCACGCCTTCATGTGTATTGGGTATATGGTGCTAGCCTCATATTTTTACACATCAATCGGCACTAGATGGTCGCCCGTACTTTCCAGAACATTTCCTGGTGTCCATTTTAGGATGGGTCCACCTGGTGGCTAGGTCGATTATACAAAAAAGCCACGCCTCGAGAGAGATTCGAACACATGGTCACGGAGCGGGCGATCAGGCGTGCTATCCACTGGGCTACCGTGGCTCCTCTGCTGTGTTGATGATCTAACATTGTAGCAACTTGGAAAGAAACTCTGTAATCGTGTACAGATTATTTGACCAGCATATGCATAAACCTATCAATATCATCTTTATCATCATCGTCAGCATCATCCTCAGGTGCAGCAGCAGTAGCAGCATGTGCTTTACCAACTGCCGTGATGACCATGTGCTAAGTGTAATCCATAAATGATATGCAGACATTCACCACAAGATTTGATCCTTGTCGTCGGAGATCGCAATGTTGGAGACGTATGATCGCCCACGCCAGTCGGCAAGGCACTGGATGATGATGATGATGATGATGATGATGATGATGATGATGATGATGATGATGATGATGATGATGATGATGAGACATCCCAAATGGACACTTGTGTGTCATGAAAATCGAAGGAAAAGAAGACACACTGTAGAAGAACTGGAACACCAATCCGCCCGCTCCATGACTTTGTGGTAGTGTATAATTGAGTTCTGCATGGCGGAGTGGCTTAGAGTTAGAGTGTCTGCCTCCCACCCGTGCAGAACGAATTCGGTTCATGGCGTGGTTCGTAATTTTACAATATAAGGAAAGTGTGGAGCAGTGGATCAGAAGCCTAATCTTACAGGACAATGGCCAAACTCTCGTAGGACTGGCTTACATTTTGCGCACCTTAGAAATTCCTTGGCATTTAGAAATCGAAATGAGCAGAACGAATAGACCGCGGCTCAGGTTGAAATCCAAATTTCGAATTTAAAAAACCTACCCACAAAAGAGCATTTGCAGCAATTGTGATGTTTTATCCTCGCAAGTGGTATGGAGTTCGTGCACTGTGATGACATTCTCCTTGTGTGATCTATGGGAGGAGACAGACGGACTTTTGGAGATATCCGTGGGCAATTAAAACGATCCTTTACCCAAAGAAAAAGGAAACATCATCTAATAGAGATAGAACCTGGACCATTACCTTGCTAAGCAAGCGCCCTACCTATGCATATCAATCTTAATACTATGGTGGCCCCGAAGGCCCCCTAATGATCTCCCATAGCCAGCAGTGCTGAATCTAACCCACACAGGAAACTCAACTACGCCATCCCCCAGACCCCTGCAAGACTTCCTTGATAAACATATCATCATTACAGCTGCGCACGCATTGTTTGACAAGGCCGGAACGGGAAACAACCGCTGACGAAAGATAAACAGCAGAACGAAGGCGGAGTCAGACGATACCGAAATGGTGGAGTAAAGGGATGGCGCCTTATTATCTGCCTTTCCTTTCGGTTATGGGCTAAAGCTCAAAGTGCATTTCCTTTGGCGCATCGAAATAATGCGATGTGTGTGGGACGATTATGCCATAGTACATCAGACCAGTAAGCAGGTACTGATGCATCCAAAGGTAGACAATGACAGACTAAGGATGGCTATGATAGGGCATGTCTTTCAGTCTATATGTCTATGTATCAATCGATTATGTATAGACCTAATACAGCTGGGCCACATGCTCCTCTTTATTTCTATTTAGAAGAGCCCAGTCTAACCGAGGTGGCTAGCACACTTGCCCACCGGTATGGTGGTCATGTGTTTGAAACCTCATAGACAAAGACTGTTACAGGTCCATCCAGCCTAAAACTGAAATGTTATAAGGAGTCGAGGTAGCCGACATGGTACTGACCACGTGACCCATCGGGTGCCGATTGGTCTACAAACAATACCGGGTGGTTGGATTTAAACACTGACTCCTCGTTCAGAAAGAAATGCAAACTACTAAACGTAAAATTGCCTTACACAACAATATGCAGTTGGGGTTGATCACAACGCCCTGCACTCGGCACTGTATAGCCTAACAATGGAAAGAAATTTCAATTATTGCATTCTAACCACTCGGCTGGCCGAGTGGTTAGAATGCCGGATTCTCCTTCAGGGAGACCCGGATTCGAATCCTCGGTAAAGTGTGGATTTTTTTCTGTCGGGGGGCAAAACGAAACCCTAATCTGCGCAGTTCGCGGCAACTGCACTAGCCAGGCGGCCGGCCGTACTTCGTCAGACTCAAGACCATTCTGCCATACACTACAAGGTACTAAGTAGGCAGTAAAGTCTCTGTGGCGAAGTGGTCAAGCCGTTTGACTCGTGCTCCGAAGGTTATGGGTTCGATTCCGGGCCGAAGGTTGTGGTTTCGAATCCGGATTCCGAGTTAAATGTTTCGGAGACTCCTGTGGGTCGTCGCTAAAAGCTACGGAGTTTGTGCTTTGTTTGACGCTTTCCGTGCTGCGGAAAGAGACCGAGCCATATGGGATAAAACCCGGTGCAATGAAGTCGACCATGTCGACTTTTAAGCGACTTTTTTAATATTCCAGGAACAAGAAAAGATTGCTCAAATATACTTAGGCGGTAGCAATAAGGCGATTCCAACCAATTGTGTGCTGGCACAAAGAATTTGTTTCAAATTTGTGATTACCGTGGGGATATGAAAATCTCAGCATTCGAACAATATCAATTATATTGTGTTTTAAGTATTTCATCCAAAGTATAATTCTCTCTCTCTCTCTCTCTCTCTCTCTCTCTATATATATATATATATATATATATATATATTATATATATATATATATATATATATATATATATATATATATATATATATATATATATATATTCAAACGAACAGGTCATATGATACAAGCAAACGTAATCACAAAAGTTCATTCTCAACTGGCGAATTCACTACCAACAAAAATACCGAACAAAACAATTATCCCCGTATGGAAAAGAGGACGTTTACCCAAGCTCAAATCCTTTATACCATGTATTAACAACACAAACATCCAGTCAGACACACAGACAGCGCATATCAACTAAATATATTAACCAAGCATTTTCCGAAGTACATTAGACACATAACACTTAGACTAGACCAGTAATACAAATGAAAATGGTGGGGAATGGTGTTAATAAGAAATGAGATAATGGTTTCCAGTCTGCGTCAATTGCCACAGGCAGATTTTGTAATAACGTCAGCGTTAAAGCTGAAGCTCTGTACTGAACATTAAAACAGTTATTTCATACCAAGCAAATCCTAAAGAACAAACAGTGACTTTTACTGACAAAAAGCAAAAGTGCCGGACCATTTTCCGTGCCTTGGGGAATACTGGGTTTATGATGCTAGACTCATATTTATATAGACCACAGGCAGTCGATGGATGATATGGTCATTGCCACGCCAAACGCCCTTAAAGAGTTCCGTTTTCCATTGAAAAAGTGAATAGAAGATTTTACAAATGCACAATTAAATGAATAGCAACCCATTGCAATACACTGAGAAACCAGAAAGCAATTCTGCGGAGCTGGACGGATCTCAACTGCAACATAATTTTAACGCAATGTATCAAAGAACAAACACTGCTGTAAAGGCTGATTAAGGAGCAAAGTGGACAAATGACTCTCTTGGCCATATTAAGAGTGACACTTATCACCAAGATGAGGTTGGTGTGTCACGTGATAGCCACACGGCTGCGAGTCACATTGTGAAGTCCTGTCCAACTTACGGTAATAAAATGTTAGCTGCGAGTGATTTTCAGGATGTCGCAATCAACCCCAGGATTTATTGGCCATTTGTCATTTTCTATACAAATTTAC
This sequence comes from Cepaea nemoralis, assembly GCA_014155875.1. Lineage (NCBI taxonomy): Eukaryota > Metazoa > Mollusca > Gastropoda > Stylommatophora > Helicidae > Cepaea > Cepaea nemoralis. Next base: position 550,674 of record JACEFZ010007529.1, read on the forward strand.
GGTCAGTAGCCTGCCATTGATTTGTGAATAGCTGAAGCTCCTACCATTGCGAAAATCAACGCAAAGCGATCTGCTCCTAACCCACCTGCCCACCCCCACCTCCCCAGCGGTTGAATTCGAACGTGTTACGTCAGGATTGTGAAACTGCGTGCACTACCCCTGTAGCATGATGGAACAGAATTCCCCATTCCCAGCCCTACACATTCATAAAAATACTTTAAGTCGGAACGGGGCGTTTCCAGTAAGAAGGACGATTCTTGGAACTAGTATGTTCTAGAACGAGTTGGGGGAGGGCAGCGATATATGCGCTTGTCTTTTGATTGGTTAATAAGTAATGAGCCCACGCTATTCCTGGGCCATATTTTAAAATCTAATTAGTTGAGCGGGGATTTCACCGGGAGCGGTCGCTAGTGTGATGTGATGACCCAACAATGCCCTTAAAGATTCAATAATATATTGTTCTCTGGACAACAGGTACCACTTTAAAACATACTTTGATGTTGTAGTTGTGCCTAGTGAACGAATGAGAAGAATATAAGAGTATTTTATGAATAAAATGTGAAAGTGAAAACCTAACTTCTGTGCGCCAGTATTCTGGATACTGCTTCTTCAACCTTGACATGTCTTTCACGCTGTATACTCCAAGTGCATATCAATCCCTTGTTGTGACTGGTTGCGTATGCTTGATGAATGTATAGTACACTCATGCAAATTCGCAAACCAAACCCCTTGTGCATTCTTCATGCCTAGGATGACTTATTCTTAAATCAACTGTACCTTTGCTCTCGCGAGTTAACAAATGGCAGTCTGGATTGGAATGAGTGATGTAAACATGTACAAGTTCCTTTGTAAAACGCTGAGAATGTTGGAGTGAGTGAGTTGGTGATTTAATAAATAGCCTCTCACATCTAGTAGAAAGAAAGATGCTTCAAATATCCATATGTAAACAGGACGGTGATGGCACGCCAGAATTGCTAAGTCCATGTGATGCCTGGTGGCTACATTATGCTCAGGAGAATTAATATAATTTCTCTTTGAAGTATTACACTGTTACCTCTACTGTTGGTTGGTTCATATAAACTAGTTCTTAAGAGAACAATAGGTGTGTGAACCTGTGTCTCAGTTGGCTGAATATAATGTATGGCTCATGCAAACTTACAAGGACTAAACATGTTTTCCACATATGTGCTTGGTGCATATGTGAACAATTGTGTATGCAATTGAGCTTCTGTTACCTACTGTAGTAGACATGGAAATTACTCAGTGGGGAAGGAGCACATGATGATGATGATGTACCTGTGAGTCAGGTCTGTCTGAGAAAAGGGGTGAGGTCTGGCATTGCTGAGTGAGTGTATATGGAATAAGACATTCATGCACCGACATCACAGCCATTGGAATGGATGTCTGGTCTGCTAATTGGGTAAATGCCATTAGTTAATACATAATGCATATTGCAGTTGTAAATGCCTATTTTCAATTTCCCTTCACAATGCCTGTCCCATGTTGCTATGTCACAATGATTGCTGTCTTAAAGTGCCTGTCCGCTAAACGCAACTGGAGCAAACACAAAAAGCATCATCGAAAAATCGGAACTTGATAACAGAACGATTCAGAATAGCATACTCAAGTGAAGCGAACGATTTTCCAGACGTTTATTTCCGCCACCGGTAATAGGATTAAAACTCTGGCAGAAAAGTAGGCTGATCCCTAACCACAGGATCGGCACCTACTCAAATACATCCACCCCTGAGCTCCCAAACCAGCTCGTCGCCCTTGAAGCCTTCCTATCCATTCTTCAGCTCAATTTCTTAGATACTAAGATTCAGTCTAGGTGGATTTTCCATTCCCGGTCCTTTTCACCGTTGTGTCGTCCTCAATAAATTCCTTACCAGACTCCCTGCTGTCTCATCCCGAAATCACGGCATCCAGGTGTCACCTTCACATCGAGCCTTCAGAAACACATCTTGTCCGTATCACCAAGTCTCAGCGTCTCCCGTTGCTGTCCAATCACGTTCTCCACATTCTCCTTGGATTCCTTGTTGACGTCAACTTTAGTGTCTGAATGGGAAATTCCGTATATGATTTTCCACCGCCTATTCCGATGACGTCATTCTGTCTAAACGCCATGTGGCAATTGCTGTACTGTGTCTGGTCCTCCTTGTGCCCAGGTCTACTGTGGTTCAAACATGGTGGAACTTAGATCACGTAAATGCTTGTAACTGTGTTAAGCTACCCTGTCTCAGCATATGGTCCTGTGATTACCACAGATAAGGGTGAATTGAACACATATCACCCACAGTACATCAGAGTGAACTACACTGCATCATCAAACTAGGAGAGGTATGTTGGGACCACACCCATCCTTTTCCTCCCCATCCCCAATCTGTGTCTGTTGATGTATAATAACATTATCTTTTAACATATGTAAAGAGATGTTGTGCCATTTTATATATCGACAGAGAACAGTATGGTGGAGAGGCCATCCATATATCATCTGGGACCTCTAACCAGAAGTCCTAGATCCAGAAGTGACTCCCTATCAAAATGTGGGAATATCAAGAAGAACTTTCTCTCAGCTCTTTAACAGCTGAATGCATAAATGGGAGCATAACACAATCTGAAGCACTATAATAGTGGTGAACTGGACAGTGATCTTTGAGTCAATCAAATGTCATCTGAGAACTAAACAACAAGTCTATGGTGGTGAACCTCATTCAGGAACGTCTGGTGAAATGACTGGGACAATGGATTGTTTGGCTAGGACTTATCTTAGTTAATCTCCAGCCTGGTGCTCACACAGTGTTTCAGAATGAAGACTTGTATGTAAAGTACGTGAGATAGACTGAGGAGAAGGAAGAAGACTGGGACATATTTGTATCTTAGATCTTCCTCTACAGGAAAAGGAGAACAACATCCTAAGTCTCAACTTCATAAACAGTCAACTCACCAGTGAAAGACAAGGCTGTAGCTTTTCTTCAAACTGTGACAGTAGGGGATAATTAGTCAGACTTGGAAAATCATCATGGAGGGAGGGGGGGGGGGAACTGCAACCTGAGCTGTCCAACACCCATCATAGGTGCTAAAAGGATTAAACAGACCAGTGGAGCAGAAGGTCCCTATGCTTGCCCCAGGTTATGGCTTATCTTGGTTTTCCCTCATTCACAGTAGAGGAAAGGATAAAAGTCAATGGTGTAGTGGTAATTAGAGAGGAGAGGTGGAGGAGAGTTATTAGTTGGTGGAGTAAATAAGGGAGGTGTTGTATCTTGTTTATCTTCATGCATATGTGACATATTTTATGCATTTTCTATGCAATAATTGAAGTGTTGACATGACAGGAGATGAGACAATGGTCATCACTCGACTCACCATCAACTCAATAAATTGTGTATTCAATGGATCAGTGTTTGAAGTACATGTTCCCAGTGAATTTCTTGTACAGTTGCTGTCAAGTATTGTAACTGGTGACTGTCTTAAGTGCTGTGGTTGGTTATACATATTGTGAAAAGTCCTGTATAGATGTTGTCAAGTATCTCATGATGTCTATCTTGTACACTTGTGGTGTAAACAATTCCTTGTGAATGTATGTCCCACTTTTGTCAAGAAACTGTCATGTAGATGTCCTGTCCAACAGATGTTAATGTACAGTTATTGTTGAAGTTTGTTGTCTACAAATAAATGAATCCTACAATCCCAAAGCAATTGGACAAACTGATATAGGTCATAAATGACAAAATATATAGGAGATCTATGTGACGGACGAACAGCACACTGTCAACAGTATAATGAGTGAGAGGGATCCTCAGTTGTACAGGCGCTAATAGTTCAGATCTTCTCTGGCCTTGGGTGAACTAGTTACTTCTTATATAAATTTCTGTGTAGATACATAGTGGTCTCACAGTGGGGGTTTGAGCCAAAGAAAAATGTTCTCCAAAAAGGCTATTGCGGGAATGATTAGCTCATTTGAGTGACCTCTAGACAAAACGTGCTAAATCATATCCTTTGTCTTGTTATTTATTATTCAAGATATATCTCAAGAGAACACTACAAACTAGGTCCTCTGGCAACTCAATCAAACATGTCACAACCCCTAAGCCACAGACTGACAGTAATAACCATAAACAAATATGTTATCTAACAACTTCATTCCAACTGTACGAGAATGTCATGAGACAGAATCTACTGCATTTATTAGAGACGTGAACTCAGTGAAAACTAAGATGAATATTAGAATTAGGTAATAATGAAGTATGTTTGTGTTACAAGCTGAACAAAATCAGTTGGTGTTTTTTTTTTTTTTGGTTAGTTCTCGTCTCCTGTTCGTTTTTCAAGTTCTGCCTTACAGTAAACAAAGTCATGGTCCCCATAAGAAGAGACATCGGTCGGCCAGCACACAGATGGACACGGAACATTACTGAAACACTGGACATGAGGTAGGAGAAATGGTAAGAGGTCGAGAAACTTGTAGGCAAGGCTATGATGACAGCGACGTTCGGAAACCAATCTGCAACATGATGACAATGATGCATTACAGTGTAAAACTGGGTAAATCCGCAGTGTGGATAAGATCTGACGAAAGAGGGCTTGCTGATTCTGTTGTTCCGCTAACATATCGCTTGGCGTGCCCACCCATTGGTGTCCGTTGTATGTGAATGTTATACTCTTCGGGCATGTTGTTGGGTGCTAAGCTTATTACATGGTCAACTCTTCCGATTCGCAGGTTTAAATTAAAATATCTCTCTGAGATTGTAAATACTTGATTTCTGGTACATAAGAGGTGAAAGAAGGGCCTGATGGTTTGTAGCGAAGGTTGGTGAACTGTGTGTGATGCAGGAGAGCCTGGCAATAGATACCACCATATCTAGTTTGCCAATGGTGTAGAAAGTCATGGCGATGTTCCGCTGACTGGAGGGCAAACAGCATACGCATGTCGTGATTGTAACGGACTCGCAAAGTATGATGACAAAGGTGAAGACAGGCATGCTTCGGGCAGAGCTGCTGACAGCAATTCAACAATCAAAAATAGTATCTGTTGGATCCACCTCCCCCCTCCTCCTCCCCTTCCTTTCCAGGATATGCTGATGTGGTGGGAAACGAGCAGACGGACAGAGTGGCTAGGTCTACACCGCTGGGTATTGGTGCATGATAAGGCAGACGTCGTCGGGGCCCTTTGGAATCATGTGTATATTGCAGAAGAACAGACAGATCGTCACGGCCTGAAGAGAATGGTGCTGCAGGGAGTGAACAGACGATATTGCCGACACTCAGGACTCCGTAGAAAGGCCAGACGGATACAACCAGACTACTACCCACCATTAGTATTGGGAATCTTCGCTGACACTGAAGATAAAGACGGACCGTGTGCGGGAATGCCCCATCTCAACTCCTGGTATCATTATTTTAAACAACCGTATAAAGAAAAGGAAGAAGAAAGAAACCCAGAAAAAATTGTTGTGCCTCAGAAGAACAACAATGCTGCAGGAAACCTAGAATAGCCTATCAGTTCTACAAAATGATCTGGTGAAATAACTTGAACAAAATAAAACGATACTAAACCACGATGCGCTAGCGATATTTGTTTTTTAACAAACGGGATCGCAACTGTCAGTCGGTGGCATCAACATCCTCAAGTCAGGCGAGAAGCTCCCTATGGCACAGTATGCAACACCACAGGGGGACCACATCTTCGACAATTGTGATAATCTTTTCTGTCATATTCCATTATCCGCGCTGTATATACCCGATTCCATTCTCTTGTCTTTCAAGTATTTCATTATCTACTCTTCAGTAAAGTCATTTCACTCCCGGGGCTCTATGGTCAACTGACAAGACCTGGCATACCTGAAATTGTTAGTTTATATTTAGGTCTACCTCTCCGTGACCTTCAGCGCTGCATTTTTGTTTAAATTTTTCTGCTTCTTCTATTTCTGCTTGATCATTGCGATATATTTGGGACAGAAACGGCATAAACATTGGGGCAGTAATGACATAAACATTGGGGCAGTAATGACATAAACATTGGGGCAGTAATGACATAAACATTGGGGCAGTAATGACATAAACATTGGGGCAGTAATGACATAAACATTGGGACAGTAATGGCATAAACATTGGGGTAGTAATGACATAAACATTGGGGCAGTAATGACATAAACATTGGGGTAGTTATGACATACACATTGGGGAAGTAATGACATAAACATTGGGACAGTAATGACATAAATATTGGGACAGTAATGACATAAACATTGGGACAGTAATGACATAAACATTGGGGCAATAATGACATAAACATTGGGGCAGTAATGACATAAACATTGGGGTAGTAATGACATAAACATTGGGGTAGTAATGACATAAACATTGGGGCAGTAATGACATAAACACTGGGGCAGTAATGACATATACATTGGGGCAGTAATGACATAAACATTGGGGAAGTAATGACATAAACATTGCGACAGTAATGACATAAACATTGCGGTAGTAATGACATAAACATTGGGACAGTAATGACATAAACATTGGGACAGTAATGACATAAACATTGGGGCAGTAATGACATAAACATTGGGGCAGTAATGACATAAACATTGGGGCAGTAATGACATAAACATTGGGGCAGTAATGACATAAAATTGGGGTAGTAATTACATAAACATTGGGACAGAACGCATATAAACATTGGGACAGAACCCACATAAACATTGGGACAGAACCCACATAAACATTGGGACAGAACCCACACATACATTGGGACAGAACCCACACATACATTGGGACAGAACCCACACATATATTGGGACAGAACCCACACATACATTGGGACAGAACTCACATAAACATTTGGACAGAAACGGCATCAACATTGAGACAGAAACAGCATCAAGATTGGGACAGAAACGGCATCAACATTGGGACAGAATCTAAACATACATCGGGACAGAACCCACACATACATTGGGACAGAAACTATATCAACATTGGGACAGAAACGGCATCAACATTGGGACAGAAACGGTATCACCATTGGGGCTGAATCCACACATACATTGGGATAGAACCCACATAAACATTGGGACAGAACCCACACATACATTGGGACAGAACTCACATAAACATTTGGACAGAAACGGCATCAACATTGAGACAGAAACGGCATCAAGATTGGGACAGAAACGGCATCAACATTGGGACAGAACCCAAACATACATCGGGACAGAACCCACACATACATTGGGACAGAAACTATATCAACATTGGGACAGAAACGGCATCAACATTGGGACAGAAACGGTATCACCATTGGGGCAGAATCCACACATACATTGGGACAGAACCCACACAAACATTGGGACAGAACCCACACATATATTGGGACAGAACCCACACATATATTGGGACAGACCCCACACATATATTGGGACAGAACCCACATAAACATTGGGACAGACAAGGCATCAATATTGGGATAGAAACGGCATCAATATCAACAAAAGTGAAAGACACCCCATATACACTAAGACAGAATCCACATATATACACTGGAAAAGAAATCACTTATAAACTGGGGCTGAACAAGACGTCGCAGTCAACACCAGCATTTTTTGCTGTTTTGATCTCTTGGCAAGTTTACGTTCAGTATTTGCCATTGCTTTCTGAACGACCGGCACCCATACCAGTTCGTTTAAAAAAAAAACGCCGCGAATATGCGGGATTACGAACTACGTCCGTAAATTCTTGGCCACGGAGACGACAGAAAAGAGATGATACACACATTAAAACAGAAACGACAATTACATTGGAACACAGAATTTACTAAAGACATGGGTGTAGCAAACACGTCTGACCCACGCCTCTTCTAACTGTTGTAGGTTCTGTGTCTCTCTCTTTGACTGATATAACAATATCGAATAATGGACAGACGTACAGAAGAATGGCTTTAGAAATTCTCAGAGAAAGGCAACCCGGAACTATACTGCTCATAACAAATGGGGAATAAGTAATACTCTCTGACAATCGCAGGCTCCAAAACTGTGTATTTAATAAAAATAATAACTCGTCATACTTTGCATGATTTGGTGCCGTGGCTAGCGTACTCGAATATCAACGCAATGGTCCTGAGTTCGATCGTCTGTATTGGTACGATAGCATTTCTCTCCGATCACCATGGCTCGTGAATCGATCCGCCTATTCAATGAGTATAGGAGTTCGGGGACACGGAAAGTGGCCGGCGAATTGCCCACCTCATTATCTCACATTTGCCTTCTGATCATGCATAACATGGGGTCTTGGTTGGTTTGTGAATCCTCTGGAAGACCGACTTGTATAACTCTTTAAGTCCGATGCCCTGAGGTCCAGACCGTTTGAAACGGAAAGGGCTCGCATCTATTGGAGTAAGGTTGGCGTAAAGACTTTCCTCCCCACCAGGTTTCAAATTAACATACCAAATGGGGCAGTACTGCAGATCTAATTCTTCCCTTCTCCAACCTAAGAAATCAGCAGCGAGTGTAAAACCGCTACTGGGACTTCACATCTGCAGAGAAGCATATTAGAATATGACCAGGTCTTGATTCCGCACCGTACATAACCACTGGCGAAGATTTGACCTAGACTGATCATGTTTCCTAGTGTTTGCAATGAATGTAAAGCCACCAATAAATGTATCTAAAAACAACAAATACTGTGTATGTGTGTGTGTGTGTTCGTGCGAGGGGGTATGTATGTGTATGTGCATGTGCACGCGCTTTATTCCCTTAGAATACCAACGGACTGAACCACACGAAATACCTTAGCATGTAAATGAACATAATTAGAAGATTTCTTCAATCAAACTATTTGACTGTATTAATTTCTTACCCATTTGGATGATCACGTGTTCCGCAGCCGCTGCTAATAGGTGTCACGTGTTTTTACTATTCTTTAATTTCCAGTCTGATTACTTTACCCATCTAATCAACCAACCAAACAATCAATCAATCTGAATAACGAAGACACAAACAATATATTGCACGATTTATTGCCTTTTTTATGTAGCCCCCAAACTCAAGGTATTCATCCAGCTAACCTTTCGAGGGGATGACGTAATGCAACGTCTACAAGACCGGCTTACTACAGCAGTAGGCCGAACATTCTGTGCTGCAACTCCAGTCATTAGATATAAAACCGTACCGATTCCTACACCAGCAGTCAAAGAGCCTGTTCCTCTGTACGCCACAAACAATTGTAGTTACCAATTCACATGTAGATGCCAGGCCTTCTACATTGGTAGAACAGAGAGACAGCTTAACAAACGAGTGTCAGAACACATCCTCAATGGGTCAACAAGATACAAAACACAGGAGATGCTAGCCTCGTGGGGCCGACACACCGGAAGCTCCCGGCGTCTTCAATTGGTAGGCACATTATCGAAAGCGGCCGTGTGGTGGTAAGAGACACTGCCTTTCGCGTGTTGTTTACCACACAAAATACTCGCTTGTTAAAGTTTGCAGAAGCAATTATGATCAATCAACGCAAGCCAGAATTGTGCAAACAGAAAGGCATGTTAGTCAGCTTAAAATTACCGTGGTAGATAATTGACATTACTGTGCGAATATGTGTATATTTCAACTTGAAGGATTTATCTAGTTAATTCACGTGAGTTGTGTGATTTCTGCAGTATGTACCTGACGAGATGCAGCGAAATATGTCAGGCAATAAATCGTGCAATACATTGTTTGTGTCTTCGTTATTCAAATTCACTACGGGAAAACATTGTCTTGAATCAATCAATCAATCCTGCCTTTCTAACCAATCAATCAAGCAACCAACCTTCCTTTCAGATTTATTTCCTTCTTATCTACCTAATTATCCATCTATTCACCCATCCATCAATCCAACCATCCACCTATTCATTCTTAAAAAACATTAGTTGCTTGTCCTTCACATGACGTAGCAGTCAACCCCAGCATTTTCGCTGTTCGTGATTCCTGGGCAAATTTTACGTTCAGTAGTTTGGCTTTTTGCTTTCTGAACGACCGGCTCCTATACCTTTTTTCGAAAAAACCAGCACCGCTGTGTTTCGAACCCAGATATACGGGTTCACAAACCGCGTTCGCAAGCCCTTAGCCACGGCTACCGGTTCATTCTTAGGATCATTATTGTTCTGGAACATGAATCACACCTATGGTGGCATAGTTCTCGTTAAATAAAGCAAACATTCAGAAAGTGTAACGGCGTGTTCTTTAACTAAGTTTGCATGCGAATCAAGAGGTGAGGAAATGGCGTTGGATAGGGTACACACTGACATCACTGACATAATATAAGTTGGCACTCTCTTGTCTGGAACCCACAAGACGAACGAAACAGTGGGAGGTCTAAAACACGTGAAGAAGAGAATGGCAGACAAAGATGAATAATGTTGGGAGGATATGGAGGGAACTGCAGGAGCTGGCATAAGATGGAATGACTTGGCGTGAGTTTGTCCCAATGGATGATAACGGCGGGAAGAAGAAGAGGAAGAGGAAGGGAAGGGAGAGGAGGGGGAAGACGTGGAGCCGTCGTGGTATAATTGTCAGGGTCTTGACTGCAGACTCAATGGTGAGGGTTTAATTCCCAGTAATGGCTGAGTAGTGACAAACTAGTACGGTTCTAGGGTCGACCAAGCCTAGTGCAAATGGTATCAACTACTGTTTATAATGTCGTGAAAAAACGTCTGGGAAAGAAAAAGTCGCCAACAATTAAAGCTGTTCACCCCACCTCATTATGTCTTGACCAAGAATATGCAAAAGATAACCTTTCATACTCTTACGGTAGTATCTGCCACAGAGCTCCCGTTAACCTGATATGGCTCTATACACGCCGCCAGTCGGAAGCGTCTACTTGTTCTCCACGTATTCCAAAATGATGCGTGAAAGGTTACACGACAAACAGCTGGAACGTTATCGCCAAGTCTCAAAGTTCAAAATAAACTGTTGATAAGCTCAACGTATACAAGCCGCGACAAATTAAACAGTAAGTCCAAGAAAGTCTAAACAATGGAAACATAGACGGACGTTCGTGTTTACCTCAACGGCGTTTACCAGCCGTGCGTAACATCCGATAGTCTGGAACAGAGAGACCATCGCACGGTTTCAGAACGTTTCCACAGTTGAGTTCTTGCTACACTAAGGCGAACGCATCAAACGTTTAGCTTTACTTACCCCAGCCATTTGTTATAACAGTCAAATAAGGTTGTTGTTGTTGTTGTTGTTTGTTTCTTCCATTTATGCCGTTAGGCGTCTTGGGGAGAGTTAATTGGAGTTCCAGCGCCGTGACTAGCACCTTTCCTCTAATTTTCTCCATAAATCTTGAGCAGAATTTTTAGGATCAAGTAAATTCCCTACCGGTTTGCTAGACCAGACATAGGTTCCTTACCTACTTAACCCATGTATATTTGCTACTATGGTTATCTGTTTTATTTAATAAATTGGACTAAAATGTTGACTTCTTATTCAGAAAACAGTGGCAAATTAAACGAACGTAAAATTGCCTAGAAGATCAGCTCTGGGGTTGAACGCAACATCATGTAAAAGACATGCAACATTTTTTAACAGTGTAACTTTCAATGAAATTACTTATTTGGGTACCTTAATGGGGTAAGAACAATAAGCAGATGGGAGATGCATTCAGGGAGTTAAATGTAACACAGTTAGTATGCAAAAGCTGCAGTTCAGAAAATGAAGAATATCATCTTTGTCAATCGTGACGAAGAAAAGAGTCCTTAAGAGCTACACTGAATCAGTCCTGATGTGTGGAAGTGAATCATGGGCAATTAACAGACAATTGAGGAACTGTGTCGCAGCTGTGGAAATGTGTGTGTGTTTCTTTTCTTTTTTTTTTTTAAGAATGATGAGAAAACCGTGGACGGATAGAAAGAGTAATGAAGTATTCTTGAAAGAAGTTATCTGACAAAGAGAACTGGCTACTCGTAGGAAATGTGTTTTATGTCGTCACACCAGGAAACATGGAGGGGTAAAGAGGCAGATGGAGACCAAGAGATAAGATGATGGGCAGTTTGACATCACGGCATGGAGGTGGACAGATATCATCATCAACGCCATAAGGACTGAATATAAGAAGAAGACAGGGTGACTTTTATTCACTACAACGGATATCTCTACAAGTGAACCAATCAAAAAGGAGCATTTCAATACAGATGCACGAACTCCGTAGCAATGGAGAGGATTCAAACGTGTGTTTTCGACAATCGCACACGCTTTTAAAATTCGTTTATGGGGAATATGTCTCCACTCCAGTTATCCCCATATTTAAATATGAGTAACTGCTTACAAAACAGAATAAACTGAAAGGTGCTTTAATTAACAGATCCGATAGAGTAAGAATAATGATGGAGTTAACAGATGATTGACCTATACATGACGTCGCAATCAACCCCAGTATTATGTGATTTTTAAAGCAATGTTATGCTTTATTAACGGCGGATGCTCATATGAAAATCAACGCAAAACGATCTGTTTTCAAATAGAACGCGGCTTATTTCTAACCCAGCTTGCCGGGATTATGAAACTGTATTCACTACTCCTAAGCCATATATCGCAAATGGCCGAGCAGAGAGATCAAAATTCAATAGTGGCGTCCAAAAATACAACCGTTGTTAAACTTTCGGGTACTCTTCCGAAAGACGGGTCTAAATAGTTCTGCAGTGAATAATTTTATATAACTAACACTAACCCTAACCCTAACCCTAATCACTTATTCACTGCAGAACTATTTAGACCCGTCTGTTGGAAGAGTGCCAACTTTCGGATTCCATCCACATTTAGAACCACTGAACTTACAGACATCATGCAGAAATACAAGACATTGATACAGGGAAGTGTGATGCACTCAAACTAGAACCATGGACGAACTGCATAGATTTATCAAATATAGTCACAGAAGTCCAAGAAATAACCTCAAACAATGAAGTCACATCAAAGATTTCTTTCACTTGACGTACTCATTACCAACTTCCCACAGCCATCTGGACACGGGTGTTTACAGATGGTTCTGTCACCGCAAAAGGAAAACAACAAACAAAGAGAAAGACAGTGGAGAAATCTGCATTACACATCCTAACGGAAACTCACAGATGTACGCAGTAGCTGTGGGAGAGATTTGTACTAGTTGCATAACAAAGGCAACCAATGTGCAGACTGCAAATAGTCGAAAAGACCTAATTCAACAACACGATTTGTTCAGAGACCCAGAGTCTGTCCTCCAAGACATCTCTTGCTCAAATGGGACAACATAATCCTATTACATATTTTTTCTTTACCTCGCTTTGAACTCAAGCATAGACCAAATACGTTATACTACTTCTAGTGCACTGGGCTGATTTTTGCATGTGGATTAGCTTTCGTCCCCATCAGGACAACCCACTACGACTTCTGAAGTACTTGTAATCTGCGTCCCCATGTCAATGACGAGAAGTCAACATTTTAGTCCAACTATCCGGTGTGGGGGTTGAAGTCCGCTACCCAGGCATCAATACACCGGAAGTTAAACAGCAAGCACTCTGAGCTCCATCCATCGAATAAAAAGCAGCAACATTAGAATGTTGTCTACAAGAACAGAACAGGTCGCTTATACACATGTGACAACACGTTGTAGACGTGACGGATAGAAAGAGTAATGAAGTACTCCTTAAAGAAGTTATCTATCAAAGAGAACTGGTTACTCGTAGGAAATGTGTTTTATGTCGTCACACCAGGAAAGATGGAGGAGTAAAGAGGCAGAGGAAGAACAAGAGACAAGATGATGGGCAGTTTGACATCACGGCATGGAGGTGGACAGACATCATCATCAACGCCATAAGGACTCACGGTCCACGTGACAACAAAAGCGCAGCATATGCTGGAGGAAACCTCTTGCAGCCCTTTCTACCCCCAGAGCCCTACTGTACCTAAGAAATCAATGAGGATACATTGGAGGAAAGAAAGCGATAACGACAGACCAGAGCAAGACAGCATCAATGAGCTTCACAGAAACGGGCAGATCTGAACCGTTAGACTCACTACAAGAGACTGTAGGCTGATGACACCTCTACCGAATGGTTCTCGCTGATTCTGCCACCTGCTGGAGCACCGAAGCAGATTGCAGAGCATGTCCTAGAAGATTGACCTGACTTCGACTGGCACAGAGAGGAAATCTGGCCTAAAGGAGAGAATAGTCGAGACTAACTCTGGGTAACCAGGGAAAGACCTCCGGTGAACTGACCTGTTTGTGGACACTATGTCGAAACAAACGCATATCAAACGTTGGTATTTGTTCTTCTCATTTTCTTCCTGCTTCTCCCTTCTTCCTCCTTCTTCCATCTTCCCCATCCATATTCTTCTTCTTTTTCTTCTTCTTCTTCTTCTTCTTCTTCTTCTTCTTCTTCTTCTTCTTCTTCTTCTTCGTACACCTTTAGACATCAACTTTTATATAGTCAAAGAAAGCGCCAGTTAGCTTGCGGTTCCTGACATCTCCATGTGGAGTGTTCTCGAGCGGAATCAGTAAGCTTGACGCTCTTTGGCATATTATTAATCATCATTTCATCATTTTCACAGTTACAAACGTCAGTATTTCTTGTCTTTAGTTTGGTTAACAGGTGGCATCGCACATAATTGCTAGCATACCGCAGCAGTTTACACCCCTGGCAACGGTCTTGGCATATCGGGGTCGCTGACATGTCTAAGAACCCCGGTGATCTAGGCATGTCAATAATTAGCCCACGGGTGGCCTGCGGTCCTTTATGAACTCAACTGCGGCCCGCGACAAGCCCGATTTTTTAATGCTCCGATGCTCGTTGTTTATCGTTACGGTCACAATATTACATTACAATACGACACTCTGTAAACGGCTCCGACTGCTTACAGCGCACCGGTAAACAGCAATAACGAATGCAACCTTGTCCTAAACTAAGTCCAGCTGAAACATATAAATCGAAAATCAATGACTTCTCAACGTCTTCACCCGAATCATTAAATTATGGTTTTGTTCAATTGATATTAGCTTCTATCTGAACTGGTGCCTCAGTCGTTGTGCATTGGTGGGGATGTTAAGGAGGAGATCAGAGCACCAGTCGACCTGTCCGGGGTGGAGCGATGACGATCGGATCCTCATTAATATATAATTCGCTTCTATAAATGAACTTTCGTTAAATATATTGTTATAAATGCTTCAGTTAGCATACAGAATATATAAATACGTAGAACTCCATTAGGATAAAGTCTCATTGTAATGTGATACAACAGAGGCATTGATCCTGACGCCTAATGGCATAACATCGGTGTCAGATAACCAACTTCTAGAGCGACTTACACAAGAAGGAAGGATAACAAAACACCTTCTGAAACTATAACATACATTATATCCCCCATGTGTAACTTAGAGAAGGGACTTAACTGCACGCTCACAAAAATAGCTTTTAAACCAGTTCCCTTTATTGGGGGAGCGGGGAGTAAACTTTTGGATTATTAATAATAGTCTAATGTTTGTCACTTCAGATCGATATATAAATTGAAAGTTCCACCACATTTCAACATACAGTTTTGCAGAAGCGACTTGTAGAAATGTTTGAAAGTAGTTTTGTGTAATATATTTTACTTAATTGTTGTATTTAATTATTATGAAGCTGCAGAGATGCGATATTACAAAAGCATGATGCGAACACCATGGACAGATAAAAAGCACAATAAAGACATCACGCTAGAACAGTGGTTTCAACCAGTAGGGAATTCCACCCCCCCCCCCAGGGGGGGTATTTTAGGGTTTCCAGGGGGGGGGGATGAAGACCATTTCAAGAGCGCGTTAATACAAGAACCGATTACTTGATATTGTTTTTCCTTTCATACTTTACAGTTAAGTACGTCTCATCCTTCTAAAATTCATTTTATAAAGTCAGTAGACCCACAAATCATGTTTATGTGGATGTCTAGGCTTGTTTTAGTATGTGCTATTAAATTTACCTTATATTTTTACGTATACTGTATGGGGGTAGGGGGATTTTTAGATAGGAAATATGAAAGGGGGAGGGGGAATGTCGTTCTGAAAATACGGTGAAAAGGGGAGGGGGCACGGGCCACATTTTTTATAGGAAGGGGGGAGGGGTGACATTCTGAAAATATGGTGAAGGGGGGCACGGGCCAAATAGATTGAGAACCACTGCGCTAGAAGTTAACTTACAAAGAGAAATGGTTACTCGCATCAGAAGATGGCAACACATATTCTTTGGGCACGTTATAAAAAGAGGGAAAGCTAGAGTGCGCAGTGACCACGTAAAAGTTGGAGGGAAGTGGAGGAGAGTCAGGATAAGACCAAGACAGAAGATGCTAGACAGTTTGGCATCATGGCTTGGTAGCACATCCATATCAGACACCATTGGCAATATAATAGACAGGAGGCTGTGGATAGATATGATCACCAACGCCACAAGGTATGGTCTATGGGAGACAAAGTGATTGCAAATAATACAGCCACTTTAAGTGTAATCAAGTCATTTAAAGGAAACTGTTTAGACCACTTCAAGTGGCGCACGGTTTAGCAAGAGTTAATATAAGGTAATGTTGCTATTTTTAGGACATGTGTTTTAGTTGAGCAAAACTATCTGGGTAACTTTAGAGCAGGACAATTATTCTCACTTAGTTGAAAACATGCTGTCGAGTTTTTGTAAGCCTTGGGTGCAACATGAGCATAACATTGCATTACCTCCGATAACCATTTACATTTCCTTCCCGAGAATCTTGGCTACTTTAGTGAGGAGCAGGGTTAAAGATTTCACAAAGATATAAAAACAATGGAACAGATATACCAGCGACTTTGGCATGACCATATGATAGTAGATTAATGTTGGACCCTTAAGCGTGACTGTCCGAGCATATCACATTCCAGGAAGTCCTCGAAAGAAGTTTTCGTGTGTTGACCATAGATTCCATCAAATGCTAGTGATAAAGTTTTAATACATTTTTGGTGTTTTATATGAAGGTAATAAATGTATAGTAATTACATATAATATGAATGCATATTACAGTCAACATGCCACTGATGGCACCTAACTCTAGACTTATACATAACAATTACCCTACTAAGGTCATTCTTAGTTATCTCAAAAACTAGAGCTGATAGAAAACATCTGATTATATTTTTGGAATCAGCAACACACAATTACTCAATATCGGCTATAACATTTAAGGCACCAAAATGTGTGTAAACCAGTGTAAATAGATAACACATAACTGATATGCGAAAGATGGGTGGCTGGAAGGGCCAAATGTAAGACGGGCCGAATGTAAGACGGGCCGAATGTAAGACGGGCCTGCGTGCCTAATTTATGATCTTCTGAAAATAAAATGTTCGTTCCTCTCTCTCTCTCTCTCTCTCTCTCTCTCTCTCTCTCTCTCTCTCTCTCTCTCTCTCTCTCTCTCTCTCTCCGTAGGAGAAGTGCATTGTGCATGTTACATTCACATGAGAAAAACACAATGTCAACATTCATTTGACACAAGTGTGCGTGCGTGCATGTGCGCGTGTGCGTGCGTGTACGCGTGCGTGCGTGCATGTGTGTGTGTGGAAAACAATACTGAGGAATATACGCGATGTCAGCCCTGAAGGCCCGTGCTGCTTATCCGGATTCAGATGACTGTTACCCCTTTCAAACATACCTCCAGAGATCCATACATCACGTGCACAGATTTCTCATACGGTATCAGCAGAACTGTTGATCAGCACTTCTGATGTGCTAGCATGGCGTGGCACCAACCTGTGGGTGCTTCTATCACAATCAACACATCACCGATTGTGTTTCCTCGAACGCATACCCAGCAAATTCTAGATGATGTTCTTTCAGTACTCGACCCCGGACATGATCACTGCAAGACTGACTGGATCCTTCTATGCCGGGAGATTATCCGTAAGGTGGAAGTCATGAGTGTTCCACTTTGACTGGGGTAGTCGTTTGTTGACTTTAGCTAATGTCATTTGCATGTATAGGCCACTAGTGGTAACATTGAACACATAAGCCTGTTTACTTATCTACCTGCCTGGCAGAAAGTATGTCTACCTAGTGTGTTTTTCTGTCATAGTTTATCTTACTGCCTCATAGAGTGTCTGTTTCTGTGCCCAGCCTATATATTTGCCAGTCTGCCTGTCTGTCTATCCGCTAGTGTATTTGCCTGTCTAACTAACTGTCACCTGTCACGTTGTCTAACTGTCTATTATTATGTCTGACTGATTGTCTACCAATATGTCTAGTCTATGCATCACTATAGTCTACTTGACACGGCTATCTATCTGTCTGTCCGACTGCATGTGTTCAAGAGTAGTCTGTCTATCTTTATTCTGTGCTTATCAGTCTGCCTGGACGATTCATCTGCCTAGTAAACTTATTACAGTAACCTTGTTTGTGCCAGACAGTTCCTATACTGAAACCCTCACAGTTATTACTGTAACCATATCTGTCCAGACAGTTGGTATATTAAACTCCTCACAATTATTATACTGTTGTTAACTCCCTCTGTCTCAAAAAGCTGATATACTCTCATAGTTGTTACTGTAACTTCTCACAGCTTTTACTTTAACTCTAAATATCCCAGGCAATATCAATACCGAAACCATCTAACTATCACCGTAACTCTGTCCCAGACAGCTGTTAAATAACTCCTATCTGTCCGAGTTATCTATACCAGAAAGGTATTGCCACAGTAAATTAAAAAAAACTGGGAGACATTTTGCACGCCTTGAATGCTACAGGATATATGCTGCATGCCACATATTTATATATAGCAATCAACACTCAATGGACGATGAGGTCAATATCTCATTCACCGCTTTTACATATTCTGAACACATTCTTATATCCATTTTAGACTATGTCGATCCGGAAGACGAGGTCAATTGTATTTCAAAATCCTCATCGATGGGAATTCGAATACTTGACCGATAGGTATGTAGCCCGCCGTTCTAGCTACTGAGCTACCATGGCACCGTGACTAAAGGCGAGGTTGTCGTTATTTGAATATAATCTTGATAGCCAACGGATACGGTAAAACAACACCGAGAAAAATGCTCCTGTAGAATGGAAAGTGTTACGGGGGATGCCTTGGGGTGAATTTGTTTCGTTGTCCGGGAAAAAACAACTTCAGTGAGACTTACAATAACCAGAGCAGCAAGTAAACCCTTGTTGGACTGCTACAGAAGTATCATCAGTGCACGCAGGGCACAAGTACGTACGTTCATCAGTTGCCCGGAGAAGATGTCAAATGTGTATACAAACCATCCCTATCATAGGCTGGTTTGTGGATACACCAGTGGTTTCATCTCGTATCCCTTTGCCGATTCTTCTTGTCATAGTCCAAGCTGTGTGAGGCTTGGTGATCATGTCTGTCCACAGTCCTTTATCTCGTGTGAAACCAACCATTTCTGATGTTGATGTTCTACCATGCCATGATGTCAAACTGTCCAGTATCTTCTCTCTTGGTCTTCTCTTCCTCTCCAACTTCCCCTTTGTTGCGACATACTCCAGATTCCTCCTTCTCATGACATGCTCAAAGCACATGGACTGTTTTCTTCTGAGGCGAGTAACTTGTCATCTTTGCGAGTTACATTTTTCGTCCACGGTTTGTTTTTTATCACTCTTAGATTCAAGCAATCTCCGCAGCAAACCACATAATTTCTCACTTGCGTAATAACTGTCCATGATTCGCCTCTATACATCAGGACTGGTTCAATATATCTCTTAATAACGCTGTTCCTCGTTGATTCTAGCAGCTCCATAATTCTGTAGTCTTAAGTACTGTTGCTACATCCAACTTTGCATCGTTATACTAGGCAATTTTTACATTCAGCAGCTCCGCAGTTTTCTCATTTCCATACAAAATCACGAAAGGCAAATAAATGTTGGGGTTGATTACTACGTTTTCGTAAAGGATATAATGTGCATGAACATGATATGTAAGACATATGCTAAAGAATATTTGTAATTCTTTGGGTAGATCCTCATATTCTTAAAGTTCTAATGTCCTTTAAACATTTGGGTTAAAAAAAAAAAGAAAATAAGAAACGAAAAAGAAAAGTTATAGACTTCATAAGCAAAAATAAGTTCTATTGTCCCTAAGCATCTGCGTAAAAGAAAAGAAAAATTATGAAAAAAAAAGGAGATTTAGATTTCAGATACCCACAATTCTATTGTTTCGTAAATATTTGCGTAAAAGAAAGAAGAATGGCGAAAACAGAAAAGGAACAGATTTCACAATGCTGTCTGGCAACTGTTTCAGGCACAACTTCAAATGACCCTGACCTCCATGTGAGGCCGAAGAAAGAAAGACCGGAAGTTGTTCAATAAAAATCACAACAAATCACTAATCTATAAACCTGGCCCCCAAAAATATGCAAATAACGCTTGAAACAACAAATCCAGAGTCGGAAGTCGTTGAAACGATCTTCTTCAATGCCTGTGCTCTACGGGGACCTACAAAATGAAAGTAGAAGCGGAAAGGTCGGAGTGTGGTAAATACATGGCTAATAATTGGAGTGGATCATAAGTGGTGGAAGTGAATGGGCAGGCGTTACCGTTACGCGCAGGCATCTCCCCATCCAACGCCCAGGTATCAACAAACGAGATACAGTCAGGATGATCAATGTTAGAACGAAATCGGCTCAAGAACAACCTACATGAATGAGTGTGTACGCGCGTGGGCTGTGGCCAATTTTGTTTTCTTCTTCTGGAAATTTATTTCGGGCTGATAGATCAGCTGGCATGCCATTCACAAATTAGGCAAAGGGTCAGCTGCGGGTCACATGTGATCCCACGCTGTCTTCTTCATTGACAAACTGGGTAAACTAACTTTTAAGACTGAAGGTCTGACCCTATGGAACCCAGGTGTTTGACACTTGAGCGTAATGAACAAGCTTTCTGCGAGAGCGGGAGAGTGCCAATTACTACGCTGGCTAATATTGTACGCCCTCTCATATATAGGCTTCAAAAGAGGAGTATAGATATGTCACTCTGCTGTGTTTGTGTTTTCCTCAAGAACCTGGTAAATTCATCTGAATCGCGGAAATTCACTTTGAGAAACTGTTCATGCAGAAACAACATTTGAATAATTCCTAAAACAGCTCTCCATTATGGCTTAAAGCAGTCGGAAAGAATCAGGAATGGAGAGGCGGGGTTATTCATGAGTTGCAAATTTCGAGAATCAACGAGGGTTTGTAAATAAGAGAGAAAATATCGGGCTACAGACAAATGGTTCTATTTAAGGATGTTACAATACTACCGCAAGCCAAAATGAGTACTGTAGATACTCTAAAAGAAATAGAAAATTCTCCGAAAGACATGTAAATATTCTGAAAATGTGCAAACTCTGGGGAAATGTAGATACTCTAAAAGAAATGTAAATTCTCCCAAAGGCACGTAGATACACTGAAAGAAATGTACAAGCTCTAGGAGAAATGTAAATGCTTTGAAAGAAATTAGATGTTCTTAAAGAAATGTAGATACTCTGAAAGAAATATGCAAACTCTTGGAAAATTAGATACTCTGAAAGAAATGTGGAAGATCTGGGAGAAATGCTTTGAAAGAAATAAAATGTATTTTTAAAGAAATGGCTGACGCTCTGAAAGAAATACAGTTTATCTGAAAGAAATGTAGATACTCTGACATACATGCAGAAGCTCTGAAAGAAATGTTTATGTTTTAAAGTAATATATATTTATGAACGAAATACACATCATCTGAAAACAAAATTAGATGACCTGAAAGAAATGTAGATGTTCTGAAAGAAATGCTAATGTTATGAACGAAAAACGGATTGTCTGAAAGAAATGTAGATGTTCTGAAAGAAATACAAATGCTCTGAGAGAAACGTAAATGCTCGGGAGGCGCGCGCGTGTGCGTGTGCGGGGGGGGGGGGGAGGGGGGGGGGGGAAGCACTGCGATGGCTCCAATCACAATATTATAGGGTATCATTAATCCCAGGGGCAATAATGTTAACAATATGAGGAATGCTTTCAAAATATATTCACTGGTACTCATTGACACTCACAGAAGCAAACGAAGTAGGCAGAGATTATGGGACACACTAAACACTAAACTAATTAAATTAAATAATCGATGCACACTGGAATGTGACATCAGCATCATGTAGCAAGTCCTTTACAGAACGTCGCGTTCACCAGTGCTCGCCGACAAAGCATCTCAACCTCTGGCCATTTCTCCTGCCTCCTGCACCCTCATGGCCAAGGTGTCTGCAATGTCCTGTGCTCACTCTCGTGCTGGTCGCTTCTGCCTCCTCTTCTTGGAACCCTGCCATGTTTAATATGTACACAGTATTTCAGTTTCTGTGAGGTGATAATATTTATGAGCCAGTTTTATTCGATGTTCAGATCTTGTATGATGTCCCGATCTTTAACCTTCAAGGTCCACGACATTCTAAGAACCTTGAAGTTCAACAGCTTCAGCTTTGTTGTTCTTTTAGTGATTGCGAAATGGACCATGACTCCTGTCCACGTGTTGCCACAAGAAAGATGCCACTTCTTACACATGCTGCCTTAGCTTGTTTCCTGGTGTTGTTAATACCCTTTGACCTCTACACTGCTCTGGCCGTTCTGCTTATGATTTCTGTTGAAGTCTCAACTGTTGTAGGTTATGGAGCCAAGAGATATCAAGTGTGTGCCATTTTGAATTTCTTCATTCTTGATTGTGATCTTTGTTTGGCATGTAGTTGTAGTTTTTATCTGGTGACATTAATTTTGTTTTGGTTATGTTCAGAAACGAGATTTTGCTTTATGTACTCTGTCTCTTGATAGACAGGAATAGTCTTCTGATATTCTAAGTTTCCATCCTCAATTTCTACTACAGCCTGATTGTAGCAGCTGTTCAAAATAGTGCCGACAGGTCTAGTGCCGTTATTCCAAATCCTCCGCAGCTGTGTGTCGAACACGATAAGCGGAATTTCGAATTAATGTCGTAGCCACTCCGCCACATAACCGGCGTCCTGAAAAGTATATGCAATATTTCTTAGATGGAAGATATGGGACCGACATAAGAGAAGAAGAGGCCAACAAAAGCTGCATTTTAGAAGATGAGAAGGATATTTTGTGATAAGCCACTTCTCCTTAATGTCATATAGAGAATGCTGAAATGTTATATGGAACATGTTCTGCTGTATGGCACTGAATCTTGGAAATGGGAACGAATTAATTATGAAGAGTTTGGAGTCAGCAGAGATGAGATTTATAGGACGCTTGTTGGGAATACCCTGGACTGGCAGAATAATTATCACCGATTGTCTGGAAGAGATTAATGGACGTAGAACATTATATCCAACAAAATAAATAGACAAATTGTTCGTTGATCATATAATGAGAAATAGGCATTGCAGAACAACGTGTCGACTGGAAATATCAGCGATAGAAGAGTCTAGGGGAGGAGGGGCGGTAGCGTAGTAGCTAGACGCTCGCCTGTTGGTTCGATGACTATGGGTTCGATTAACATCAGCGGAGAATTCGAAAGTTTTAATGACCCTGGGTCTCCATGTGTAAAATGTTCTTTTACTTTACTTGCATAGAAGAGCCAGAGGCAAACTAAGGAAACGATGCTGGGGGGTCGTAGCTGGTGGAGTGATAGCACTGATCATGAACACCAAGGACTGAGAATGCGGAGAGTCATTAACGCCTACGCCATTTGGCAAGATACATGATGATGATGATGATGATGATGATGATGATGATGATGATGATGATGATGATGATGATGATGATGATGATGATGATGAGGGAGAGGAGGAGGAGGAGGATGTTGATGAATGGCATGAACTTGTTGACCAGATCATAGGACATTGAAGTTGAAACCGTCTGTGTATTATTACATCTCTATCCCATGTATGTATCATATATCTGGAAAAGATCTGCTTGCGGCAGTAAGTTGTTCAGAACACAGATGTACAATTCTGTCCACGTATCCTCAAATTTGGAAATTCATCACTGCATAAGCAACGTTTATAGAAAATATATTGAATGTATAGTCCCGCCTGCGGTTGCCTCGGCAGGGCCGGACCACATGATTCCGGGGCCCTACTGACCGCGGGCCGGACGTTCCACGCCCATGTTCTTCTATTTACTACTGTTTCAATGAAGGAATCCGTCAGTCTGTCCTTCTCTTCTCGCGTGAACAGTAACACGATTACAGTAGTATTCGTAGACAGGGTGGTTGTAATCTTTATCGTTGCCACCAACAGTCTCGACTATCTGGACGCGCCAGAAGTACTTACTACCCAGGCATTTCTGCCAACGTTCAAGTCCTCTACATTTTTTTTATTTTCAACTAATAAATCTTCTGCTGGCTGAAATTGAGAAATAGTTCCTGGTCGACTCCACCGACCTCATTATCTTTACGGGATTGGTGGCATCATTTTGTGGTTTCCTCCCCACGTGTTCGCCCTGGCTAATGAATCGGGAGCCACACTCTGTCACTGGAAGCATCCTTTGACATGTGGAAGAGCGTGTCGTCGCCCCGCCAGTAACTGTGGCAGGTTGCCGTTCATTTATGTACTTCTGTTTCCGCTTGTTTTGGTTTAAATCACCCACGTAAAACAGCTAACAGAGGGGATAGTAGGCTGTCGTTGATGCACTCCTTGTCCTCTCTACGGCGCCGTCGGCGTCAGAAGGCTGCTTACGAAAACAGTGGTTTTCAACCTGTTTTCGAGTACATAGCACCTCAGACTAACTGCATTCTTGCTCTGGCGTCGCTTTATGATAACTGATTAAGACTGGAATGATGCCTTGACATTTGAGGCAATCATTTTAGCATAACAGCTTCTGAAACAAGTTTTTCTTAAAATATGTATATTGTACATACTAAAATAAGATGTGGAAAATTACATGTACAGTAAGAATATAATGGGAATTGCTAATTGAAAACTATTTACTACAAAGAAAACAGCATTGGTAAAATAAACTATTTCTTTTTAGGTATATATGAAAGTATTGTTCACATCATCACACAATTTTTCCTGAGCATCGATCAGAGAGAGTGCCATGTGGCACACAGGATGAAAACCGCTAAGGTAAATGTTCTAATACGCAGGGGCAGCTAATAAAGTAGGAATTAAAGTAACAGATCCCTTTACACGTTTGTGGCGCATTGTCCCATATGGTTAGTTAGTTGCATATCCTTTACAGGGCGTTAGCAGTCAACTCCAGCATGTTTGGCTGTTTGTGATTCCTGCGCACGTTTACGTTCAGTTTGCTTTCTAAACGATCTGCACTCATACCATTGTAGCGAAATCAACGCAAGACGTCTGCTTCCTAAATCGCCCGCAGAATTCGTTATCCCTTCGCCACAGAGTCGGCATATGGTTCTAGACCCATGTTTGTATAAACCAATCGGCACCCGGCAGACGTTGTGATCGGTATCAAACCGGCTGCATTTACTCCCCGCGACATGTCCTGACATTGGTTGTGGTCCGGGCTCATCGGAGAGACCAGGTAAATTTTCAACATCAGACCCCATACGGTTTGGTACACATGACTGTCGTGTCGGCACACGAGCGTCTAGCCACCACACTACGGGGTGCCCAACAAATAAAACACTGAGAGCTGTATCTCTTTGTAAGTGGCCAAAGTGCCTTAATTATGTGACAGTGATCTCATGGGCTGTTACTGACTGTCAGTTTCTATGAAGCTACTGTGCTATCCTTCTCACGCCATGATAATCCTCCTTTTTTTTTTTTGCGCTAGCTCGCTTTAAACCTAAGCGTAGTCCATACTCGCAACTTCTATTGTAGCACTGATCTGAATTGTGCGTGCGGATTAGCTTTCCCTATTACCAGTGTCCCCGGCCATCAGTTGAAGAACCCACTCCAAGCTTTAGAGGTACTTGTAATTTACGCCCCCAAGTCAAGTAAGAGAAGTCAACATTTTAGTCTAACTGACCAGTGAGGGGGTTGAGACCGCTACCTCGGCATCATCACATCGGAAGCTTACGAGCGAGCGCTCTTATACATTCGGCCATACTGACCTCTAAATACACATCTTGAAATACGAGGATTTTAAAACCGAACGCAAGGTCTATCTCGATTAAACGAATTGTTGTTACATGAGTTTTTGTAAGGCGGGATGTTGTAAACCATCATCTTTATATATTAGTGTCTTTCTAACCTTCACTTTAATTTCCATAAGCAGTTTTAAATCCTCGCGTTTTCTTAGTGTCGTTAGCCTCCCCTAATAAATTAGGTTTTAAAGTTTCTGGCATCAATATCAATTTTCAGAAAGTGTGGCAAACTGACAGGCAAAGATGATGCACCCTATAGTCTTACACAACTCTCTTCCTGCTGGTTTTGCCAGCCGAAGTCTAATGCAGGGTTTCTCCAAGTAGGAGTCGCGTCGCCCTAAGGGTTCACAGACACTCTTGTACATTTTGTTGTTGTGAAATTACTATGCGTAATCTTAGTGTCTATTGATTTTATTGTAATAGAGTGTAAGGTTCGCGAGACATTTCGTCTGCTCAGAATTGAACGCGAGGGAAAGCAATGTTTTATTTTTTATTTTTTATGTCTTTGCACTCGCTGGGTTTTGAACTCAAGCAAAGTCCATCACGTGCTACTGCTTCTGGTGAAGTGGATTGATTGTTGCGTGTGGGTTAGCTTTCCTTATTACCAGTATCCCTCGCCAAAAGGCGAACTCATTCCTACTTCAGAGGTGCTTGTAATGTACGTCCCCATATCAAGGAGGAGAAGTCAACATTTTAGTCCAGCTGACCGGTGTGGGGGTTGAACCCGCTACCTGGCATCAGCACAGCGAGAAGTTATTCCAAAGGCTGAAGAAATTTTATGAAACGTTATTCGTGTAAGACTTGACCAGTCCTAGAATCACAGGTGTAAAATCACATCATGTGAGATGAGATGCACAAGAAACGCATCCGGACAAACAATGAAGCAATAGAGACACATCAGAAATTAAGAAAAAGTGTGCGGATAACACATATTACTGACTTTACTGAACACCAAAAAACTTAAATGGTTCTGACAATTAGTTACAATGGAACAAGATCAAGCAGCAGCTAGAACATTCTAAATGAGAACATCGGAATACAAGGCAAGAGGGCGGACCATGAACAATTGGTTAAATGGAGTAAAAGAGACATTGAAGAAATCAAATATGAATTTACTACAAGCAACAAGGCAAGCGAAACACAAAATTACATCTTCCTTCTCTTTCGCAACGCTTCACGACAAAAACATTAGGACAAAAGAAGAAGAGGAAGAAGAAATAAGAAGATGTAAGTCAGAGGACATGCACGTTCTAGGGTGTGCACACACAATGGGAAATTACAACGCTGCAGATTGTAAATAGCTCAATCTGGGTGGTGAGCACAACAAACAACAAGAAAGTGCAGTCTGTGTAAGATTATCGCCTCCACGCCAACACCCAGGGCATCCAGGTCGGTTTACTAGAAGGGACGAGGCTGTCATCGCCGGGTGTCGAACACAACCACGCTGTGTACGACCCGACACAGCTTCACATACACATGTGGGACAGGCGTCTCATTGTGTAGAAACGTAAACAAGTGCAATCTAGTATGTCAACTATGTTATTTAAGCAAACAAAGGTATATATGGTTTGAAGCGTTGATAGTCGACTGAGTGCGGTATGCAGAACTGTCGACCAGAGAGATCCAGAAGAATCAGTTGCTCTATCTTCAACATGTTTGTAAGGCTGTTGTCAGTTTCTACATGAAGAAAAGCTGTTATTTTATCTAGCGAAAAATATAGCAAAAGGACCAGGATACCGATAACACATATCAGAGGCCTAAGTGCTATACATATTTTATAGTGTGTACCTTGGAGATGTGGATATACGGAAGAAGTACGGCGTATTTCATGGAAACAGAAACAATCAAATACAGAGGTTATTGAAAACCTGGGAATGAACAGAGAGCTGATTAAAGAAATTAACATGAGGCAAGTGAAATCTTTCGGCCACGTTAAAATGACATAACATTCTTATAAACACCATACTGGAGGGCATGGTGAAGGGCAAGCGAGCAAGAGGTAGACAATGATACAAGTGGAAAGATATCAAGAAATGAACGAACATGAATCTGACAGAATGTACAATCACAGCGAGAGACAGACAGTGTTGGAGATCTATTGCAGCCAACCTTAATTGTGGAGACGACACCTAATTGATTGAGTGTGTACCTTTTCTAATTATTAAAATTTTGCCAAAACAGCGGTATTAAGGTCTTCTCATTTTCACTTACAACTGCTGAGATATCTGTAACTTTCGTAGCAGGCATGTAACATCTCCAGTTCTTTGGATCGGAATGTTAGAAGTCTAGACATCCTATCTCGGGATCAGGAAGGGCAACATCCCCAGGATGCGTATTTTAAGCAAGATTAAACATCCACAACTACACTCGTATTCATTACTTCTCCAGTTAGAGGTGGGCGCTGTATCTCTGGGGTTAAGCCACTCTGCCCACTCAGGTCAATAATTACGTACCACGCACGCACACTGCACAAGAGATTGCGCTTTGTGCCTCCGTACTTTTCGCGGCTAGAACACATGTGATAATGAGGAAGAAAGAAGGGACTTTATAGAAAGCAGGACAACAGCTCGGGTAGAGGATGAGGCTAGCTAGCACAGCAGAGAAACAGCTCTACCTTGGAACATGAATGTTAAGTAATACATCACGCTGTCGCCCTCACACGGCCGTGTTTGCTTATTTCTGGCTCTTGCGTGCCAACAGCGCGTGCATAAAATAAGCCAGACTCCCCAGTTGAAGAAGAAGAAAAAAATACTGAGTTCCGAAGATTAAATACCGGAGCCAATATAGAGCAACACAAGGGGCCTGGGCAATTAATATGCGGCACATAAAACAAAACAAAAACTGTATGGAGAGAAGGGGAGGGGGGATACAAAGGTAGGCGGACGGGTGGAAGGATAGATATACAGTTTATATAGATAGATAGACAGACAGACACATTGCAAGATGATTTTTTTCAGAGAGAGAGAGAGAGAGAGAGAGAGAGAGAGAGAGAGAGAGAGAGAGAGAGAGAGAGAGAGAGAGAGAGAGAGAGAGAGAGAACGAACGAAGGACAAACTTTATTTTCAAAGGGTCACAAATTGGGCACGCAGGCCAGTCTTACATTCCGCCCTTCCAACCACTCATCTTTTGTACATCAATTATCTCTAGTGCATGTTCCGTTCACACAGGAAAAAACAAAACACTGTCAAATGAATATTATGAACATAAACAATGCATACTACCATGTTATGAGACAGTCAGGCAGCCAGCCACAAATACATGCGCAAATACAGACACACATATATAC
>JACEFZ010007529.1:582500-610845 GCA_014155875.1 Cepaea nemoralis
TACTGTTGTACACCCCAGACAGAAGATTACACTGCTGGACTGTAACAGGATCAATGAGTTTACACAACAAACTACAGACTAAACAAAACAAATTAAGAACAACAAAATTAGGTTTTTATTGACAGAACTGCATGGTTTAGTGACAAACAGGCATCCTGGCATGTCACATAACTGACATATACAGAAATGGGAACCTATGTTCCCACAGTAATCACTGCTGCCTAACGTCGCTATGCAAATGACTAGGTACCTATCTCCACAACCCAACAAGGACATGGCAACAACAGAGCCTTAACGTAAACAACCATGGTAACCGCAGGTATGGACTTTCTATTGTAATCATCTCAGGACTCATGGACAGTTGGTACATACAGAAATGGGAATCTGAAATCCCACAGAGATAACTGCTGCCTAGTACTAACTACAGGGGCGGTCTCTAAATGACAGTGAGACCTCAATCATGTTCAGTTGAGTCGAAGGGCACCCTCAATACCCACACAAGACACCCGCATCACATAAGTCGACTGGGACCAGATACAGCGAAAAACCATAACATAACGAGTAACAAAACTATAACTCTAACAGCAGAGATATAGTGGCATAAACACGCCTAAACAGGTATACGAAGGGGCATATGAAAGGGTATACAAAAGGGGATGTGAGTGGCCTACGACATTAACCAGAGCCGGGGCTCAAGTTTGCTCTACAACCCACAAACATGGCCAGGGGTCACTACCAAGAGTCCAGTGACTGGGGAGGGCTGGTTAAAGCCTCCCTATTTGATGGTATCTACATCTCTACAGAGATCTACCTAATCGCTCCTTCGGCCACGGTTGTCTGGTTTCGAGAGACCGGGAAACTGACACGCGCCTCTATTTATTCATGCTTCCAGAGCGGCTTCCCATCATACCCCAGGGCACTGCAAGGGATGCTGGTATGGGTAACATCATCAACATCATCATGTATCGCGCCAGACTATTACACACACACACACACACACACACACACACACACACACATACATACATACATACATACATACATACATACATACATACATACATACATACATACATACATACATACATACATACAGACGGAGATTGCCTTTTATATATAAGATTCGGTACTAGATGGGTGATATGCCTGGTATAACACCGGCCATCTGCCAAGAAGAGAAAAGGGGATACGACGTGGATGGCAAGCTGTAGACAACAACAGCAGGACTGGCTCACACAGTAGTCGGCAGATGCTGAGACGGATACACATAACTCGCGGGGGAAGCTGACATACAGTTTATTCCCAAAGGATATACACCAAACAAACCACCGTAGTCAGCTGAGTCACTCTAACATGATACCACTGTCCACCGCGGACCGCGTGCTTGGTATCCTTCGGTAACAATATTCACAGTCCATCTCACATGATTTTGAAACGCTTCAATCTCTCTTTCTCTGTCACAACCCGGTGCGTTATAGGTATGAACTCTGCGAAATCGAAAAATCAGCTAACACTGACATAGAAGACGAGAGAAACTACACTCGCACATTTAACCACCACAATTATAACCAACGCTACTATAGCAGGTTGGACGAGGTGGAATGTTTCTTTTGTTTCACAAATTGAATGGATGGATGGACGCTTGTAAGGTACAGTTGCTGACAATCGTTAATGTTTATTCGCAACACTCACTGAAATGTTCTCTCTCTCTCTCTCTCTCTCTCTCTCTCTCTCTCTCTCTCTCTCTCTCTCTCTCTCTCACACACACACACACACACACTCTCTCTCACTCTTCTCTCTATCTCTCTCTATCTACCAATCTCTCTCACACACGTACACACACATACACAGGCACGCACGCACGCGCGTCCTCAAATGACCAGAATATTCATTGGACATACAGTTAAGTTATAGATATAGGACGTGTAGTTGATAATGTCTAGTTGATGTAAAGTACTTGTCGTTGTATATAGCTCTGCTGGTATAATATTCTTGCTTGTCTGCTTTGCGTCTAATGTTTTACTTTTCTCTAACAGTCCCCGTGCCAGAATGACCAAGGTACCGTCGGTTTAGCACGTCAGCTTCGTTGGTGAGATTTAGTTCACTGGAACACGGGTGTCTGCCCTGGTTGTTAGCTGTTTTGTCGCTTGAATGGTTTTCTGGGTTACGTTATGTCCTTTCCCTTTATTTTATAGTGTGTTTCAGTTAACTTGTTGTCAATTTATTTTAACTCTTTATATTCCATCTTTAAAACTACTGCGCGTAATTTTGCCATTCATATCAACAGCAGCTGAAAAATGCTGGTGTTGACGGCAACGTCCTGTAAGGGATAAGCAACTTAAAATTTAAAAAAAAAAAAAAAAAAAAAAATTCCATCTTTGACCTATAATTATCTCGATGACGTTTCCAAGTACCCGTTTTATGCTGGATCGGCTCGGCAGCACAGGTTGAATTAATAGACTCAGTTATGATTGGGCGAGAACAAAACGACAGACTGCAAAACGATTGGACGAGAACAACACGACAGACTGCAAACGACTGGACGAGAACAACACGACAGACTCCAAAACGACTGGACGAGAATAACACGTTAGACTGAAGAATAATAAGACTAAAACAATACCAGAGGCTTCAATATTATTGCACGAGAAAACACGATAGACTGACGAATTATTGGACGAGAACAACACGACAAAAACAATAATGATTGGGCAGAAAATCGCGACAAATTCATTAATGACTGAGCAGAAAATCGTGACAAATTCAATAATGATTGGATAAGAACACGACAGACACCGTAATTAATAACAAACGCAATCATATCTGGATGAGAGCAACATGACACACTCATTAATGACAGACTCAGAATCGATTGGACGAGAGCAACACGACAAGCACAATAATGACTGGAAGAGAACATGGCAAACTAATAAATGATTGGTGGAGAACAACATGACAGTCACGACAACATCAACATGTTCTACTTACGCCCGCAGGAAGCGAAAGCCTCGAACGCAGACCATAATGTTGCCAAAGCCGTCGACCTTCAAAAGCGTGCCGAAATGGTTGTCAAACCACAATCCTCTAGAAACATCCAGAAAACCAGCAAAACAGTAAAACTTGAAGATGGCAATTCAATTATTAATATATGTCAGGCAATAAATTGAAAAATCTGTTTTTTGTGCCTTCATTATTCAAATTCACCAATGGAATAACATTATTTTGAATTCAATAATTAAGTGTATCTAATAGAGTCCATATGTGTATCAAATGGCGTTTTCAAACTGCAAATCGCAAATTTTTGTTACAAGTTCCAAGTGGATGTTGGCGTGTTTATGACAAGGATCACAGAAAGAGAATATGCGTAGAAGAGCAACTGAATGCGATCAAAGAGAAGTATTACAAGAACTAACAACAGTGTGCTAGTAAGAAAGACATATATACATGAAAGATTAAGGAATTAAAGAATGTATTTATAATAAGCTGCGCACAACAAGGAAATAAAAACAAACAGGTTTTAGAAAAGAAAGAACAAATGTCATAGAAGAAAAGAAAGGAAGAGAGGAAGAAACATTTACTGAAACAGAAAGTGGAAAAGAAAAGAATACAGGAACAAATCTAATTTAAAGACAGAACCAGCACAAGATATGGCCAGCAAGAAACAAACCAGGGAAGCCAGCAAGAATGACAGAACTAATTAATATCGTTTGGAAAACAGTTTTGTGAGTTGTGTGACGTCTAACACAAACAACCAAAAAGATAACTGAATATCAACAATAAAAGGCCAAACAGAGGGATAAAGAGAATAAAAAGTACGCCTGTCTATAAAAAACACGCCTGTTTACCCGGTGGGCATGGGTTAGATCTGAATCGGTGCCGGTCCGTATTTAAAAAATTGCCCTGGCCCCCCCCCCCCCCCCCCCCAAAAAAAAAAACAAGAAAAAAGGCGCTTAAAAGTCCCCAGGGTCGACTTCATTGCACCGGATTTTATCCCATATGGCTCAGTCTCTTTCCGCAGTGAACTGCCAACAGCGTTCCACAAAGCACGAACTCCGTAGCCCCAGCGACGACCCCCAGGAGTTTCCGAAAAAAAATGCACCCGTGAAACTGAAAGATGCGGCCCGGAATCGAACCCACAACCTTCGGACCCCAGTCAGGCGGCTTGACCACTTTGCCACAGAGACTCCCAGGTGGACCCAGTCTCCCAGGTGGACCTAGTCTAATATGGAATTAGGAAATGCTTTGGGAAACGAAGGCGGCCGGAGTTGTACCACATCAATCACCTGAATGCGGTGGTCTATGAACATGAAGAATTAGCACCATAACCCCAATACTTTTCCTTCACGTGTATCATTAGAGTTTTTTTTACGCACCCTGACCATGTATTAAAAATCTGATCCTTCTCTATTATGATTTTTCCATCTTGTGTTTTCAGGCAGTCTGTTGATATAGATCTTTTTATTAGTAAGTTCCTGAATTCTGATCAAACTTGAAGTTTTAATTGTGTAGTACAAAACAACACCTGCCTCAACATACCCCTGTTGTCTAAATTGTGTGGTACAAGACTTAACATACTTGTACTTTCAATTGTGTAGAACAAATCAACATTCATCTTAGCATACTTGCAGTTTCAATTGTGTAGTACAAACTACCCTCCCCCGATGGTGTTTCCACCTTGTCGTGGTGGGGGAGCTTGAGTTTCTCAATGACCCTGAGAGCTATGCCGGCGGTAGCGTAGCTACCAGCAGGGCCTCCCAAGCCGGACAGGTCAAAGGGTAGAGAACAGACAAAGAGAAACACCCTGGTCCTCCAGGTTGGGGGTTGAAGCGTGGGGTTAACATCCCCACCTTTGTAAAAACCTTTCTTTGTTACGAAACAAATACATGAGCCTCGATATCGGACTGACTTATCTGGACAACGACCTTGGAACGTTAAAGGACTTTTGAGATTTGGAACATGGAATGTACGGACACTATATCGAGCTGGAGCGGCCGAAGAACTAACCCGGGAGCTGGTTGAATATCAAATGGATATCACAGCAATTCAAGAAATAAGGTGGCCAGGAGAGGGTACTTTAGAGCAAAATGGAATGATTATAATATATGGAGGAAACACCCAAAATAAACATGAATTAGGAACAGGATTTGTCATCAAAAAAGAGTTATGGGGGAACATTTTAAACTTTAAAGCTTTTAATGACAGGATTAGTAAATTACGAATAAAAGGTAAATGGAAAAATATAACGATGATTAATGTACATGCACCTACTGAAGAGAAAGAAGATGATATTAAAGAAGACTTTTATAATGATCTGGAAGATGTCATAGAAGAAACCCCCAAACAGGACATCCTGATTGTGCTGGGAGACTTCAATGCAAAAATAGGTAGAGAGCAAACTAATAAAAAAGTGGCCGGTATGGAAAGCCTACATACAACTTCAAATGATAATGGATGGAGAGTCATCAACCTGGCAGAAGCCAAAGGACTGCAGATTAGCAGTACCAGACTACAAAGAAAGGATATACACAAACAAACTTGGAAATCATGTGACAAGAGAACCTATAATCAAATAGATCACATTTTAATTAACAACAGAAATGCATCAAACATACAGCAAGTCAGAAGTTATAGAGGAGCTGAGTGCCACAGTGACCATTTCCTCGTTGGAGCAAAATTTAAAATAAAACTTAAGAGAGCTTTCTATACTAAATTACAAAGATTACACCCAACATATAACAGAGAAAAACTACAAGACATTACAGTCAAAGAGAAATTTACAGATGAAATAAAATGTAAACTTGAAACTTTTCAAAACCCTTTGGAGGAAAGCGTTGACCAAACTTGGTTGAACATCAAGAATACACTTCAATCTACCGCAGAAGAATGTCTCGGTGTGTCAACCACGCATAGAAAGAACAGATGGTTCAATCAAAAATGTGAAGAAGCAGTCACTAAGAAGAAGAATGCCAGACATGTATGGTTAAATGACATCAATAACATCCAAAAGGAAGAGCATTATAGAAATGAATGTAAAGAGGCTACAAAAATAGTCAGACAGCAGAAGCGAGAATATATGAGTAATATAATCAAAGATATGGAAACTAATCACCAGAAAAATGAATCCAGAAAGTTTTTTAAAGTACTGAAGTCAATGAAACGAGGGCACCAACAAAACACATATGGTTTAAAAGACAAAAATGGGAATATGATAAATACCAATGAAGAAATGTGCAACACATGGAAAGAATATTTTATTGAATTACTAAATTGTGAAGCTCCAAGTAACATTTTCCCACAGGAAGAGGTTCTAACATGCGAACCACAAATTGAAGAACCTACATTTGAAGAAATCCTATATGTAATCACACGACTTAAAAACAATAAGGCAACTGGGACTGATGGAATTGCTGCTGAATTTATAAAGGCAGGTGGCCATGCATTACATCTAAAGCTATACGAACTAATAATAAAAATCTGGAGGACAGAAGAATTACCCCATGACTGGAAAGAGTCATTATTGATACCTATCTTTAAGAAAGGAGACAAGTTCCAATGTGGAAATTATAGAGGAATATCACTACTGTCCACAAGCTATAAGATACTATCCGCAGTATTACTAAATAGACTAAAACCATATTCAGAAGACATATTAGGTGACTACCAGGCGGGTTTTAGACAAAACAGATCAACAATAGATCAGATATTTATCTTACGACAAATAGCCGAGAAACATTGGGAATATAAAAGAGATCTCCATAACATTTTTGTGGATTTTAAAAAGGCTTATGATAGTGTCCATAGGAATAGTCTATGGAATGTTATGCAGGAATTTGGAATACCAAGGAAGTTAATTAACATGACCAAACTATGCATGGAAGATACTTATAATATAGTAACATATAAAGGCAGGAAATCAGACCCCTTCCAAATAACATCTGGCTTGAAACAGGGTGATGCACTATCGCCGCTACTCTTCAATCTGGCTCTAGAGAAAGTTGTAAGGAAGGTAAAGGAGGAATGTGATATTGGAGGAACATCCAAGCTGCTTGGTTATGCAGATGATATAGATATTATAGGGCAAAGTGAACAAAAGACATTAGAAATATTGACTCACTTAAAGGAAAAAGCCCAACAGATGGGGCTGGTTATCAACCAAGATAAGACAGAATATATGGTAATTTCAAGAGACGGAATGGCTAAAAACTCTGGCCACATACAAATAGATAATATGACCATTAAAAGAACGGAAACATACAAATACCTGGGTACAATCTTCAACTGCTCCAACATCATAAGGGAAGAAATACAAACTAGAATCAACTCTGGAAATAAGATATACTATGCACTACAACATCTACTAAAATCAAAGGCGCTATCTCGTAACACCAAAATCACAATCTACAAAACACTGATCAGACCAGTTGTGCTGTATGGCTCTGAAACCTGGAGTACAACGAAAGGAGACGAAGCCTTGTTACAAACCTTTGAGAACAAAATTTTAAGACGCATCTTTGGACCCATTAGGGATACACAAAGTGGAGAGTGGAAAAGAAGAAGTAACAAAGACATTTATGATTTGTTTAAGTCCCCGCTAATCACTGGTATCATGAAGGCTAATAGACTACAATGGCTGGGGCATATAGAAAGAATGGAAGATAATAGGGAAACAAAACTCGCTTACACTCAGGAAATAAATGACCGTAGACCCCGAGGTAGACCAAGAAGGCGGTGGAGAGATAATATACATACAGACCTACAAGCACTTGGAATCAACGACTGGCATGAGAAGGTCCACCAGAGAGACGAATGGAGACAGATTGTATTTGCAGCAAAGAACCTCAATGGCTCGGAATGCTGAAGAAGAAGAGAAGAAGAAGAAGTACAAACTACCACCCACCTCAAAATACCTCTTTTTGCCGAAATTGTGTTGTACAAGACTTAACACGCTTGCAGTTTCAATTGTGTAGAACAAAACACCACTCACCTTAACATACTTATAGTTTCAATTGTGTAGCACACAATACCACCAACCTCATCACTCCTTTTACGTCTAAATTGTTGTGTGCACAACACCAACCATTTAAAAATTTAAAACACCTTTGATTTTTTTTTGTCTCAATACTGTCGTATTAAGAGAGGTGTTAGGCAGAGGGATGTGCAATGTCTCCAGATCTTTTTTCCCTATACAGTGAAAATATTTTCAGAAATGTAGAAGACCTAAATGGAATCAGCATTGGAGGACGAAACATAAATAACATTAGATATGCAGATGATACAGTATTAATTGCAGACAATGCACAGGATCTGCAACAATTAGTAGACGCTGTGGTTGTACACAGTGAGCAGCTGGGGTTGGAATTCTTCTTCTTCTTTGCGTTCATCCGGAGTGATTTTTTCAGATGTGATTGCGGTGTGTCTGGTTAGGCACCCTCGGGTCGAAACCCTCAGGCCAACACATCCGACTTTTAGCCTGCATTTTTGGCCAGGTTAGCAATCCTGGGAGACTCTCACTTTTGTGGTACCGTCCACATCTCAGCTGGTCTAGTTGGAACAGTCGAAGACTACACGGTCATCCCTCAAGTGAAGGCAGGGACAGTCCGTAGCATTTTCCGCCATCCTGGGTGGCTTCCATAATTGCAGAGCCGGCACATAACGCTCTGGTGCTGGGTTTACCGAGGGAATCGTCACGTCCTGCTCATGGCTGTTTTAATTCCTCACTTCAATATATTGGGCATTTCGCTCGCCCTGGGCCGTTCCTGCACAAACCAGTCAGCTCTGCGGTTGGTTTCCACTAAGCGAGTTTTCGGACATGTGCTTGTCCCTGTACCCATCAGAGCTGTTCCAGGCACGGCGGACATTCGGAAAAATACCTAGTCAGAGCTGTTCCGAACAAGAGCGGCATTCGGAAACTAGGTAGTCAGAGCTGTTCCTAGCACGGGAGACATTCGGACGAGACATTTCACTCGGACGTAAATGCGTAGTGTCAATTTTTAGTTTGCCACCCGTAGGACGACACTTCCGACTTCCGGCGGGCATTTTTTAGTGAGGTTAACCTTCCTCTGGTTTCGAGACACGTTAGACTGTTGTAATGTCACCCACATCTCAGCTGGTCAAGATAGGATGATCAACGATATCGTGGTCTGCCCTCAAGGGAAGGCAGGGGCAGACCATGGGCATTATCTCGCTATCCAAGGAGGCTTCCATAATTGCAGAGCCGGCACATATTGCTCTGAGACTGGGCTCACCCAAGGAGTTTCCACGTCCTGCTCATGGCTGCTTTAGTTCCTCACTTCAATGTGTTGGGCATCCCACTTGCCACTGATCGCTCAATCACACACCAGGAGCGGTCAGACTGCGAGTGACATCCACTCGGTAAGCTTTTGCTTGTGACTTCAGACCACGCAATAGGTTCGCTCGCCGTGCGTTCCATTTCGCGTTGATGAGACATTCTTCCACTTTTGTCTACACTCTCTATGAGTTAGATACAGACAGTTTCCGTAACCCTTCGACTGGGGCACTTTTCTGACTTTTTTGTACTCGCTCACGAGGTAGGCTACATGTGCTGCCGGCTCAGCACCTTACCTTCGTGCAGCAGTGGACGGGAAACGGCCAGGCCCCTTCATCCGGGAAACTCTCATATCCCCCTGCTAGGTGCCTTCGAACATGTATCAGACCTGAGCATGTAGCTTGCTCAGTATCATGTTTCTATTTTCCGGTAGACGGGTATCAGCCTAGCTCTAAGATCCGAGGGTTTGTGGCTTAGAGGCGTTCAGCCACAGCCCTCGACAGGGAGCCTTAAGAGATTTGTCCGGACCAAGAAATTCTGCCTTTGTGCACCTCATTTAAGTTTTGACTGCTATCCTCAGTCTATGCCTGCAGAGCAGCAGGTTGTGTCTCTCTTAGTCTGGTCCCTATCCCATAAGCTGTCCGATATGTAATTTTTCACCCATCGGCAAGCAAACGGGGTCTATGGGACACGCAAGCTCCCCCACCACGTCAAGGTGGAGACACATCGGGGGAGGGGGTTGGAATTAAATTGTAGGAAGACACAGGTTATGGTCGTCACTAGGAAGAACGAAATACCACAATGTAATATACAATTAAATGGGAATATTCTTCAACAAGTGAATCGGTTCAATTATCTCGGAACAGTCATAACATCTGATGGCAGATGCCTTGAAGAGATTAGAACAAGAATCGCCATTGCGAAAGTAGCCTTTAGCAAGATGAAAAACATTCTGACCAATAAAATGATGTCAATTGAAACGAGAAAAAGAGTGTTGAGGGGATACATAGAGCCTGTTCTTTTGTATGGATGTGAAACTTGGACAATGTGCAGTCAAGCAGAAAAACATCTGATGGCTGCAGAAATGTGGTTTCTGAGGAAAATGCAAAGAATACCATGGACAGAGAGAAAAACCAATGACCAAGTACTACAAGAGACAAATGAAAATCGTAGATTGATTAGAGAAATTAGACGTAGACAGTCAAAATTTTTTGGACATGTTATGAGAAGAAATGGACTGGAGAACTTAGTGACAGCTGGCAAGATCGAAGGGAACAGACCAAGAGGAAGACCGAGAGGAAAATACCTGGATGGCTTGGCCACATGGCATGGACGAGACAGGAACACTGAGCTGATCCACGACTCTGGTGATCGAGTGAAATGGCGAATCATGACCGCCCACGCTTTCCGGCATGGCACATGATTGATTGATTGACTTTCGTACAAGACACCTTTCTGTCACAGTTTTGTCGTACACGACAACACTAATCTCAAGATACCTTTTCTGTCTCAACAGTATAATATAAGACACTACCCACTGTAACGTACTTTTTTGTCCCAGTTTTGTCGTACACGACCCACCAATCTCAAGATACCTTTTCTGCCTTAATTCTATAGTACAAAACACCACCACCTCCCATTTAACATACCTTTTTATCGCAGGTTTTCAGAACAAGAACTCATCCATATTTACATACATGTTTTCTGTCTCAAATTTGTAGTACAAGACACAACCCACCATAACTTGCATGGTATTTTCTCAATTTTGCTGTACAAGCCATCATTCACCTTAACATACGTGTTTTTGTCTCGATTTTGCAGTACAAAACACTACCCACCTTATGGGAAAACTCGGGTCGTACTCGAATTCTTTGATGTCTTCGGGGTAGCCCAGCTCTACCAGTTTGTCTTTCATCAAGTTGAATCCCAGAGTTTCATACTCAGGAGATTTGTATCCTGTGATAGAATAAATAATATAATCATTATATTGGACAATTCGTAAATATACCACTGGACTCTTATTCTGTGAATCAAGGAATAGTATAATCATCATATTGGACAGTTTGTAAAATACCACCAGACTTATATCCCATGAATCAATAAATAGTACAATCATTAATTGGACAATTCGTAAATATACCACTGGACTCTTATCCTGTGAATCAATGAATAGTATAATTATTATGTTGGACAGTTCGTGAATGTATCACTGTATCCCGTGAATCAATGAATAGTACACTCACGATGTTAGGCCGGCTTCGTGGCGAAGGGGGTTTCTGACGCAGTCCGTTATCTCGCATACCCGCTTTCGAAAATCAGCTGCGCGCTATTTGGCAGCAGACCGCGTTGGGTTGGGGTTTTTCGAAACAGTATGGGTGCCGGCTGTTCAGAAAGTAATAGCAAACTACTGAACGTAGACTTGCCAAGACATCACAGCAGCAAAATATGCTGGTGTTGACTGCAACGTCCAGTACAGGATATGCTACTAACTTTTAAAATAATGTTAGACAGATCGTAGGTATACTACTAGACTTGTATCCCGTGAATCAATGTACAATCATTTTTTTTTTAAAGTTGCATATCCCTTACAGGGCGTTGCAGTCAACATCAGCATTTTTCAGCTGCTGTTGATGTTCCTGACAAGATTACGCTCAGTAGTTTGCCATTGCTATCTGAGCGACCGGCTCACATACCACGTAAGTAACCAACGCGGCCCGATCCGCTTCCGAATCTCACGCAGTTACGTTCCTCACGTGGATTACGGAGAAAGTCGTTAATCCCTGTAGAATCATTAGGCTGGGCAATTGATAACTATACCTCTAGATTTGCATCCTGTGACAGAATTATTAGTACAATCATTAGGACGGACAGCTGGTAAATTTACCACTAGACACACTTGTGTAAGGTGAAACAATCAGTATCACAATCATTAGGTGGGCCAGTTGATAACTATAACACAGCTGTCAAATGAGTATGTCTAATATATAACGGTTTAGAATGATGCACACCTCTAGACAAGCAGACAAAAGGGAAGACAGACAGACAAGAATAGACAGACATATAGGGGGGAAATGTACAGGCAAGCACAAACAGACAATCACACCTACGGACAGACATATACAGACAGATAGTTTGCATGCATGCGTTGTATCTTGCTACACCGTTTCTGCCCAATGCGTTACCGTTTCTTTTAAATATGTTATAAACTTTAATTATCCCTAAAATGCTATTTTCAAACTGTGCACTACTTCCCTCAGTCGACCCCCCTTCCCCAGACCTATACAGTCTCGTGCTTACATTTTACCACCTTCATCCATCAATGTGGCTGCATCCCCGTGAAACAGACAAGCAATTTGTTACACACGGCGCAAACTTTCCAGCTGTAGAGTTGGGGAAAACCCGGTGAAGAATTTTCTCACACTCCTTTTGATGCTTACGCGACATTTATATCATGTGCCGTGCCGATAAGAGTGGGTGGTCATGCCATCTCACACTATCACCAGAGTCGTGGATTTACGCCATTTCCATTATTCTCTATGAATTGACGAAACGCAATTTTCTAGGCATCTGCATAATAAAGATACAGGGAGAGAAATTAATGTATAGGTAATAATCGGCACTTATACAAATCAATGAAATAAATAGAGGTCAGAGAAGATATCCTCATCATAAAGCAAGCCTTTTGTACAACGTCGCTAACATCACAACCTGCCGGAAACTGAATGATCCAGTGCCAGTTCTCATGCATGTCATGTTTAGTCCAATGATAGAACTAACCGCAGTCATACAGCCGGGCTTTAGGTCGCCATCACTGTTACTTGTGCTTGTTTCCTCATTGTTCTTTCTCCCGGTGTGGTTAAATGATCGAACTGAAGCCTGGGGCTGCAGATCAGCATGGCAGAATTGATAAAAGCACTCGTTCTTAAAATTCCGGTGTGCTGATGTCGAGGTTGCGGGTTCAACCCTACACCGGTCTGTTGGACTAAAATGTTGACTTTTCGTCCTTGACTTGGGGATGTACACCGCAAGTACCTCTGAGGTCGGAGTGGGTTCGTCTGATGGCGAGGAATACTGGTAATAAGGAAAGCTAATCCACACACACACACACACACACATCAGACCTGTGCACTAAAAGTACTAGCACGTGTGAACAACGCTCGAGTTCACAGGGAGCGGCGACATAAAAACCTGCGGCTCACAATACAATCCCTGTATAAGTTACCACTGTTATGCGGGCCTGCGTGGCCAAGAGGTCAAGTCGCCAGCCTCTTGGTCCGAAAGCCGTTGGTTCGTTTCGGACTCTGCCATTGGGTTCACGCTAGAATTGAGGGGTTCATTTTCATTATCAGTGCGTATTTAAAAAGCCAAAAACGTCAAGCAGCTCTGCAGAAACAAGCCGAGCTATATGGTATACACCCGGTGCAATGAAGCTGAGCCTCTTGCCTTCCAACCCCTTTTAAACAGCTATGTATGGTTGCCGTGGTGCGTTCCTTGGGATAGATAATTTAATTAGGGAAAAAAAAATTAAGTTGCATGTCCTTCACAGGACGTAGCAGTCAACCCCAGCATTTTTCACTGTTCGTGATTCCTGGGCAAATTTTACGCTCAATAGTTTGCCATTGCTTTCTGAACGACCGGTTCCTATACCTTTTTCGAAAAAACCAGTACCGCCGTGTTTCGATCCCGGGTATACGGGCTCACAAACCGCGTTCGCAAGCCCTAAGCCACAGAGACCGGATACTCTAGAAATAATTTAATCGCATCCTACAGGCACATCGATATTCGAACCTGCCGCCTCGCAATGACGACATCGTCTCGACAAAGGAACAACTGCACTTCGGAGCACGGTTAATGGGGCACTCTAGACATTATTAGACAGAATCTAGTCACACAAGATTACTAGGCAGGTCAATAATCCATATGAACCCATAACTGTACAAATTTGACAAAATTCGTATTCGGTCAATTCTGTGGCACTATAGTTACCCTAAAAGTACAGACTCCAGTTTCTACCCATCGTGACAGATCAGGAATTTGACGCTAGTTTGTAAAGACATTCACCGAGCGGCACTCAATGGCTTATGCGGCCAGGATCACACCGATCACCTTTTTTTTTTTGCATATCCT
Source organism: Cepaea nemoralis (assembly GCA_014155875.1). Taxonomy (NCBI): domain Eukaryota; kingdom Metazoa; phylum Mollusca; class Gastropoda; order Stylommatophora; family Helicidae; genus Cepaea; species Cepaea nemoralis. The sequence continues at coordinate 596,914 of JACEFZ010007529.1, forward strand.
CTAAAGGACATCACTGTCACACCAGTATTTTAATGCTGTTGTGATCTCTTGGCAAGTTTACGTTCAGTGGTCTGCCATTGCTTTATGAACGACCGGATCCCATACCAATTCGTTAAAAATCAGCGCAATGCCATCTGCTGTCAAATCGCGCGCAGCTGTGATTCCAACTTGGGGAAGCAAGATTACGAACTGCGTCTGTAACACCTTCGCAACGGAGACTGACCAGATCACCTTCTCAGAAAATGTTCTTGGATCGCAGTTACAATATTGAGTTGAGTTTAGTTGAGTTAAGAACCGACATCACCGCACTCAGGACATTCCCATACGTGCTCCGTCCCCTCGTTCAACAGCTAGCGAAGAGTCATACTACTAATTGTTCCCACCGCTATCTAATCAAAAGTTCTCCTGGTCTTCCCTCTCAGTTTTGAGATTCTTCCAGAACCCCTGCCGATCCCCTGCAATCTCATTCTTCCCACATATGGGTTCTCAATCTGTTCCTCCGCCTTCTCCACCTGGTCCCACAAGCACACGACCACCTCCCTCTTGTCCATAGGCAAAATTCCACCAAGAGGTGCATTCCCTGCTAGCCTATCAGCCTGTTCATTCCCCCGTACACCCGCATGGCCAGGGCAAAATATCCATACAACTCTCACAATCTGTGACCTCTTAAGCGACGAGAGCCATTCCACACGAAACATTCCTTTCTCCACCTTGCTAAGCATACTCTTTGAATCCGTAATGAATACAACGTGTGTTGCAGTAGTCTCCTCTAGCCACCGGAATGCCGCTGTTACTGCCTCCACCTCCATTCTCATGCTGGAGGTCGTAGTCTCATATGCCAGACTCTCCTTTTTCAAGACTCGGCCCATTAGCCTTTGCAATAAAGCCCCAGCCACTACGTCTGTTTCTCACACCTTGATGTGTGTTGCTCTGGATCAGCTGTTGCACTTCAAACTCAGTGCGGCCCGCTGCCCATTCTCTGCACTCACGACCCAGTGTTATTATTACATTGTGCCAGTCCGTCATGTCTTCCGGAACTTCAACCCACTCTCTTTCACGATTGATGGTCTCTAGATCACACACCTGACTTATAGAAAGTTCTGCCTGTGCCATCCAGGACCTGTCTCGTCTTAGTCTATGACCCTTAACCATATCCCTTGCTGCATGCAGGGAGTGATCCCTGTCTGCGGCAACTCTCAGGTACCATTTGGCCTGAAGGACCCTATGCCTATCCGTCATTGTTGGTAGCGCCAGGATATGCCTCATGCATATAATTGGTGTGTCCTTTGTGCACCCCAGTATTAACCGCATGGCAGCATTCTGTATGCGCTCCAACCTTTCAAGCGGGCTCTTTGATACTGTCAGCAGCCCCAAACCATACTCAATGACAGAAATTATTAACTGCTGAAAGAGCCTGTACAGCATCCTCTTATCTACCCCGGTTGCTGCCATAGCCCTCAATGCATTAAGTCCCCTACCAGCCTTCACCACCAAAGTCTACACATGATCCTTAAATGACAAACACCTGTCAAAGGTGATACCCAAGTACTTCAATTTACTCTCTCGACTAAGAGGACATCCATTCAACATAATACCTGGGACGTCTGCCTTGACGATCCGGTTGTCCAAAGAGCACCATACAACCGATGCCTTGTCTGGATTTATAATGGCCCCTGCGTCCCTGCACCACTCCGCCACCCTGTTTACCGCCACCTGTAAGTCTTTCGCCAAACTGGCCCTGTCTCTGCCCTGTCTGTACACCAGCACATCATCTGCAAATGTCAAGATTCTACCCACACCTGGTGTCTCAATAGCTGCGATTTTTCTGGTGTAAACATTAAAGAGCACTGGGGGCAAGGCAGATCCCTGCGGCAACCCAGGTGTAATAGTACAGGGGTCAGAAGTCCAGGAACACATGCGCATTGCAACCTTACGCTCATAAAGGACTGCCACAACCCATCTAACAAGGCAAGGGCAGACCTCCATGTCCAACACTGTGTGTATTAACCGATCATACCTAACCCTGTTATACGCATCCTCCAGATCAAGAGCTACCGCCACTGTCTCCTTTTTATACTGGAAGACCTCATAGACATTGAATTCAAAAGTTGCAGCATTGGCCCAGGTGTCCTTTCCCGGGCCGGTAGCCCCGAGGCCTTGGGGAAACAGAATCCGACTTTCCAAATGTTGCTGGGAGCCTGCGTGCTACTATTTTTTCGAGGACTTTGCCATACGTGTTTTGCAGGGTTATGATTCGGTATCCATTAAGTCTGGAGTGATCCTTATCTGGCTTTGGGAGTGGGACCAGGTAGCTATGCAGCCAATCGTGGGGTATTTCCGCCGTATTGATGCTTAGGTTGAAACAAAGAGCCATCTCCTCCAAGTCCCCATCATTTATGTTCCTCATATGGGAGTACCTCACCCCATCCGGACCTGGCGCTGTGTCTTTAGCCCGCTTCAGTACCCGTCTAATGTCCTCCACTTTAATCTCAGTCCTCCTTCCTAGTGACCCGTGACAAGGCTTCTCTGACGTTATCTCTAATAGCCCTATCTTGCTGATCCGCCTGTTTTAAAAATCGGGCAAGAAAAGCCTCCCCTTTGTCCTTGTCAGTTGTCATAGGTCGGTTGTTATCATCATAAACGGTGCCATGTGTACCAGGCATCACCTGTCTCTTCATCTGCCGGTGCAGCCTCCAGAATTTTCCCAATGTCACATCCCCACCGACTTCATTGATAAACTGTTCCCACTTAATCCTCTTTGCCTCAGCTGCCTGGAGTTTAAAATCCTGCACCTTTACTTTTTTATATCTTTCAGCCTCTTCCAATTCTGTGTCAACTGAATTGGTTGCTCTCCGCACCCTCTGCCAATTCCTTATGGCCGCCCTCTTTTCCCTCCATGAATTCTCGACCTCTGGTGTCCACCATGGTGGTTAGGCAAAGATTCTTCTTGTTGGTTTAGATCTTTCCTGTGATCTAAGACGCCCCAAGAGCGAAGAGTGGTCGCGATCATAACTGAATTCCCTGCGAGCTCTTATAATCCTAACTGTGCTGGACTTAGGTATCAGCACAGAACAGGGGAGGTGGTCACTTCCATGGTCTCCAAGGACGCTCCATTTTATATCTGATGCCTCCTCTTGGGATACAAGCGCTAGCTCGATGGCCGTATCAGGGTCCCCCGGTCTCAATGCAAGCCTAGTGGGTGTCCCGTCATTTAGACAGACAACATCCGTCTCAAGCAAGGCCTCAGCAAGAGCAATACCCTGTCTGTTCTCTACCGACCTATCCCATTCCTTGGCGCGGGCGTTGAAGTCACCACATATCAGATACCTGGTACGTGGGGTGTCCACTGAACCTTTCAACCAGTCCCAACTCTCTCTGCTTATGCAAGATTCCCCACTTACATATATATTTATCAGCCGATTTGTATCCGCATTCCCTGCACCTCTTTACTCTCCTGACCCCACCCACTCATATCCAGTATTGAGTACTGTAAACCATCCTTGACCACCAGAGCCTGCCCATGTCTTGCCTGCCCAGTTGAGTTGATGTAACATGTATAGCCAGGGCACTTAAAAGAGTTTGTATTCAGTTCTTGTAACATCAGGACATCAAAATCGTAGACCAGTTTCTCCAGTATTGGTCCTCGTTGCTTTGCACTACGGCAATTCCAATACCCAACCCGTACATTCTTGAGTCCCAAACGATCCGTTTTCCTTCTACCCCTTCTGGCTCCTATTCTCTTCTTCCTTTTCCTTCCCCCCTCTCCTCTAAATCTTCTCCTCCACTCCATTCTCTCCCCGCGGGCTGTTTTCAAGGGTATCGAGCATAAAGCACGCCCTCCGTTGCTTCGGCGATAATTCTTTGTATTATTCATAGTTGGTTAGATATGAAGGCAGGATATAATCGGTCACCCTAGTAGAGCCTGCCTGCTAGGGAAGGGGCAGGGGATGTCCCTCAGGAGTCAATACGCCTGGCGACGTCCCGCCCGCATACCAGAAGTTCCACGTTCACGACCAGCTCACCCGTGGCCATTCAGTCCTCGGCACGTCAACCTTAACCTTGGGGGTTTATAATCGGAGTTTTCCATCTCCTAGATTGGCCGCTGTAATAGCTAACGGGCCCAATCTACCCGGGGGCTAGAGGTTCCAGCGCCTCATTCCTGGTGAACACAGTAGATACATGTATACGGGGAACAAAACCAATGTCATACAATATCTATCAAATAGTACATACTACATAGTTAAAGTCACTACACAACGGAAAAATAACTCTCGCAGGTAGATAGTTGAGCCCCAAACAAAGCAGTGACGACATCAGTAATCTGGTTAACTTCATACGTTGAGCTCTGTAGTACTGAGACAACAACATGACAATGCTTGGGTAAATTACATAGCAGATCCTGTTGTGTTATAGAGTGGTGGAGTGGTGACAGACACAACACTATCCATTTTACAATGTTATTGGGACGCAGAGGTGTTTCCAAGGCACCAGGGCCGGGTTATATACTGGCCAAGACCTATTGACACGTCCTCGCCGAGCGTCCTGGGCAACAGGTCCCTTCGGGGTCCTGGCTGAAGTCAATAGGATCGCCGTTTCTTCCGAAGTCGGAGAGTGTCTGCCTGTATGGCGAGGAACCACCAGTCTGCACACCAATAAGCCAGACATGGGACAACGGATACTCACGCAAACCTCAGGTCCTTTGGACAACAGGATGCCTTCATCCGACATACAGGACTTCGCGTTGGAGCTCAAGCCAACGAACACAAGCAAGCAAGCAAGCAAGCACAATGTTATTGTGTCGCCCTTGGAAACAGAAATGTCACTGTACTTCACACATTGAGCTCTGTAGTACTGACACAGTACCATCCATTTCACAATGTTATTGTGTCACTGTTGGAAATAGAACTGTCACTGTACTTCACACATTGAGCTCTGTGGTACTGACATAACAACATCCATTTTACACCATCCATTTATTAAGGACAGACCAGAACAGGTCATTCTTCTGCGCCTCAGAACAGGACACAATAGATTACGCAACCACATGTATACAAAATTCAAGATTGGTGACTCAGCCATGTGCACATGTGGTTTGGCGTCGCAGACAGCAGAGCACATACTCCAGGATTGCCCAAACTACAACATATCCAGGCGAACCTTCTGGCCTAGAGAGACAACAGTGGAAGATAAACTCTATGGACCGCTGAATGAACTAAAAAAGACTGTTAGATTCATACAAGAGACAACATTGCAGTTATAAACATAATTTAGGCGAACGAAAGAAGAAGAAGAAGACCATCCATTTTACAATTTTATTGTGTCACTGTTGGAAACAGAACTGTCACTGTACTTCACACATTGAAATATTGCAGACTCGACATGATGGAGACCTAGGTCCAAATATGCGGAGGTGAGAATACCACGTTGATGTAAAACCAATTATTTACTTGGCCTTTACAGGCCGCTAAAAATAATTACTAAGGGTGAATTAAAATCTGCATAAATAAAAATTACAGGAATTTATGTAATATCCAGTCAAAATAGAAAAATGGGTTAGAAAATTCTCATGCATGACAATTGAAGCTTTACACAGACTTTGAAGATGACTTAAATGTATACACATTATTTTATGCTGCATATTAATTTTCTCGTTAATTTCTATGAAAATTTTATATAGATTATATTTTATAACAGATTAAGATAAATGCTACAATTATTTAAATCACATAACAGATACATGCTACTTTTAGTAATGTCCCTTGAAATAAGTTACGTCCCTTTACAATATTTTCATCACTTTTTTTAAATGTTTATTCCTTATAAAAACAGTGTGTATTTAAAAGGTGTGTGTGTCTTTTTTTTTTTTTTTACACTTGCGAATACAACATATACATTCATACACACGTGTAACATTATATTCATGGCATGGTGTAATTACCTACACATTATCTACGATTACGGTTGAACAATCATTTGCTCCCATGCATAACAAAACCCTTGAATAGAAACTCCTTCACACTCCAAGTATTCTCATTCACACTTAGTTGCATCTAAACAAGTTCTAAGGTTTCGCTGAATCTGTCATACTCCAAATATTCTCATTCACCTTTGCTTTCCGAAAATGGTACTCTTGTATGTATCTACAAAATATGTCACACATTAAACATCGCGACAAGCATCCCATTTTATAAAACAAAACGCAATACAGGTGTATACTGCGTCTGCTCGAGCGCGCAAGAGAGAGAGAGAGAGAGAGAGAGAGAGAGAGAGAGAGAGAGAGAGAGAGAGAGAGAGAGAGAGAGAGAGAGAGAGAGAGAGAGAGAGAGAGAGAGAGAGAGAGAGAGAGAGCAAACAGGCTGAAGTTAGCAACACTTGGCAGCAACTTAATCACTAGTACAGTATAATGGATTTACTTGGGCGGGCGGGGTTGGGGCACAGGTCAAAGGAATTCCCACCTTGGTCATGGTCGTATTTCCATTCCTCAGTTGACAAAGAAACTGACCTACAAGGTACAACCTTCCTTTATTCTGTCCCTGACTGTAGCAATAGTCCCCAACGCCCGGTGACAAAACAGGAAAATGTGCTGATTCATTCTACCCCATGACGGGTGTTGTAAATATGTAAACAAGTGATCTACGAGTCTAAATATCTCTCTTTTAAATACTAAGGTTTGTTGTTGCTGTTTTTATTTATATATGCATGCATGTATTTACATATAATAAGGGGCTACATATACATCCACATAAACATATATATATATATATATATATATATATATTGATTTACATACATGCAACAATTTTAAATAAATGATATCCTTTACAGGACGTTTGCAGTCACCAACAGCAGTTTTAGCTTTGTTGATGTCTTGGCAAGTTTTACGTTCAGTAGTTTGCCATTGCTTTATGAACAAACTTTTCGTAAAACACCAGCGCAACGCGTTCTGCTGCCAAATCGCGCACAGCTGTGTTTCGAACGCGAGTATACGGGTTTACGAACCGCGTCGCCACGGAGGCGATCGCATGCACCAATACACACACATAAATTGCTCTGTATGTATCCATCCATCCATCATATGCTATGCCGGTAAGCGTGGGCGGTCATGTTTTGCCATTTCACTCGATCACCAGAGTCGTGGATCAGCTCTGTGTTCCTGTCTCGACCATGCCACGTGGCCAAGCCATCCAGGTATTTACTTCTCGGTCTTCCTCTTGGTCTCTTTCCTTCGATCTTGCCAGTTGTCACCAAGTTCTCCAATTCATTTCTTCTCATAACATGCCCAAAAAATTTTGACTGTCTACGTCTAATGACTCTAATCAGTTTACGATATTCATTTGTTTCTTGAAGGACTTGTTCATTAGTTTTTCTGTCTGTCCATGGTATTCTTTGCATTTTCCTCAGAAACAACACTTCCACAGCCATCAGCTGTTTTTTAGCTTGACTGCTTATTGTCCACGCTTCACATCCATACAAAAGAACAAGCTCTATGTATCCCCTCAACACTCTTTTTCTCGTTTCAATTGATATCTTTTTATTGGTCAGTATGTTTTTCATCTTGCAAAAGGCTACCTTCGCAATGGCAATTCTTGTTCTAATCTATTCAAGGCATCTCCCATCAGATGTTATGACTGTACCGAGATAACTGTATCGATTCACTTGCTTAAAAATATGCCCATTTACTCGTATATCACATTGTGGTATTTCCTTCTTCCCAGTGACGACCATAATCTGTGTCTTCTTAATATTCATTTCTAACCCTAGTTGTTCACTGTGTGCAACAACCGCATCTACTAAATTTTGCAGGTCCTGTTCATTGTCTGCAATCAAGACTGTATCATCTGCATATCTAATGTTATTGATGTATCGTCCCCCAATGTTGATTCCTTCCATATCTTCTATATTTCTGAAAATATTTTCACTGTACAGGAAAAAAGATCTGGAGACATTACACATCCCTGTCTCACACCTCTTTTAATAGGTGATATTGACCTACATCGTTATCAATTCTGATGGCAGCTTGTTGTTTCCAATATATGTTTTTTACAAGTCTAAGGTCTTTCCCATCAATTTGTAGATCCTTAAGCATTCTTATCATGTCGACATGTCTCATTTAATCGAAAGCCTTTGGTAAGATATAGATCTTCGTTTACTTCTATAGAACGTTCAATTACTGTTCTCAGTATATACACAACATTTACCGTGCTCTTGCCTTCTACAAACCCACATTGTTCTTCTCTTATTTCGGGTTGTATTTTCCTCCTAACTCTTTGCATGATAATTATCAGCAGAATCTTGGCGATGTGGCTCATTCTATTAATTGTTCGATGTTGATCGCATGCCAAGGCTCCTTATTTCTTCGGGATTGCAATAAATATAGAATTACATAACTCAGGAGGTATATCTCCAGTATCGTATACTGCGTTCAGCGTCTGGTGACTTGGTCTATTCCATATTCTTCTAAGGCATTGATCATATCTATTGTCATGCTATCTGTGCCCGGGGTCTTGCCAGTTTTCACATGGTTAAGAGCATTCTGAACTTCTATCTTCAAAATTGATGGTCCTTCATTACTGTTCCGATGATCATATTGTTCTTCTCTTGTATCATCATAAAGATCATTCACATAATCTGATCTTTTTTCTATTGTGATTTAGCCTTCTTTGGTTTTTAGGCAACCCGTTGATGAGTGTGTTCTTTTGTTAGTGATCATGAATTCTTGTGTGCATTAATTTGGTATTCCGGGTGTTGCTTACTGTATGTATACAATATCCAAATTCCCACAGACATATTGGTGAAATGTCTGTACTTCATGTTTTTTTCTTTCTGTGTTGTTGAATATTTGTGTGATTTTGTGTTAGAACATGTGCAGCATTATACTCTAGCTGTATATTCTAAATCTGTATGCTGCTGCATTCCTACAGGTCCACACAAGGTACGTATATTCTGCCCGAGCAGTCAACAGTTTTGTGTGGTTGTTTTCCGTAGTTTTGGGCATTCATTCATTCAGTAGCATGTCCTTTGGAAAATCTCACTCCCATAACAACCTTCCAGAAAACTTCTCGGTCATAAGCAAGATGCCCCGCGTCCGATACTCCCATCTCAAGATCATCCGCAACATCCTGCACCCATAATCTCTTTGGCCTTCCTCTTGTTCTCTTCCCAAGCATATATCCCTCCATTATTGTTCTCTCCAAACTTTCATGACGTTTCAAGTGACCAAAATATTTCAGTTTTCTTTGTTTTATCGACTTTAATGCCAACCTTCTTCAATATTCACTCTCGAAGTATGATGCATTTGTTCTTTTCTTTATGGCAGATATTATTAGAACCCGTCTATAACATTTATATTCAAAGGTATGTATGTGCTGTTCGACTTGTTTAGTTAGTGTCCAGATCAAACAAGCGTATGTTGCAATGGGAAAGATGCATGCTCTTAAAAATCTAATTTTTGTAGTTCTATCTGTCCCACTCGATAATTTATTCAGTTTTAGTCTTTGAAGAGCAACAGATATTTGTCTGTAAATTTCTTTCATTGTGTCATAATTAGTTAGTTAGTTAGTTAGTTAGTTAGTCGCAGTTCCAACTTCACAGCAACGGGTCATCCCCATTATGCTCCGTTCCTGTGCCAGTGAATATCACAGAAAATGCTTCCCACTGCCCAATGTGAAAAGTGGAAATGTGTCATAATTGTGGGTAATCAATGACCCAGGATAATCGAAATTTTCCACAACCTCCAATTTTTTCTCTTACACATATATTTCTTTCTCCATAGTAGTTTTATCTGTGTGCATTATCTTTGTTTTTGCAATGTTAAGATATAAGCTGTGATTTTCACTATTCTTTTTGGGTTGAGGTTAATATGGTTTTTATACAATTTTGTGATGTGGATATTAATACTGTATCATCAGCATATCAAATCTCTGGTATTTCATGACCACCGATATTTAGGGCATCATATTGCTCCCTGGTTATATCATCTCTGACATTTCTCAGTATATCTTGTGTGGTTGTGTTGAGCTTTGTTCTAAGGAGCGCACCCAGATATCTGTCTTGTTGGTGCTGCTCAGCCTGTTCTTGTAGTGTGTGTAAGTGTGGTGCATTGTTGTCTATCTCTTTTGTCAGCTGTTTGTATGAGTTGTTCCTGTCTTAATCTGTCTTTGTGTATGGTGGATGCTAGTTGATGTGTTCTGCTTCATATTGTATGTTTCAGTAAGTCCCAGTTTTGTCTGATGTTATCTGTCGGTATGTGGGCGGTGCATGTATGTAAAAGTTGTGTCATGTAAGAAGAGTTTTGTTTAAATGTCCAATGTGGTGATCATTTAAATGTCTGTGTGTTTATGTTGCTTGTACTGATGTGTGCTAATATGGCTTTATGGTCTGTGTACTGCAATGTTTCTGGTAGGTGCTTAGTGTTTATTATGTGGTGTATTGCAGGTATGATATATCCTATCTAATCTTCTTGCTGTGTGGTGTATTTTATTTGTGTGGGTTGTTTCTCTCTTATTTGGATGTTTGTGTCTGAATGTAGTTTATTAAACTGTGTGTCTAAACTGTTTTGCAGTGTCTCTAACTGGTTTGTGCCTTCTCTGTTCATTCTCCTCACCTGTGTCTTCATATCTCCGCTACTATATCCAATGCCTCTAAAACGCAGTCGAAATCTCCACAAAGGATGATATTCTGTCCTCTGTATGTATGTGTCTAGTTACTCATAGAATTGTGGTTGGTAGGTGTAATTTGGTGGTGCATGAATGTTGACAATGGTATATGTGTGTGAAGTGTTACTTATCTATGCTATGCTGATTCTACCATGGCTATCCCGATTTGTCTTTAGTATGTTCCACCTATCTGATGTTTGTAGTATGGCTGTCCTAGACCCTGTGTTGTGGACTATCAAGTTACAATATGCATGCCTCAGTCCTAAATATGTTCGATTTGTGCGCCGTGTACGTCTGAATGTATATTTGTCTCTTGTAGTAGATTGAAATCTGGTTTGTATTTGTGAATAAGTGTGCAAATGTGTTGTTCTTTTGTAAGTATACCTGATATATTTAAACATATTATCTTGATGTCTTCACCCATCACAAGTATCAAACATGTATACTGAGTATAAATTATTAATTGACATTAATTTTTCTTCTTTCGTTCGCCTGAAACATGTTTATAACTGCAATGTTGTCTCTTGTATGAATCTAACAGTCTTTTTTAGTTCACTCAGCGGTCCATAGAGTTTATCTTCCACTGTTGTCTCTCTAGGCCAGAAGGTTCGCCTGGATATGTTGTAGTTTGGGCAATCCTGGAGTATGTGCTCTGCTGTCTGCGACGCAAAACCACATGTGCACATGGCTGAGTCACCAATCTTGAATTTTGTATACATGTGGTTGCGTAATCTATTGTGTCCTGTTCTGAGGCGCAGAAGAATGACCTGTTCTGGTCTGTCCATAACGTCGTCTTGAGTAGGGTTTGGTGGCCTTCTGACTGATTTGATCATTCTTTTCTTTTCGTGGTATGTAATGGGCACATCAGGTTGTTCTTCTTTTGCTCCTTCCTTAGCCAATCGATCAGCTCTGTCGTTTCCGGGACTCCACAGTGGGATGGTATCCACTGTATGGTGATCTTACGCTGACTGCTAAGTTCAGAAAGTAGTGTCCTTAGAACTGGCAATTTCCCAGACAGGAGCGCCTCTATTACGGATTGACATTAATAATAAGATAATAAAAAATAGACTGTATGTCGCTGTTTAGTGTGTTTTGGTCGTTTCCGGATTCTCCCATACTTTTTTGTCAGTGACGATAAATAATTTTCTTAACGATATTTATGATCTTTGGTCTGTCGTTGGTCGTTTATCTTCACTGTGGGGCTGTTAAAAACTTTTCTGTAGTGTCATACTTTTGAGACTTTGTCTTCTTCGCTATCGATGTTTTCCGCTTCTTTCCGACTTGCCTGCATTCGCTTGCGCTTGTTATTATGGATTACTTCAGTGTACCCTTCTTTCCTGTCTACCTCTTTGTCGTTTGTAATTGACTCCTCCTCATCTTGGTCTTTCTCCTTGGTTGGGATCGGGGGTGGGTTTGGATATGGGGTCGTAGCTGGTGTCGATTTGGGCTGGGTAGGTTGGCAGGCCGGTCTCTCTGGTCTAGAGGTTACACGACTTTCTCCGTAATCTCGTATACTCTCGTAAGTAACGTGACGTTGCACGAGAATCCGTAGCGGTTCTCCCCACGTCGGTAACGTACGGGGTATGTGAGCCCGAGGCTCAGAAAGGAATGGCAAACTACTGAGCGTAATCTTGCCAAGAAATCAACAATCAGCTGAAAGATGCTGATGTTGACAGCGATGTCCTGTAAAGGATATGCGAACAAAAAAAGGTTGGGCAGGCTGGACGGATTGTCTTTTTAACACTCCTGGCAGAACTGGGAAATCGACTTGGTTTTTTATGGTTGGCGTTGCTGTCGTTGTTATCTTAGTGGGGCATTTATTGGTCCGCACGTTAGGCAGACTGTCCCCCGTTCTGGCATGGTCACCAGGATTCTATAGTTCTGGATGTTCTGCCCTCCTTGTGCTATAATGTTGACATAGTGGGGTATGGTCTGTCCTTCTCTGGGATTAACCAAAGTTATCCCCATTTCCCTGCTGAGTTATTAATTTTGAACACCGCAGGCTGAGAGTCGCCTGTGATTTCCTTCACTATGTTCTTAACCCTTCTTCTTTCATAATAGCTAGAATCCAGAGTAGAGTTAACCGCTTCTTCTCTTTCTATGTTTGCTGGATGTCTATTGTTAACTCAGGTTTCATAGAGTTATTGTTTTCCATGCATATTCAGCCTTTTCCCACCGCTTATTGTCTTTTTTTTTTTTTTTTTTTGGTTTCAGAAGACATATAGCTAGAATACTTTCACAAATATTTAATCATTTCCGTTGATACTCAGTTATTTATCCCCCTTACACTCCTTTCATTCTCAGTTATTTATCTCCCTTACAATCCTTCCATTTTCCGTTGTTTATCACCTCGAAATATCAGGCCAATCCGACGAACCACCACATCCAAAGACACGAAGCCAGTACCTAATCTGTTTTAAGCATTCCACTAAGGCCGGGATCCTGCCATGACGGAAAATCAGTCATCCCAAACTCCAACCAAAAAATCTATGGGGTATGCGGAACGGAGAGACTTCTTTGGGTATTCAGGAAACTTGATACTCTATGGACTTTCCGCCTGACTTATAGGCAGTGTACTGTAACGTGTAGTTGATGGGTCGGATGTTGAGATAGCAACATGGAAACAACATGGGAGAACACGATGGCACTATTCATCTCTGATTTGACAGCCATGTGACCTACTACTAAGGTCAGACTTATCAGTGCTAACTTCAGTACGCAGGTGGGACTCATTCATTTCAATTCACAACCACACAAACACAGTTAGCAACACAGACACACCGCCAACGGCTAGCCCGCACACGCACGCCGCCGCAACCCCACGCACGCCCCGCACCGCAACCTCGCGCGCAGCTACACACGACACACACCCATAACAACTCACAGAAGGTGTGAGATAGACAGATGCAACATACCGACAGAAAGCATAGATACACACAACCCACACCTCTCAAAACACATACATAGACAGACAGTCGGGCCGGGTGCGGCTGGACGGACGGACGGACTGACGGAGACAGTACAGACGACAGATCAGTACAGGACAGCCAGACAGACAGACGGACAGACAGATACGAGCAGACAGACAGACAGAAGACAGACAGGACGACAGAACACGACAGACGACCGACAGACAATCATCATCATCAAATGTCCTTTTTGCTCTAATTGCAGTAAACGATCATACTTCCCCAACAACCCGAAACAAAAAAGATGAATGATGGAACGGTGGCAAGAATACGACATTGGTGTCCTAGTGTGTTGAAACGTGTCCGCT